>PTEX01000023.1:5897484-6069673 GCA_003342815.1 Eudromia elegans | reverse complement strand
AAGAACAAAACTAGACGTAGAAGACATAGTAGCTACATTCTGTTCCTGTAAAGACAACACTGTCTAGTCATAAAGACAACTGCAAACTAAAAGTGACAGTTTAAAGAAAAAAATATTCTTAAATCAATGAATGCAAATCAATTACCTCCAGTAGCTCATTCTGTTCCTTAGTAATTTTTTCTAATTTTTTCAATTCTTTCAAAAGTTGTCTTGCCCTTTGGAAAACTGGAAAAGGTTGGAATTTCACCCCTGGCAGTTGAAGTGCTTTTTCATAGGACTGTATATGAGCAATGGTCTTCTGCATGGGACCAACGTGGTCAAGTATAACCTGTATAAAGGAGAGCATTTATATTTATATATTTATAGTATATTTTTAAAGGAGTATAAAGGAGAGATGACAGATATGCTACTCAGTTGGAAAAATCACTGAAAAATGAGTTTTCTATTTAAGATGGAAGAGTATTTTGATCTCGGAACAAATTGAAACAAAAATCACTGAAGCTGCCTAACTAAGTTTAAGTAATCATTTATATTTACAGTTCTGCTTTTCCTGCCTGTACAACCACTATTCGCACAGTGATGAAACAGGGACACATCCAGAGAGCTACCGTTTAACCACGCATGTCATTTCAAAGTCTTGAATGTATGGTAGGAAAGGCAGCTTAAAAACTTACCCATCTCCTCTGATGTCCCTCTAGACAACTCAGGCTTTTGCTTTGTGCTGCAAGCCAGTCATGAAATCATCTGTGTTAAAATTAACCCATTCTGAAGGACCTCGAGACAGTTCTACCAGCCTAGCTTACAAGATAGTGAGGGAATTAGGGTAGAAATCAGAAGAAACCTCAGAACTTCCCTGACATAGACAGTGTTTCAACATCGCTATACACCAAGTGGATACTCAGTTTAGAAACACTTGAATCTGATCTGGGTGAACAGAAACCTGCACTATTTCATACCACAGTGCCTATTTTATGGAAGACTCAGTGATTCCCTTAGCAAAAGCAAAATGGCAACATCAACCTGGAAATCTCATTGAGACCAAATTTAACAGGGATCTTAGGAAAAAAACCCTTTTCACTATTAACATTTTCATTAGATTCCCTTTCAGGAAAACTTCAGTTAAATGACTGCAATTGAAAGAGATGCTTATTCCCTTGTTCAGAAGCAGCCTGCATCAGGACATTTTTGCATATTATCCTGCCTTCAATTTAAAATAAGGCAATGGACAAGCATTATTTTCCAGAATACATATTTCTTCTTTATTTTTTGTCATATAATGCAGCCGTTACAAAATTACTCATCAGATAACAAAGCTATGAAAGTTATGATAACGTTTTTAGGTCTCCCCTGAAACCCAACCAATGCCTTTTGCATTTTCGTCCACTTAACAACATAGACTGCAGGTGGTATAATGGAAAAGACGACATTAAACTCAGCTTTATTATGCTCAAGCAAAGAAAGGAAAACCATGTGGCTAAGATGTCTTTGCAGCAAAGTCTCTGCATGTGTGAAGTGACTTTGTGATTAGTCATTGCAGCCTACATTTCCAGTAGCATCTGCTAAATTTTGCCTTAATTTTCGGAAACGTAGGACCTGATATTCAGACTTTCTGATTACTTATGGATTGCTGTTCAGTAGAGGAGTGTGGAGCAAATGTCTGAAAAATCAGGCTATGAACTATTCAAAAAATGGAGACATTTCAATATGGCAGGGATGAGACTCTTCAATATGAATGTCTGAAATGTGATTTTATGTAATACATTTGGAGAGCAAGGCCAGTGCAGAGAGAGGATCACCACCTCAAATTATCAAACTATCTGTGGGTATGTCCTCAAACACCAGGCCAACGCCTCTGAAAGGAATCACCCCAAAGTTTCCATTTCCCACCGTAGTATTTGTATACGTACCAGTTATACATTCATTCATGGTAGTTTGCAGTCACAGAACAGCCTAATGCTTGTGAAAGTTGGTAATTTATGCATACTACATAAGAGGAAAAAGGGTTTATGAAGGAGTTTTCACAGACCTGTCCATGTTTAAGATGGTCTTTAGGAGAATATTCTAGCAAATCTTCTGACGACAGAAGTGTCTTCATTTTGGTAATATCCTTCTCAACAACTTTTACATCAGATTCAATGGCATCCAGTTCCTAGATTTTGGGACAAAAGAGAACATTTATGGATAGTACAGTTTAGAAACTCCCTCCAAAACCAAATCAGGTTACATTTGAGAACATGTTTTGCCTAAAAGTGTTGAGTGGAACTTAGAAATATTGAAAAAAGAAGCCCTGTATATGTAGCATATTTTATTAGGTCTGCTGAACCAGAGGTTAGTGACTAAGAATTATGCACTAGCTAGTAGAGGAATTAAGTACCCATGGTCAGTTGGTCTGCTTTAAACATTGAATACAGAATTAATATACCATTGAAAAACCACATAATAAATTACCAGTAGTGACATAACACTACTCCAAAGAGCAGAGTAAAACTTGTCTAATTACATTGCTTCATTCATTACTATACGGAAAGTCTTATTTCAGAAGCAAAAAGAATCCACATACAGCACTGATGCTTGTGAACTCCCATGAAGACAGAGTCACAGAGTAATTTAGAGTGGAAGGAACCTTGGAAGATCTCTTTCCTCCTTTACAGCAGGTTGCTTGGAATCTCACCCCTTTGGGGTTTGGGATTTCATGCCTTCTTTGGGCCTCTGATCCAGTATTTAACCACTCCCACTACAAAAATCTTGGAATCTCTAGCTGGAATTTCCTTTACTATATTTTGTGTCTGCTATTGCTCATCCTTTCTTTGCATACCTCTAAGTGGAGTCTAGCTCTGTCCATAATCTCCCCCTAGGTATTTTTTCTACTGAGAAACTCAAAACCGGCCATGATGCTCAGAATTCATCTCAAAAATGCCAAACAGAAAGGAAGGACCACTTTCTAGAGGGCTCTAGCTACACTCATGCTCATGTTGTTGCCCTTCCTCACCGCTGACTTAATTCATGTCCACTAGGACCATAGTGTTGGGTCAATTCATGTCTACTAGGACCCCCAGGCCTCTGTAGCAAAGTTCCTTTCCAGTCAGCCGCCTCCCCTAGCCTATACTGATATTTAGGCACGTTCTCTCCCAGGAGGAGGGCTTTGTATTTGCCTCTGTTAAACTTCACAGAGTTTCTATCAGCCCATTCTCCAGCCTGTCTAGATGCTTATGATGAGCAGCCCTGCCCTTCAGCAGGTTAAGTCCTTTTAATCTGCTGTCATCAAACCCTGTACTTCTCCTCCTAAACAAAGATTTCATCAACACTCTTGAACTTCACAGCTTGATTAAATACCTGACACCTTTTGCTGATTTGTTTTCAAACACTAAATTTATCGACTAGGGAAGCCTACAAAAAACAGAATGTCTTTGCTCTATGCAGGCAATATAAGTTGTATTTCATAACATTTGATGGACCTTTGATAAAAGGTGCTTATCAAAACCAGCAAAACTTACATCAGCCACATGCTGGATCTGTGGAAGGACCTCCACAATCTCATGCTGTAGAGCTGTTATGTGACCATCTACTTCATTGAGCTGTTGCATTACACTTTCTGTTTCAAAGACTGGTGTTAGCTCCTCCAGTTCTGAGCAGACGCTGTGCAGAAGATTTTGCTTTTGTTCTGAATCTTCCAAAGCCATCTGGAGACAAAAATAGGAGCTTAGTTTGCCTCTATCACTGGAGACCTTTAGAGTTGCAGAAAGATTAAGACCAGAGGGAATGAGGTTTCTTTCCATGTATGTCATTTACCAGTTTATACTTCCCCAAAAGATTAGTTCAGAATAAAATTTTCTCTCCTTTGGGGACCAAATTGCTGCATGCTGCAGGCAGAAATCTGAGAGGGATGTCATGATTTTAAGGTACATATGATGACATGAAATTGATTAGACGAAATATGTCTACAGAAGCCTGACAGAAGCTATACACAGAAGAGTTTCAAACTCACAGACAGATCCTACTACCACCCCTAAAAATAAAAGAAGAGATGAAATGCTGGAGAAGACACCTCCCCAGCTCCTGTGCAACAGGCAGAGAAACAAACAGCCCTAGGAACAAAGTTGTCCAGAAAATATCTGGCCAACTGTGTATGATGCACAGATTTTTCCTGTCTCTTGTAACAAACTAGAGGCACTAATGGATTTAATTATAGTGACCGTCTTCATGCATACCAAGGAGGGTGCAAGCAAAGTATGTGATCCAAACATGTCTGCAGTGTATAAAAGAAAGCATTGACTGCATACCTTGACTAATATAACCCTTGAGTGCATTTCCAAATCCATTGGTTTTCCAGCCCAGAACATAAACAATGCTCCAAACCACAAGTGTAAGAAGCTTATGCTTTGTCAGGCAGACAGGCAGATTTTGGTAATCACAGTATTCACATCATGGCTATGTGATGTGTAACATATCAGTCTATTTATGGCAGTCAGGTACTTCTGGTATCTCAGAAAAGAAACTTAATTATTTTTAATATAGAAAGACCTGTGTCCAGACCACCAACCTTCTCTCTTGGCCTAAGTCAAAGAACAGCCTTGCAGGAAGATCATGTGTCAAATACAAAATCACTAGAAATCATCTTGGCACCAGTGTGGCCATAATTTTCTATATTATTGACAAAGATTTGCTTCTTGAAATTACCTATCAGAATTATCTTTGAGATACAAAGAGAACTGTCTTCCTAACCACAATTCACTTCAAAGCACCCACCTAGAACACAGACATCAAAAGGCCGCTTTAACGATTTTAGATCAGCTTATACAATACAGAAAGTACTGTATATACTCCAGTAGTAAAAAGTGATTATAGCTATAGAGGGTAAAAGAAGACAAACTCATGTTTTTGGAAGACACATATAATAAAAGTCATCACTTTCACAAGATGGATATATCTAATACTGAAAGAGAATTACAGAATCACTGGGGTTGGAAGACAGCTCTGGAAATCAACTGGTCCAACTCCCCTGCTCAAGCAGGGTCAGCTACAGCAGCTTGTCCAGGACCATGTTCCAGCTAGAATTTGAGTATCTCCAAGGATGGGGACTCTATAATGTCTTTGGGCAACCTATTTTGCAGATCAGCTTTCATTTTTTTCAGTTAGAGAATTTACTGAAAATGGTAAAGTATTTGTGTCAATAAGACTATGAATGCAAAACTATCTCTATATAGAGCAAGCAGTCATAACAAGACTGTAGATCTGCATTAGCACTTACTTGAAGGGCATCTGCATGTTTGCTTAGACGTTTTGCAGAATCATTTTGAGCATCTGTTCTTAGCAAGCAACTGGTGTTTTCTATCCAAACTTCCATACTCTTCAAGAGATCATCATATTCCTCCATCTTGTTGGCAGCCTACAGAATGACATTTTTTTTTTTAATTAAAAAGCACAAACACATTTCTATTCACTATGCAGGATAAACACAAGCCTGGGTAAGATTAAAAGGCAGGTGAATGTCTTTTGATGAAGACCAATTAAATTAGTATAGTGAAATAAAGAAGTAAAATTATAATTTCTGCAGCATTTTCATAATTTAAGGCCAGCCCTTCTAATCAAGGACAATTTTGGTTTTTACAAGCTTACATTATATGGGGACATTAGTGTGGCCTTCGCGGCAACAGTATTTTAATGGGTAGCACATGAACAGAGCCAAACAGAACCATCTCATCACAGGTCCGCGGGCATGAATTCAAACCGTGCTAATCCATGTCTGCCTTGATGCAGAGCTAGGTCTTTGGCCTGGTAGCCTGAAGCAATTATTGTCCCTCCAGCAATTTTTAGCCACAGGAAGCCATCGAGCCTGTAGTGACTTTTGACTCTTCATTCATCTGAGAGCTCTTGCTGCTGTTTTACACACAGGACTACTTTAAGACATGATTATTTTTTGTTGTTGCTGTTTCACTCATCAACTTTTGGGGTTGCACCTACCTTGTTTAAAATGGCAGTTCTGCGCTCAGCAAGTTGTGAGACCTCTTGGTACTGTTGTAGGGGGGCCACCAAGATATCCATCAGCTCCTGTGCGTGGCAGGAATCCTGTTCGACTATATCATGCACTTCTGCGTCCAGCTCGTTGAGTTTGTAGTGCCAAAGGTCCAACATATCCCAGACTTGCTGCATGGGGAGAGAGTAGAAATTAAATATAAGGTCAGGCTCAAAGGCGATAGTAGAGTTATTTGCTCTTCATGGGCAACATGTGGAATTGCAAAGAACTCTGAACTGACACCAAAAGAACAGAACACTCTGCATTTGCAGGTGATTCACAGCCCTCAATGCTGAGAAAATACTTTTTTGTGTGTGTGTGTGAGAAAAAAGCCAGATTATAGTCACCACATAAAAGTTTGCTTGTATTTTTCACTTTAAGATAAAAATCAGTAGAGGTCTCTTTAGGCTCCTGTTAAACCAGGTTCTGTAAAAATAACCAAAATATTTTAAGATCCACAGAAGAATTTTGGCAAAATTACCTTCTGAATTTCTTTGGCTTTTGCAACGTTTTCACTCTTCTGTTGTAACATCTTTTCGATAGCTTGAAGGCCATTGTTAATAGTCTCTGCTTTTCTTTTCAGCACATACTGAGGAGAGCTCTGCAAGATTTCAGTGTTAACCTGTCACAGTAAAGAGAAAAATGAAAGTGGAAATGACAAAGATCAGCTTGTTCGTTTCTCCTCACCACCTAACCAAAACCAATAGAATTCTTTTTACAATTTTCTTGACAAGTCACTTGAAAGACTCAGGAAAGGAATTCTATTTGCTGGGAGATGTGTTAACAAGAACAACATTCACATGTCATTCAGTCATTTTCTTTCACTTAAAATGACTGCTCATAAAAGGCAATTCACAAAGAAAGAAGCAATAACCCCGCAGCCTGCTAAATGCTTCAGTTGGCCTTTCCCTGATCTGCAGCAGAGGCCAATAAAGCTGCTCCACGGACCGGGTCACATTGAGATTCCTGCTGTAAAAAGAGTCTAGAATGGGACTAATAGCGATTTCTTCCATAAATTATGGAAAAACTTATTGGAAAAAATGGAACAGTGCAGGGCCTGATTTTCTACATAGCTAGAGAAAAACCTGCAGATGTGCCCAAGCTGAGTAAAGCCTAAGCACAGAACTGAGCCACGCAGTGAGTGACTGGGTTAGCACGGACCAGAGAACTTCTGGGGCTGAGAAAGCCCTTGATTTTAGGCCAAGGTGAAGTGCTGTCAGGTAGAAGGCCCAGCTGAGGACTGGTACCTTGCTAAGCCAGGGTGAGACTTTGGGTCTGCAGCCATGGGCTGTGCAGGTTTATTTGCATCTGCAGCTCAATGACGCATTGATGAAAAAAAAAAAAAAAAGAAAAAGAAAAAAAAAGGAAAAAGAAAAAAGGAAAAGAAAAAAAAAGCAACACGAACAACCCAAAACCAGCTTAGGAGTTACTTTAGTTTGAAGCTATTTATACCAAAAGACTTGTATCTTTTGGCATCATGGGAACCGGAATAAATAGCATCATTTATTTCATCACTTATTTATTCATTTTATTTGTTCATTTGTTAATAACATTAACTTCTTTATTATTATTATTTATAGATACTGACAAGCACTGTCAGAACAATAATGATAATATCCATAACAGAAAAATGCATTGATAAAATTGTTTTAATTAAAATAAATACCAATCAAAAAGAACTACTTCTGAAATAAAACTACTTCTGATAAAAAAGAGCTGTGAAATCCAGTGCCTATTTAGCACCTAAGACATTCCAGAAAAACAAATTATTTAGTGACTATAATCACTAAACACTTGACCATTACTACCCTGGAGAATACGGAACATGACAAATTGATTGTTGTACTTTTTTGTACAAAAAAAAAAGGAAAAGAATCATATAAAAATGATGAGACACAGCTAGAACTGAAAAAACAGGCTAAGCACAGACTACATTTCTTTCATTAAACAAAACACTGGATCTGTTGATGGTTTGGTCATCAGTAGGGCAGTTTACTTTTAGGGCTCTTTATTGGGATAAATGTACTGGTTTTGAAAAGACTGCTAAAAGACTGCTTCCATTTTTAAATAGACACTAGAGAGTTAACCAAATTAAAACAAATCAGTTGTAATGAATATGTCACTAAATATTGAATGTAACATAAAATCAATAAACAATCTGATAGGCACAAATAAGTAACTGGGCCTAAAATTTGTTTTATTAAGTTTTCAAGTTTTATCAAATTAGCTGTCCTTAAAATTAGCATTAAATATGATTATTTTTGAAAGGGAAGAACTAAAAAAAATTTTTAAAAATAAAATATAAATAACTATGGCATTTAAAGATGGCTAGATTTTTAAGGCAAATTTAGAGCTTTGCTTATGGCATTGCTCCATTTTCTTTTTTATTTTAAACTGGCTATGTCCTGTGCCCATTTACATAGACAGCAGTGCAAAAAGCCAAGGCAATGTTAGGTAGCTATTGAAACCCTCGACTGATATGTTTCAAATTGAAATGTATAGTAATATTAGTCACAAACTGCTGTACTTATACATTCTAAAAAAAGAGCAAATAAGTAAGAAAATTGCACTTACCTTGTCTTCCAGGTCTTGTAATGTTTTCTTGCAGTCCTCCAGGCACGTTTCAATCTCTGCAGGCACTATTGTGTACATTTCAGAATACTTGATCCGGAGTTTCTCCATAATACTCTGAAGAGTTTGAGTCTCTTTGCCAATCAGATTCTGAATCTCCTACAACATTAAGGAAAAAATCATCAGTTTTACTCAAATTTTATGGAGTGCCTGTGCATTTGTGTTTATATTTACTTATATATATATACACATACACACAAATATATGCACACAAATACACAGATATATACTAAGCGTCTATATTTCCTACACGATTATGATTTTAAGCAGTCATTCATTTGACTATCTCTGCAAAAGCATTAACCTTGAGAAATACTCACTTGTTTAATCAAATGATGCTTTTAAATCTGTAAGAATTAATAAAATTTTACACTAGTCCATGTCCAAACAACTGATGCACTGACGCTTATTGACAGGTATAACAATGTAATCATATGAAATGCTTCTGTGATTAAATGTTAACCTTTGTCCTGCTTCTTTTACTCAAAGTGCATTTTTCCTTCGAAAGACGTTTAATAGCTAGTGTTCAGTCCTTCATTATTGTAAACAACACAAAGGCCACAAAAAGCAACAGGTTTCAAGCTGCAGTGTCTGCTTTCAGGCAGTTAGGCAGAGTGGCACAACAGGTTCCTTTCGAAATAGTAGTTTCCAGTTCTCTGTAAAGAATGTGGGTTTTATGAGATGAAAGAAACTTGAACAACTGTCTGCAGTCTGTGGCCTGGAAACAAAATCTGAGCTAAGCTCTCTTACAGCAAGAATGAAGAAATTCATTTGTTCTGGAGGCTTTCTAAAGTTTCATGTTGGAAACTGTGGCTTGTTCATGGTTCCTTTCTCTAATGTTCAGCTGTTTGAGAAACTCTAATGTTAGTCAAGTCATTAGGGAAAGTGATCTAAAGCTCATGACAGGCCCTGAAAGACATGAAATCTAACATCCTCTTCTTTGAAATTCAGAAATAGTTATCCTGTAATTCTTAGTCTTCACTAAGGGAACTTGCTCACCTTTTCCCTCATATAAATAATTATATTTTCACTGAATAAATATCTAGAAGTTTGAAATAGATTTATTTCCTGTCATCCAGTTGCAACTGGGTCCAAAATGGGGGAGGGGGGGGCAGGAAAGAGGAGGAAAAAAAAACTACAAGCATGAAACAGCTGCATGCCTAATTCCACCATGAGGAGACTTCTTCTTGTCAAATGGCTCATGACTGAGGTCAACATTTACTATAGTTTCCCTGCCTTGCATTTGAAAGTCTCAGTTACAACGCCAGCCTCCAGGACAAAACATTCCTCTGCAAAACAGTTCCTACATCTGTGCGTAAAGAAAGCTCTCATTTCACAGATCATTTAGTTGGAAAGCAGTTGTCCACCAAAACTGTTCCATGTTTCTTCTACAGATACTACTTTCCCATTTGTAACATCGTCGCTTGGTGATTTAGAATTTCACCCACTGTCTTACCTCAATTTGTCATTGGGAAGGGCAAAAGTTAGGCATTTTATTTTGATAAATGAAATTTATTGCTCCAAATACAATGCTACAGATTTTAAAGAAATCAGATTTTCTTTAGAAGGAGAAATGTAATTGCCTTGTGGGTTTTGGCTTACTGGCATTTGTATTAAGTAAAATCAGGGAAAATTTAATCAATTTCAGTTGCTTCTTTCCAAAAGGAACATGTAGGCTGTGACATACTGAAACTAAGTCACATAAATAAAAAGTTAAATCATTTGTGAGGATGGCTGCTGATATTTGCCTACATTGACTGCTGTCAGCAACAGGACCTCTAAACTTGCCCATGAGGCCAATCCCCATCTTCTGTTTGACCAAAGGATGAAGAAGAGTGGGCATCAAGAACCTGTGCTGGTAGCTTTTCCTCCTGGATATAAAGAACTCCTAAAATAGCAGCTCAATTTTGACATAATGCTAGAGGAAAAAAGCAGTCCTTTAAATCCACAAGGTTTCAACACATAATGCTGGTTCACATCTCTCTGAAACTTCTTAGATGTGTAGTTAGCAATTCTCTCTAGTGGTAACTCTTACAAAAAAGTTCACCTCTGCCACCATATTCTTCAATTTCTGTTTTCTTTCAAAGTCCTCAGCCTTTTGCTGGCTTCCTTCTAACAAGACTACATGATGGGGACTCCCTACTATTTTTCGTACAAGACTGAGCACAGTGGAGTCCAAGTTTTTAATAGGCCCTAGTAGGCTAGGGTAAAAAAATTATGAAGTTCAATAAAGAATATATTGATTAAACAATATTTAAATTTAAATCAAGATTTGAATTTAAAATAGCAATATAAACCAATACCCATAAAATGAAACCAATCTAATTAAAATACTAAACAAACACATACTCAAGAGCCACTAGGAATAATGATATTTCATAAAGTTAGGGATTCAAAGGATGGCAAAAATATCCTGAAACAATGGAAAGATTTTAAAAGTAGATTAGGCTGGTGCAAGTTTAAGGCTGGCAGAGACTAGGACTAGTCTGGATCACAATTTGATCTCCAAAACAGATTTACTAGGTTAAACCACTGATGTGGAAGATCAAATACAGACCATCTGGAGCTGCCCTTGCTAGGTATGCAGCGGGGAAGGTGTGTGGGAGGTATATTAGACAGTTCCGCCTAAAAAACAGGCAACTGCCCAAGACTCTTTGTGGTTTGAAAAACACTACATGGCTACAAACTGGCTAATGAAGAGTGAGGTGGATTCAAACCAAGGACACAGCAGGGCCCAGCACATCCTGCTGCCCATATGCCAGTCTCATTCTCTTTCAGTTGATCTACATACGGATAAGCATATATCTTGTAATTAATTTTGTTTGGTTTGAGTTTAAGCCCCAGTGAAAAAGAAATATGCCCAGAAAGACCCCACACAATAACAGAGCCTCTACCAACCTCCAGTTGTCCTGTCTTTTCGGTATCATCTTGTGATAACAAAAATGCAGCACTCTGTAACGAATTTTTCACAGCACTTATTTCTTCATTGATCTTGTCCCTCTCTTGAATCTCAGACTGTACAGAATCCTTATGGTCTTGAGCCTTTTTATACAACCTGCAAGAGATTTCCAGTGGGAACTCATTAATTGTAAGACTCTATATGGTTAGAAGTAATCAAAGAAAATATTAATATTTTAAATATGCATCCAAAACCACATTTGCCTTTGTTTTGGTGACATTTTCTATTAAAAAACATCTCCATTTCCGTCCTTTACTGCTTCAGTTTCTTGAAACATGAGTCTTCAGATAGCATTAAACAAGAAGTCCTTAGACTAAACCAGACAGGATTCACATTTAATTAATCAAGTCAGAAATGAATTTTTATTTAAATCTACAAAATTTCCACAAGCCAACATCATCCCTTCCAATTCCTTCTAAACTCAAAGAAAAAGTGCAGTCCACAAAAAATGTGACTTGAGTCAGGTTCTCCCTAAACAATATCTCCAGTTG
Source organism: Eudromia elegans (assembly GCA_003342815.1). Classification (NCBI taxonomy): domain Eukaryota; kingdom Metazoa; phylum Chordata; class Aves; order Tinamiformes; family Tinamidae; genus Eudromia; species Eudromia elegans. The sequence goes on along the minus strand of PTEX01000023.1, from coordinate 6,057,579 downwards.
CACATGTTGGAGCCAGTGTACAGGCTGGATGGAAAAATGGTGTCAAGAGTCAGATAGCAAGAGTCATTCATTATATTTGCAAGTCTGTTACATCTTTCAAATGTTCTTCAAAAACCAGTTAAAATGCCAAGCTTACAAACAGCGCTACTTCACGGCTTTCAGAGTGAAACTTCCCATCACTTACTTCTCACAGCGGTCTTGCATTGCCTTTATCTCATGCAAGGTGGGAAGATCAGCTTCCAGCTCAGTATTTTCAGCCATATTGAGGATGTTTCTTATTCGGTGAAGAAGTAAGAGTAAGAGGAGCTGCTGCCGGTTGATGTTCTCTTCAAAGGAGTTAACAGAATCAAGCAATTCTTCCAGTTCCTCTCTGCTGGCTTTTTCTTTCTCTTTAAGAATTTCTGGCTGTTCTTCCTGGAGCTTATCAAGAATTATCGTTTCTCGTTCCAGCTAAGTAAACAGCATGTTGAAGTATGAGATAAAGTGGGTTTTATTCCATCACCTTAAATCACATTATTCATTTTCGCAATACAGGGAACTGTGTAGCCAGGGAGCCTAAACATCTGAAGAGTGCCCATGCTTTTGAGTCTGCTCTAAGCACATCTATCTCCACAGATAGAGTCATGCTGAGTTTGAAGGATTTATACTACGTGTCTCCATGATTTTGACAAAAAATTCAAGACTGGCTGGAGCTAACTGGCCCATCATCAGGAGGGAAACATTGATCTGCACTCATCCCCGCAGTTCACACAGCTTTTTACCAGCTGAGGGTCCCAGCCCCATCACACTCCTCAATACTTTCACTGTTTGCTGAACAACTCACCTCTTCACTGATGAATTTCCATTCTTGCTTTAGTTCTTCACAGTTAATCTCCAGGCCTTTAGCCATCTCAAGCAAACCCAGCCACTTTTCCCACAGTGTTGTTACAATCCTGCCCAGCGTGTGGTCACTTTCCTTACATAACCTGGTCAGCTCTCTTGAAATCTGCCTCAGCTTCACAAGATCATCTTCAGCTGAGTCAATGCTGGAGACTAAAATCTTAAAAGAGAAATAAATAAACAAGCAAATAAAGCAAGAAGGTCTATCAGAAATGTTAATGAAGCATTCAGTGACAAGATTAGGATCCGCCATTAAACTGGCAATTGCACCACTGAGCTGATTAAATACATTTCTCATGAAGCATTTCTATATTGGCTATGACTGCAGAGAAAACAGAGTAAATAAACCAACCAAAACAAACAGAGGAACTGCATGCACAAATAACTATATTGCTTTTACTTCCTTCTGGTTATTTGGAAGGGAAAATAAACCAGATGGAGTCACAGATACATAATGTAAAGAGTCTGTAATATGAGTCCTCTAATAAAGATAGAAAAAAAGAGATTCATTATAGCAGACATAGAGGAAAAAGCAACAAGATGGACCTGAGAGGAGAAATAAGAAATTCTGTTTCTCCCATCTCAGGGAAAACAGCAAAATTATAAATGTTAATGGCTCTGGTCCTGCAAAGAAGCAGTGAGGGATGTGTACATAAATGCAGTATCTTAATCATAGGTAGTATTAGCTCTTCACAGCAAAAATGTATATTCATTTTACATGGCTTGTCATAATCCTAAATATTTCTGTGTATATAAATAAATCCTGTGCTTTTATACATAAGTAAAAGCAGGAGAACTTTTACTTCTTTCTATTCTGATATCATACACTGATGAGCACAGTTATCTCATTGTTATGGAAGTCTTTTGAAAGAATTTTAGAGTCCTTTACCTTGCTTTCTTCTAAATGTTCCAAAGCTTCCTTGTAAGACATGGGGACTTGGGTCAAAGACTGTGTAAGCACCTTTTCCAGCTTGTTAAGATCATCACATACTTTATCTTTGGTTTCTCTGTAGCTTTTGTGCTTGTCAAAGTACCTGTAGGAAACAACAGATCAATTTAAATTTCTTGTGGTTACCCCTTTTATCAACTATAATGCTGACTAGAATTTAAAAAAGAACCTAAAACTTCTACAAGTAGCCCTTACTATTTTTTTGCAAGTTGTTTCAGAATATCATTTATTAGTAGTATTTCAGTTTCATTATCTGAGATATATTAGAGATTTAGGTATAAAATGCCAGAGGTGAAGAAATATAGGTATGCACATCCATACACAAGCCACAGAGTTGCTGTAAGAGTTATGTCTTGAGCCTAATATCTACATCTCTGTCCTCCTCAGACATGCTCAAAATGAGCTCTCAGTTTACAGAAGACACTCTACTTGCCCCTACAATAAGTGATTGAATGAAAATTATTATTTCTGTACATTATAATCTTTTCTTTATTTCCAAATTCTTCATAGTCATACAATGATTTCTCTATAAAAACAGGTTTAAGGTTATGCTCAGTAGGATCTGAAGCACTAGATAACTAATAAGTAATTTAAAAGTCCTTTATCCCTCATCCAAATTCTTTTGTATATGTATCTGAAGGCACTTCAAATCTCTTCTGTACATGTTTCTGAAGGGAAGAGACTATGGCACATGTCTTGTTTGTCTTGATATTCTTGAGCCATAGAAGACACCCATTAGATATTCACCAGCACTAAACAAAAGATTGTGGAAATACGCTGCCTTCTTATTCCAGCCCCATATCACACTCAACCCAGCACCAGGTATATTTTCTGAAACATGTTTAAAGAGAATGCATTGTAAACTGTTAGTAATATGTTTACTGTCTGGTATTTTTCCTTCCTTACTATATCACCTAAGGACAACAAAGTGCTGCTTACAGTTCTTTCTACTAAATTATCATGTTCTATCAGAGCAGAAGCAAGACTGAATTTATTATCAGTCACCTTCCTCACAGTAAGGAAAATGACCTATCAAGATTACTTAAACCTACCTCTGCTCATCACCTTCCTTTCTTTGAGCCTTCTCTTTTAATGTCAGATTTTTATTGGCTAGTTCTCTTAAAGTATTTTCCAGATGCATTTTATCTTCTGGTTTCACTATGTTTTTCAGCTTGGAGTACTGATATTCCATGTCAGCCTTTGCAGAGTCAAACTCTTCTTGTCTCCATTGTGGGATTTGATGCGTCTCTTTTAAACCAGCAGCCTCTGCTGTGACAGAGCAAATTCTAGCTTCATAGCTGCTGAGGAGTTCAAAAGCTCTCTGAAAGGCCTTGGTATAAAGCTCACCAGTGTCACGGGCCTCACTCAGTTCACTCTGGAAGTGGTTAAAAAAAAAAGACAGAAGGAATAATGAGAAAAACTGCTGTGAACCTTTTGATTGTCCCATGGCCTTCTCAGAATTTGACATGTGACTGTCTTTGAGACCAACAATCTCGGAAATGAGCTGTGAAGGAGAGGAAGCACAATGAAGGCATCCCCTGTGATACAATCCATGGGCTGGATGACCCAAGCTGTAGAGACAGTGAATACAAGGGAATTGCCAGGGATGGTAAGGAAAAATTAATGGTGAAAACACTGAGCATTCCTAGATAATCTCTATTTACATTAGAAACAGGGATTTGTTTTTTAACATCAGTGTCATGATCGAAAATGTAAAACAAGTCCTAATAACAATATAGTGTTGCCTGCTCCCAATCTTCCCTAAAGCCGGTATTTAATACAAGCTGTTCTCTCTCTCCTTCTCTTCACTCTTTTCTTCCAAAAGTAATCCCTCATAATTGTAATCAAATTGAACAAAACAAATTTCTTTGCATCTTCAGTTTCTTACAACACTTCCAGTCATACCCACCAATGCAAAGAAGATATTGATCCAGTTGAGTTATCAGACTAAACAGAGGATGTAAGTCATGCAAACATAAATACAACAGTCACGGATGCCTAACCTAAATTTTGGGAAAACACATACGGTTACAGCATGCTTTTATTAAACATACTTACAATACGGGCTGCAATGTCTGTCTTCAATTGTATTTCATCGTCTTGCAGTGTCTCTAATTTTGCTTCTATACCAGCTGCAAGAGATTTTTCTTCTTGATTCCTTCTCTCTTTTTCCTTTATACATTTGATAGCAGAAAACACTGCTGGCACCATATTTTGAATTGCTTCCCAGCGCATCTTTTCATACTGTATCTTCTTCAGGTCTACCAAAAGTGGTTTCTGGAGCTCTAATTGAAAATGCTTTATAGTGTGGAGTATATGTTCTACTTCACTCTGGATATCGTCCTTCTTCACACACTGGAGACCAGAGAGCATGTTCTGGAGAAATTGATTCAGTCCCTCAATATCTTTTTCCAGGCTCTTGATTTCTTGCATCTTCAGTTCTTTGAATTGTTTATCAAATATCTCATTTTCGTTTATTTGATTTGCTGCCTCCTGGGTTAGGTTCATAATTTGTTGAATTGTCTGAAGTAGAATCTGTGCACATATAAGATTCTCAGCAGGAGAAGAGCTAGGGCTATCATTTAGTATATTAGCTTCTCTTCTTGTTTGAGATGTCGTAGTTTGGATTTCATTTACCAACACTTGAAGCTTGCCACATTCCCTAAGAACATCATCAAAGTGCATTATCTTCTCTTCAATTTTATTTTTAACCTTTAAAAATTGAGTTTGCAATTGATCAAGCTGCAATGAGTCCCAATTTAGTCCCATGCATTCAAATATCTCTTTATACTTCATTGTTTGTGAGAAAGCAGACTGAAAAGCTAATGATTTTTCTTCAAGTGCTTTGCATTTATCCTTAGCATCCTGCTTGACATCTAATAATTCATTTCCCAGGTTCATTTCATCACACTGTAGATCATTAAGATCTTGCTGTAATAAAGTTATCCGTTCAGATAATTCTCTGTAAATAGCTATCTTTTTTTCCACTTCATGACACTTATTCTGAATTAGCCTCTGTGTTTTCCTTGCTCTATTCTTCAAACTTCTTAACTGGTCAATCAGAAATAATTTTTCAGACAAGCTCAGTTCTCCAGCTGTAGCCTGGCTCTCTTTATAATGGGATGAGACAAGTCCTTCTATTTCCTGCGTTTCCTTTAAAATTTCTTTCAAAATGGCTTGCTGATGAATTAATTCTGACCATGTGCTGGTTTGGTTCACCGCAGGCCTGGCAAGTGTCTCAGCATTTCGTAGCTGACTGTGAACTTTTTCTACTTCTGCAATAAGCTTTTGCCTCTCTTCCAGCTGGAGCTCTAACTGCTGTAGTCTCTGAGCTGATTTTAAAACAAGAGCCTTGTATGAATTCTGCAATGCTTGTAGAAGGAAGGTCATATCAGCGATCTCCTCTGGCTTTAAGCTGGGACCGATGTGCTGAAGCTCCTCATCCAGCGATGCAATCACCGGCTCTCTACCTAGGACTTCTGTCCTCATTCGCTGACAATTTCTGATTTGTGATTTAACCTCACTGGGGAAAAGTGCTGCTTTCTGATCAAGGAATGACAGTGAATCTTTGACCCATGAAATACTCTCTTTCAGCTTCCTTGTCATTTCATTTTTCTTGAGAGCAGGACTAAGGAGGCTAGCATCCTCTTGAGGTGTTTGATGCTCACATAATGCTTCCAATTTGCTCTGCAAATCATGCATGGAATTTTCCAAAGTTATCTTTTCTTGCTCACTCCATATTCTTTTCATCTGTAGTTCAATCCTCCTTTTTAATAGAAAAAGTCCATGCTTAATGTCCTGTAGCTCTGTGGTCCAAAGCACAGGATATTTGGCTTCTCCTCCAGCTAAGGAACTTGACTCTCCTCCTAAGTATTGTTCTTGTATCAGTCTCTGAATATCCTGTGCTTTACTCATAAGCAGGTTAAACTCATTGATTTCTTCCACAACTTGATCGTGTTTCTTTTGCACTGCTTGTTCCATGTGTTGCCACCATAGCTCCAGTTGCCTCATCTGGCTTTCTGTTAACACTTTATCCATGCACGTTAAATGCGGAGATAAATTTTCTTGCTGAGTTTTCAGCTGTTTCAAAACATCTCTTTCTCTGTGCAATGACTCTACACACATTTTAATTTTCTCCAGAAGAACTGTGTTGTTCATAGGACCCCTGCCAAAGATATTAACAAGATTTTAAAAAATATCTAAAAGACGAGCTAGAGTCATTTTTAGAAGAAAAGTGCACACCAGCAAATGGTTCATTTAATTACACACATCTCTTAATGTTCTCTCACCACTATTTTATGCAACCTTTACAGTATAATTATTTCATGTTTATGTTTGTAATACTATTTGCAGGTATCTCTGGTCTTTCTCATCTAGATATGTTATTTACTAAGGGATTGTAGCACCTCTTTAAATTTGTAACAAAAAATATTAAAACATCAACAATAATGTTAGATCAATTTAAAGTGAACTAGCAACACTTTACAGCTTGATTTAAAAGGAAAATAAAGCTTAATAAAATGAATAACTTCAAAAATCCCCACTCATTCAGAATAAATTAGGAGTTTATCAACTTATCTTGCAAATCCAGAGTATGTGAAATACCCACATAAAATACATTCAACAGCCAGATTTTATTCTTTGCTGTAAATTAACAATTGTATAAATCATTTTAAAGATTTTCAAACTAATATATTATTATAGATAAATTCCTGCCATGCTTTGAAGGCTAATCTATAAAAAGCAGTGAATATTTCATGTACATTGGTTACCCTTCAATTGATACTGCACACTCATTTATTGACACAGACTGCAGCATTCCTCCTACTAAATACGGTTTATTTTCAGAGTAAAGAGACTTTTCACTTGGCAATAAATACGAATTTACGGGTTCTTCAAAAAAAACTAGTGCAAAAAAAAAAGTTTGTTTATGAGCACATCTTTTAAAATTAGCACTTCACTTCTACCATGTTTTTGAAAAAATGTTTTACTGCAACATTTACCTAAGTTTTTTAGCACAGTACCCATCTTTTTTGTTTCCCAAAAAAAAAAGAAAAAAAAAAAGATGTTGCTAGAGAGTAGCATAGAACCATCGGTAGCTCTTCTGTTTAGGGCTTCTGAAGTATCTTAGGTGCAGTGGTAGTACCAATGTACAAATCTATTTGAGTTCTCCTGTCACTTAACATTATTGAGATGGATACGTTATCATTGAGATGGATAATGTCATATTTATATCTCAACCTCATTGAAGTTTGGCAGGAGAAATTCAGTCTAGCTTAGCTACACACATAACATCAATTTAAGACACATATTTGTTTTGCAATGTTAACAGAAAATCTCCACTATACTTACGTTTTTATATTATCCTTTTCTGTTGACAAATTTTTCATTGAGGATTGAACAGCAGAAAGATTTTTCTGGTACTCATTAACTAAACAGCACTGTTGTTGCTTCACTGCCTTAACAGTATCTAGCTCCTGAAGCAGCCTGTCCCAGCAGGGCACCACGGGTTCTGTGGTTTGCAGTTCTGCTCTGCTTGATCCTGTAGTGTTGGGGGAGGCCTCTCCACTCAAACACAAAGATTTTGCTTTCCACGTCTCCAGTTCTTTGTATAAATTCTACAAACAAACCCATCACGGAAGGAGGATTACAAGAGGATCTTAACCACTTCTGGAATAATCACCAAGTATAACTAAACACTGCTTCACCTACAAACTTACTTGCGTGGTCACATGTGAATGAATACATGTTTGTGCACATTCGGGAAACACATGTGCAGTCATAGGTGTACATACTATTGCATCTTGGAAGAGGTGTATGAAATATGCTATGAAATATTTGCATTAAAGCACACTATTTGCAGATTACTTGTTGTACAAACTGCCTAATCAAACCTAGGTAAGACTGCACGCAACCATTCTGCTCTGCCTAAGCCGGTCTTACATCTGTGAGTGCATCACTGCACTCTCAGCGAGGAAAGCTTCACCATTTCATACCTCCAGCTCTTTCAGTTGTTCGTTTATGAGCACAATATCCAGTTCAGCCACTTCTTTCTTCAACTCGTTAACCTTTTTTTCTTCCTCAAAATATTCAGTATTTACAGGTACTCTGAGAAATAGTTCCTTCTGAACAATCCCATCGGTATCTGTGTGCTACAATGAGAAAGAGGATTGTTATTTCTGAAAGATGCCTAAACCCACAAGTTTTCTGACTGTGACATTTCCCCTTGGCTTCGTGTTTTGCACCTGTGCCTGAACCCTGTGGTGGCTTTGGTTGCAACCTCTGTGTATCCCTGAGACATGACCTTCTGTCTTTAGGGACATCCTGGCTTCTTGCCAGCACAGCACAGGCAGCAAGGAAACCTCTGCCCAGCACTGTAAGCTTCAAACGTCCCCACTTTCACATGATGTCCTCCATGCACCTGCATCTGGCCTTGCTCATCCCATTTCCAGGTCTGTCCTGTCTTCTCTTCCTTCACACATACACTCATCCTTTAACTCCTCCTCACACCTTCATCTCTACTGTCTTGATATCCTGATGCTTCCTTTGTCCTCTGTCTCTCTATGGGTCATGAGCTACCCAGACTAGCATGCAGCTGCTTCCAATGGTGGACCCTACTGGAAAAGAATAATTCCAATTATTCAAACTCTTCTGGATACTTTAAACTTGAACTGAAGGTGTCTACTCATGAAATAGTCAATCAGAGAAATTTTCCATTTCTGTGTGTACACATGAGATTTCATCTTAAGAGACTTTGGAGGGCCATAGAATTGAAGTAAGCAGGAAAACTCCGTTTAGCTATCACAGACAGAGAAGGAAATCTACTTTACCAGATTGAAAAATAAGCACATGAGAGCTCAAAGAAAAGTAAGTGAGTGGACGGTAACGTGGGTTACCTGACACACAGAATCCGAGGGTTTAGATTCCAGACCATCCTTTTCCACTGGTACAAAATATGGTACGTGATTTTTCTGGCCCATCCTTTGCTGAACCTGCTGCACTTCTTCTCTACATGACTGATCCTTGACATCATCAGGTTTCTTCTTTCGGTGCAGACGACATAAAAGAAACAAGTAACCAAAAAGTCCTAATCAAACATACTGTGCAGTAATTACAGTGCTTCAGATGACAAAGGTATGCAGCCTACAATTACAGGTAAATGAGGAAGAACAAAATTACATCTCATAAATTTATCATGGGAAAGGTTATGGCAAAGGAAACCTTTTAGAAGAGGTAGTACTGTAATTTTATCATATTTTTTAGAAAAATTTGAGACTGTAAACAATCTTCCTCTGACCTACACTTTCTATCTTTTACTATTCTAAGCATGGACTTTGAACTTCGTATTCCTGATGTTCATTATCTTGAATACATTTTAGAAAAGGTTTAGCTTTATCCTGAGGCTCCAACCTCTTACTTGCAGCGTAGACAGAGAGTCTGTGGTTAGAAACCCTGTCGACTACACACAGGATATTCCTCTGGGCAGCTCTGGGATTTGCTGTATTTACACGCTGAGGCATTTACTGAGTTATCTAACTATAAGTTCTGCTTGAGCTTGTTTAATATGAGGAGACAGACAAAATAAAACAGCCACCTACATAAAATAAGGAATGACAAACACAGCATGTCCACAAAGGAATGCAGAGCATTAGGGAATTATCTATGCTGAGCTAGCACCTGCAAATCAGCTAGGACACTTACTGAAAGTGGCCAATTGCAACTTGAAATGAGTTAATTCACTCTGCTTCTCTGCAAATTCACAAATCCACACTGCACTCCATCTTGTCACTCAAAACACTGCTTTCATTCTCAGCTGCTTTGTAAAAACTGAAGGTCTGAGGAGAGTCTGGCTGCCCTCTCCGTAAACACCCCCTCAGGGAGGGCGTAATGGCAACTAGATCCTCCATTATCCTTTCCTTCTCCATAGGCAACCTAGCTCTAACTCTTCTCAGCCTCTTCACACGCATCATGTGCTCCAGCTTCTAACCATGTGGTTTGCCAAAACCCCTTTTGCACCACGGGGCACAAAACTGGATACAGAATTTCAAATGCAGCTTCATGCATGTAGGGTAAGTATGTTATTAGGTAAATAAGACATATAAATAAGTCAAAGCAAAATAACAGTGTTCAAGCAAAATGTTAAAAGAAAATCATGATATGGTCAAGTGACTTGGGATGCAATGTCCTCAGCAAATTACTTTGCAGTACACCACAGTAATGAAGCAATTCCATCTATAGTAATTTTAAGTGTACAGGAAAGGATTCAGAGAGTTAAACACATACTGAGAACACAATTGCAACTAAGCTGTCAACTTCAATCTGTATAACTTCTCATCCTATTACCTCCACTGGACTTGTTTCCTTTCTTGTTTCATCACCTTCAGTACCAACAACATCCTGCTGCCTTTTCCACTCTGCAACACCACCTTGAACAGCATTGTCCGGAAGGTCCTCTTGGACCCCATCACAGCTGTCCCCGCCTTGGCTTTCGTGTTCAGCCTCCTCCTGGTTTCAAAAATACAAGGTGTTTACAAACAACAAAAGTCACAGTATAAAACCCAAGTTTACAAAGAAACTGTCACTCCATAAGCGGTCTGCTGCTCCTACAGATCAGCTTAATGAGCATGGAAAAACACTGAGACAGTGTGAATTTCCTGACATCCCCCAAAAGAGCAACAAACTGGGTTGGGGCAAGAAACAAAAGAGTCCCAGGTTTGTAACCTCTCTTCATCTACTTTGTTTCTGGGGTTGGCTCACATAATTTATGCTTCCTTTCTTCAGGCTGAACAACAAGGAAAATATGTCTCTGTAGGACTCAATGGATTTTTAGGGAATTGGATATGCATTTCTAGCAAACACACACATACACACACAAACACACAGGGATGCGTGTTAGAAGATGTTTATCAGGTACCTGAACCCTCTGACCCTCTCCATCCTCGCTTTGACAGATAACCTGAAAGGGGTTGTCTGGCAATACATTGCTTTCCTCCAAAAGTGAAACATTTTGCTTCTCCTTCTTTGACACATTCCCATTTACATCTTGACCCTAAAAGAAACAAATAAAAAGAAGTATTTGTGTGACTGTGCACTTTCCATTGTGATATTAAATATCTGGAGAGAAAATAAACAGAATTTATGGAAACAGGAAATATATTGTGTTTCAGTTCTAGACAGGTCTTACTGGTTTATGAGAAGTTCTCAAAGTTATAAAACAACAGCAAAACAAAAGGCTAGAGTTCTTTGGCAGATGTCTATCTGTAATTTTCACATCTATACCTCTTCTCCCTTTGTGTCCTGACCTTGGATACATATTCTGGTTAATTGCAAGAGAAAGCTACATGGAGATTAAGTCTGAATAGAAAGTTGCTGTTCTGAACAGACAGTATTGACATGCCACAGACTTGTTAAAACAACTTCAGGGAGGTCTCCATTTGATTTATACATGTATAATTTACAGAAGGCAGCTTAGTTACAATAGAAATGTTAAGGGTGCCATATACAAAAGGTATTTGAAAGAGAGCTGCCTCTTTAATCACTGTTGCTATCAACAAGCATACTCACATTACATGTTTCCAAGCCTTCCTTTAACTCTGCTACTTTGGGGCTCTCTTCTACAGCAGTAAGGGCAGTAAAAGTGACCTGCATCTCTCTCTTTGGGTCTGCCTTATCTTCCACCTGTTTTTCTTCCACAATCACATCTTTTAATTCAAGGGCTTCACTGAGAATATTTTCATCCTTTTGCTTGACATTTTCAAGTCTTTTCTCCAGGCTCCTATGCTCACTCTGAAGTGTTTCAATCTCAGCCTCAATAAACTTCCGTCCTGGTGAAGAGGTGTTTTGCTTAACAGTTTCTGCTAAAACCAAAATCTTCTTTAATGTGTCTTCACATCGACTAAGAGGTACTTCTTGTTCCTTTAAAAATGAAGAAAACTTGTTACTGAAAAATATCTTCACTCAATGTACTTATTGAGAAGATCTGAAATCAATTACTACATCATAAATATTTGTTCTGAACAACAAACTGTGCTGAAAAGGTTCATGCAGAAATATTTGCTACAGAAAGTCAAACACTATCCCAGTATTGTATTATTCCATATATTTTTACAAAGAGAAACAGTTGAACATATGCATTAGGACAATAATAAAACACATGATGATCTTTTCAAGGTTTTAGCAAGCCAACCCTCTCTCCTATTCCTCCTCCTTCACCTGCTAAAGATACAGCAACTTCTGGAGGAGGGGGAATTTCAATGATTTGAATGTGAGTTACAAATGTCAGCTTTCAATAGTTCACTATGCCTACAGCAGTGAGTCTGCCACTGTGCAGAAGAATATCTGCTTGTGTGAAGAATATCTTACAAAGTGTATCTTATGGATACTTCTGAAGAAGAATATCTAATTCTGAACTTGGTTTACAAACACTAGGCTAAGCTTTCTGAACTCTGGTAAAATTAAAGATTTTTAAAGATCTTAAAACTAAAAATTTGAAGATCTCTCTTCTCATTATTCCCCAAAGGGAAAAAAAAAAAAAAAGGCTCAGGAAGCCTGGGTGCTTGGGCTTGGACAATTTTCCTTTCAGTTAGGTAAACAGCAAAGGTCCACTGACTTCATCAAAAGCAAGCACTTTCAGGTCAACATTTATCTTAATAAAAGGGATATCCAACATACCCATGATTTTTGCTCTGCTGATGTTTCTTTTATTGCTGGACCTCCATAATCAGCCAATTTCTCAGAGAGAGTTTTTAGCTCAGCACTCAAGCCTTTTACCATATCCTGAAACAGCTGATGCTCTTGAACATGGCTTTCCAATGTCTGCACTACGTTCTAGAAATCAAGGAGTTTCTCAGGTTAACCCACCATTAGCTCACAGAAAATACAAACCATCCACAGAGTAATGGCTCTTCCAGGACTACAGTGTCACAGAACATTTACTTATTTCCCATTAAATATCCATCTAACCACCACTGTGCAGGAAAAAAAAAAAATCCCTTTTTTTCTCCAGCATATAATGGATCATACCATGAACAAATCCACATTAGTAGCAGGACACAGAGAAGTTTGCATTTTATGAAAATATGGTTATAAAAGAGATGTTTCCTGTATGAAACAGATGAGAGATTGTAGAAAGAGGCTCTGTATGTTGCAAGGTAGCCTGTTGATCTAAATTGGGTGCAACCAACAGCAACACCCAGGTAGGGTCGCCCATCCTCCTTAAAGGAGGAAAACGCTCTATGTTTCATGCTATGTAGCTATACAAAATCTGTAAATATAGATGCATTTTTAAAAAATTTTCACGTATACTTCGGCCTCATTTATTTAAACATTTATTCCTCTGCAAAGTGCGAGGCAAAAGCATATGAACTTTTGGTGCTCTTTTCCCACAGTGAGAAAGTGAGAAGAATTTCCCGCCCTTTCACAGAATAATTGTCACCACTCCCACATTTACTCATAAACTTGCTAGCTGAATGACACTATCAGCAATCAGTGAGAACTGCAACCAAACAGGCATCCTATACCAATAATCTCATAAGGAAAAAGAGTAACATTCCAACCTGTAGCTGGCTGAGCAGATTTTCGTGTTGGTGCTTTAATTCCAACCATGACTCCTCTGTGAAGCAAGGATCCACAGTGTGGCACTGCAGGTCATCTTCTTGGCTTTTCAATTCATTAAAAAGGGAATTTAAGTCTTTTACTTTCTGCAGGAGTTGAGCATAATTTGTCAACTGAGTTTGTTTTTCCTGCAAACCAGGCTGGAGGGCAAAACCTAACTCTTGTTGCTCTTTCTTCAATTCTGTTAGAGCCAGCCTCAGGCCTTCTTTGCTTTGTTCATGTTGCTTCCTGTTGAGCTGAAGTTGTTCTTGAGGGCTAAAAAACAATATATAATTATTATTATTATTATTTATTTATTACATAGAAAATATCAAAATATAAACACGTCAACCATTATTGGAATTAAACATACTGAAGACTTTTCTTGAAGTTGAAAATTAATGATCAACTTTAGGCTGGAACTTTTGAACTTAGTATTACTGACCTAGATTTAGATGCAAGTGACACCATCTTAGACAAGCTTTCAACCCTAACCTATAAACTTATATTTTCTAGCATCTGAGATGTGAGACTCTTGTGGCTTGCTTTCCTTATTTTCCTGCTTTCCACTGCAGTAGGAATTCTGTTTTGAAGCTATAACATGACTACACATCTTGTCTCTCTTAAGAACTTCTGATAACAATCATCTAAAAGGGAATGTCCTGTAGCAGATATACATAATGGTGAAGATTGTAGAGAAAAACAAAATAAAATGTTTTGGAAATTCTGACAACAAAAACAGCATATGCAATATGGGTCATGTTACCTCATTCTGGTACCTACTTTGCTGACCTTGGCATTGGATTTTGATTTTTTTGCTTTATAAACATGCACACTGCTGCACTGCAGCTGGAGAAGCTGCTTCTCTACATCAGAAACACACAGCTATAACTGGGGAGCCAAAAGGTTGTTAACTAACATCCCTATGTTCCCATTTAGGGGACTAATAATTTTGTAGATGGAACCTAGACCCAAGATTTGTAACTATGACTCAATGCAAACAAGTCCAAATAAATAAAGTTTGTGAAATACAACTGGATATAAAACAAAAGTGTATGAGCTTTTTTTCCACTCCCAGCGAGATTCAACTTTTTTGGCATCTAATAAATAAAGCACAGGCTTCTCACATATACTAAGGACTCTTGCTTCAAGTTCCCCAGTGCAGCTTCATGGTGCTGCCGTTAGGGTGCATCTTCCCAGGCCTGATCCTGCAAGATCCCAAGCATCTCTTCAGATGTGCTGAGCACCTCATCTCCTGTCCTTAGCACAGTGCAAAGAGAGTACTCTGTGTTTTGCTATGTTGGATCCAACATAACGAGTGCTCGCTTTTTCCAGCTACCACTCAAATTGCTTTCATGGAGTGCTCAGTTACACGAGAAGGCAGCTGAATCCTCTCAAAGTACCTACTCCTGATAATTCATTCCCTGATCAAAATGAGATAGTTGGCCCACTCCGTTGGCTCACTCTAGCTTCCACTGATCTTAACAGCAAATTTCCCAGTGATTTTACTGAAAGTGGGTTCAAGGATGTTACATCAGACAGCTAGTTTGAAAGTGTCTGCACCTGCAAAATCAGAGAGCTAGTTAATTTTTACACAAGTCTGGAATAAGATAACACACTTCAGAGGGTCAGATTTGGCTCTCAGTCACACTGGGGCCCCAGTGGCTCAGCTCAGAGTGCCAATGAGTGCCCAGAGCAGCAGCAAGGCAGCTTGAGGACTGGCAAGGGTTAGATCAGTGTCTTCTCACAGCACAGTCTAATCAAACAAAGAGCAATGGATGCACTTTTCTCTTTTTAATTTCCCCAAGCTGCTTCAGTATCACAAAGGGAATTGAAGCTGAGTGGGGATAACCCCGGGCAAGTCCTGTCACCCATTCCTTTGTCTACTGGTTATTCCCCACAAGTCCTATGGGTCCAAACTGCAATCAGCCCCTGCACAGCTGTGCAGAAATGCAAGAGCTTTTGTTGGTATCTATACAAATTTGGTGCAACAGGTACAGAAAGAAGAGAAGAAACTCTAGAATAGGACTTTCCAATAATACAACAACAAACACTTTACAAAAAACAAAAGCAGCGAGACTCATATTGCCTCATAGCAAATTCTGTATTACCTTATATATTCTGTGGCCAACCGAAGAGCACTTTCCCACTGACTCTGGAGTCCAGAAATAGTCTGTTCAACCAGTGGCTTCTCAATTTTCTCATTTCTCATTAAAGTTTCTCCTACAGTCACCATGTTCCGTATTTTGGCCTCTCCTACATCTCTGAGACCTATGATTTCCTGTATTAAAGGAAGAATTAATTTCCTGAATTAAAAAAGCAGTAAATATTTATCTATTTTGCTTATGGAATAAAACGTTTTAGCAATGAAATCTCTCATTCTTTGTATACTGCTCTCAGGGAAAAAAACAATCCTTCTTCCAATACTCTATATAGCCAACATATATATAGATATAGTCAATATATCTATATCAAGTCAAGTATATCTATATCAAGTCAAGTATATCTATATCAAGTCTACACTAAGTCAAGAATCTCTTGATGTGCTTAATTAGCCACGTAAAAAAATCCCAAACCCCAAGAAACAACCCCCATCAAACAAACCCCAAACCCAGACGCAAACAGAAGTGCCGGTGTCTTTTTTCACAGCCTGATTCACTAAGCATTCTCCTGATATCAGCCTTGCTGTGAGGCACAAAAGTAATGCATATAACACAATACCTTTATCTGATCAAGCCTTTCTTCTGAGGGTGACTCACTTTCCTGCAAACTTAGGTTACTAACAGTCTCCTCAAGCCTTTTGATCCAAGAAGAAACATCCTGGGCAAGTTCTTCAAAATTTTGTCCTTCCACTAGATGTCTTTGAGCATCTCCTGCCATTTCACTTGCATGTGTCACCAGTGTCTGATATCTATTAATCAGAGCAGTGGCTTCAGAAACAGTTTCATCTTCTGTCAAGCCAATCTCCCTCAAGGAATTTGCTAGCTGAGCCATGGAGTCAAATGGGTCTCTAAAAAAAAAAAAAAAAACACCAAAAAAAACCCCACAACCAATTAATCAAACATCTATCTACTACAACGACATGAATCTTTTTACAAGACATTTCTAAGATAAAACCCAAAGGCAACAATACCTCTGCATTAATAATACTTGAGAGTAGTTTTCAAGTTCTGTCTTATCTTTTTGAATCTCTTGCAGTTTTTCTTCCTGAGTGGCAAGCCACTCTTCCAAGCCAGTGCTGCTCTCCTGAAGACTAGAGAAACAATACATAGAGTTGCATTTCAAAATGAGAGGCTTTGCATGAGTTGAGTACTGTATTTTTCTGCAGAAGTAATATTATATTGTGGGCCCAAACGAGAAAAAATGTTCAAAAGCATGTTCTGCAGTATAGCATGGAGCATAATCTTCTCATTAAGCATAAAACACTCACTATCCCATATTAAAAGATCAGCTTTAATAAAAGCAGTGTTATTTGTCCTTCAGTATGACTGTTTAATGAATCATTTTTCATCACCTATGTTTAAAATGTCAGAAACGGCTTTAATTTCCTACCTACTGAGCTGTTGGAGAGAAGTACCAAGTTCTTTTTCCCGTTTTTGACACTTGGAGATCAATCTTTGCAGTTCTGCTTCTTGATCTCTGACGTGACTGTTAAGGTGATTAATACTTGCTTTGGGCAAATAATGCTTCACCTTATTCAATAAAGTTTTAACTTCTTGGATATCTCCATCTTTGCCTTGAGAAGTTAGGAAGTGCTGAATAAAAGCATAAACATTTGATGCATTTGTCAAATTTGCTCTTATACAGTAGAGATATAATTTACAAGAGTTTCTTGATCTCTGTTATCTCCATCAATATTTGCTACAGTAATTTGTCACTTGTCAAGAAATGTTCATCCACAATTTCCTGAAACATATTTATTCCATTTGCAAATGGAAAAGTCATTTGCATAATAAGAAAAAAGTGAAGATAAGAGATTTTCTTCTCTGCAGCACAAATAAAACAGAATAGGTAACTGCAGAGTTCAAATTCAGCACTGACATCACTATGCCTTACGCTGTTGCTAAACAGTGATAATTTCTTGCAGACATTGTGGCTTTTCTATCTCTTTTCTTTGGATTCCGCCTGACTTGCAGCCAAAATCCGTCCATAAGAAAGTGAAAGTAAATTTTTCCATCAAACCCAGTGAGGAAATCAGAATTTTATTTTACCATCCTCTTCAACTTTCTGAATCTTTGTACACTGAAGTTACGTGGACTTTCCCTATTACCATCTGGACTGACCTTGCGCTACTATGACTTGAATTTGAACAATGATACCCAATTTTAACAAAGTTTTATTTTCATTCCATTTACTCTTCTAAAGTTTTATGTTAAATTAATAGTCTTTAAGCCTCCTGCTAGGTGAACCCACACACAAGAATAGTCTTCTGCATAAAAAAGCATAACTTCAAGAAGAATCAACCTTAGAGATTAGGACATTATAATATTTTACCTTTAGTCTCTGCATTTTTTCTTCTAGCATCTGTTTTGTTTGTGCAGAGTCAAAGCAGTCCTTCAAAGACAGCTGAGTGCTGCTGAACCAGTCATTAAAATTCTTGCACTGACCTGCAAAAAGATATATAATTTTCTTCATTGATTGTATTCTGTAAAAGAAAATTCCTATCTGACATGAACATTTCAGGAAACTCATAATTACTTTCAACAATACCACTATCAGAGAGACTATTCACTACACACAATATGACAAAAAATACCACAACTTGTACTTCAT
Organism: Eudromia elegans; assembly: GCA_003342815.1. Classification (NCBI taxonomy): domain Eukaryota; kingdom Metazoa; phylum Chordata; class Aves; order Tinamiformes; family Tinamidae; genus Eudromia; species Eudromia elegans. Next base: position 6,039,386 of record PTEX01000023.1, on the reverse strand, counting down.
TTTTCACCCAACAATTACTGATAATAAACATTGTTGTTACTGGGGAAGAATTCAATGCAAGAGAAGTCTGCTACACTTAGCAGCTTCGATAAAAAAGGCATGGGATTTTTATCGACTTTTCTCACTTGCACACAAACAAATATTACTGAACAATCTATTTAAAGATGAGATTACCTTTGGGCCTAATTCTACACTAGCACAATCTTGTGTCTGAATAAAGTGAAGAGTAATTAATGATGCTACCCACACCCATACTTAAAATTATATTAAAAATATTTCCACTTGCATCAAGTGATTTCCTCGAATCAATCAACATTTGTTTACAAATCTTCACTTTGTTGAGAAAACTGAAGTAGTTTGGAAAAAAATTTAAGACATTGAACCAAAAATAAATCAATTTCACAATCTTAAAGTGATGAAGATGCTTTACATAAAATTATAAAAAAATATAAGTGTGAAATGTGCTTGCTTACGGTTCAAAACACCAATAAAGTGATCTTGAAAAACATGTTTCTTCTTATTAAATAAATCAGTGACACATTTAAGCTGCTTATTTAATTCATCCACATCAGGACAATCTGTCTCTTCTTGAAGTAATGTCACGTGGTGTTTCTGCTGCAGTATTTTCTGATGTATTTCCTAAAGTTAAGAAAAAAGGCATCTGTTAAAAAGAAAAATCTAGACAAAAAATTCTGTTAAGAAGAAAAATACACTGGACAGAGCTGTTTCAGTATAAATTATATAGCTTTGCAAAACAGGTTGGTCCTAAGTATCAAAATAATTTCTTAAAATACACTAACATTAATAATGCAATTAGTAAATAGAAAAAGCATTAAACTCTCCTTGAGTATCGTGCATACATCTATATACATACCTGCTAACACATAGATTCACACATGGGCTCGTGCCAATTCTGGCATCCCACTCACAATAAATATGTGAAGGGCACTCTAATAAATATGTTTCAGGCTATAAAATATCTATCATCTATAATGACTCTCTGACTGCATTAGCTGCACATGCACCTTCCTGCCTCTAAATGTCTCACTCTACATGTCAAATCCTGCTGGATTGAAAGATAATTTTGGGGGAGCCAGGAGAACTAACTGAAGGCTGTTTCTTTCTTTCAAGACATGGAATTTCATTGCCCTAAACAGCAGCAGCCATGATGTGCATCATCGTCTCTTTGCTTAATAGGAGGTTTAAATCTTGGCAACCTCCAAAACACAAAGCAGCTCTTTCCACACCTCTGTCCCTGGGGTGAGACAAATGAAAAACTGGATAAAATCACTTAGGGAGAGTTCCCTTGCAAACAGGGGGCCAGAGACAACTCTATCACTCAGTCCTGGAAAAGATACAAACCAGGATCCCACTACTGCTTCAACATATCTTGAGTGGGATACTGTAGTCTTGCCTACCACTGACTATTTCCAATAGCTGCAAGACTTAACTAACTACATCTAAGAACAGCCAGAGAAAACCGGCTTTTCTTTTATGCTTCTGGCAACTTTAGGAAGTACTCAGGCCAAGTTCTTCTTTTGTGCTCTTCTAATGGTTTATAACTTACACAGGGAGAAACACACGTGAAGACATGAGAGAAAAAAAAGAATCAATAAAATTATAAAAGGTATATAATTTGTGGCTACCTCCAATTTAGTGAAGATCTCTAAAGTATCAGAAGGTGACAAAGCTTTTAAAAGTGATTCAGTCATCCCAATCTGTGTCTTGGCCCGGTCAAGGTCTCCTTTTAGCTCTGCCGTATTCACACCAAGTTCACTAGTTCCGTGCTTCGTTGACAAGAGCTCTTTTATTAGTTCCATTTTATGCACAACGGATGATCTGATGACCTTAAAATTGGAGATAAAAAGGTGTAAGAAATTATATGGGATTGATTTCCTAGAATATTGCAGAACTACATGACAGCTATAAAAAATGAAATGATCTGAAGACCAGATACTTCAATCACAGCTTTTTTCAGCTTCTTCCCCTCCACTCTGCAAATTGAAAAATAATAACAATAGTAGTCAAGTCCTACTTTTCTGAGGGAGAATAATCTCAGCTCCTCTTTATGATGGATGCATTAACTGGTGCTGCTTTACTGACCAATTTATTTGTCAGTGGTAGACAGATACTGACAGTGTATTTGTCAGTGAGTAGATACTCCAGTGTCTACTCTTAGCTGGACAGAGGACTTGGATGCCTTTACACTACCAGGAGAAAGGAGGTACCAGCCCTCTTTTGCAACACATTCCCCACACTGCCCCCTAAAACAGGCAAGGGTAACAGAGACATGGGGAACTCCAGCTTGAGAATGGTCGCTAGGGAACAGCAGGTCCTTAACTTTCTCCTTAAATCTTCTGCAGAGATGACTCAATGGGGTCCTGCACGCATCGGGACAGATCACCTGAGGGGCATAAGGTGCCCGGGCTGCCTCACAGTACAGTCTGCAACACACAGTCTCACTCAGTCCTTACCTAAACTCCTTGGATCATTTTACCCAGCAACACTCCTCTGAGTTCACTGGCTGCAGGGGATAAACATATGAATGACCAAACTGGGTCAGGCTCAAGGTCTGCCTGACCACAACCTGAGCAGATGCTTAGGGAACTTATGTAAGTCCAAAGCACCTGTGGCCTCAAAAAGGGAGAAAAACTTACTCTTGGTGGCTAAAGCAAAAAGGTGGAGATTTCTTGGTACCATTGCAAAGGAAAACATCATAGTAAACATCACTGTGTGTAAACAGCTACATATTAGCAAGCTGTGTAAGTCATATCCAGGTAAAGGTACAGTTTAAAAGTGACAAGCAGCATGCTGAGTCACTGAGACTCCCACAGGGATGGGAAAGGTCCCTGGGCCTCATTCTTTGTCAATAACTAAAAGCTAAGTACTATTAATGACAGCATTCTTCAGCAGCATTGGGATGGTTGGGGAAGGGCCAAATCCCTGCAGAATCCAGGATTAAAGACCTTTTCATTTAAAATGACAGATTTGATTTTGTCAGCTTGAGAAAGACGCGAAAAGAAATGCTGGGTAACAATTAACAAAATTATTCCACTTCTCTTTGGGCAGATCTAAGTCAAACCAAGAAGTGACTGTGGAAAAGACAGATTCCGGTCCATTAACTTTAAAAGTTTCTTCCTACCTGCAGCTCCAATGGGGGTTCATTACTGTTCAGAAGCTCCTCTATCTCAAGCACAGTGTTGTCAAATTTCTGGAGTTTCTGCTCTTGGACTCGTAAACAAGCCTGAATGTGGAAAAACACATGTGTAACTATATTGCTTTCACTCAAATTTCATTTCCATGTTTCTGTTAGGAATGTGTATTACACTTTTTTTTTTTTAATTCTGCCTTTTGGGTTCTTATTGTACTGTAAATTAAAACAAATGAGTAAGACCAACAGTAGTGGTAATGCTGCAAATAAGCACAACAAAACTCAGGGTATTTGTACCATGTAAATACTGAGAAAAATTTGCCTGTGTATTTTCAAAGATACTGGACAGACTTACACCTCAGCCCCAACTCACACAGCAAATTATTTCTGTTTAACAGAAAACGGCCGCAACTACAACAAAGCAGCGCAGCTGGTTGGTTATGGCCCTGAGGTTTGAAGTTAAATATTTACTCCTGAATATAAGGAGGTCTTTAATTGCATACAGCTAACGCATGCATCTCTACACCCACCTGCACCTCTACCCCAGGAAACAGGGCTATGAGCTGTGCAGAAGGAGCATAGGCAGAGTTTGGCCAGGCTCTGTGGGTTGGTGCATGTCTGTCTGTCCACATGCAGCTCTGCAGCCTTTACAGCTACACAGAGCTGGGAGTGCACCAGGACATAGTCTTTGGGAACCAACAGCCCATATCTACAACCTCTTCTTCAGCTCGGCATTGCCCACTGAGTTCTGAGACTCACGTGCCTTTGATGGGCATTTTGAAAGAAGAGAAGCAGTTCTTAGCCTACGCCCACTTTCTTCTCCTTCTTCTCTAGACACTAGGAAGCCAGTGAGCCCCTCTGTACAGACTACAAAGCTTTCCTGGCCTGTTCTTCACTGTATGTTCGTACAACACCAAAGAATGAGGGGACTACAGAGGTCTAAAGCAGTACTTGGTGTGCTGTGTTAATTTAAAACAGCTTTGCATCACCACTAAGTTTGTACCTACATAAAGGCCTCTCCTCCTATTTGTTTCCAGAACCCATAACCTGAATGCATCAATTGCTTTGTTAACTGTCCTTGCAGATACAATTATAAATGTGATGTATACTTCTTTGCAGTGATGCTATTTGCACACACAGCACATGCTTATGGTCACAAGTCCCCACCACCTCAGCAGGAGTTTATGCTAAAGAATTTCCATGCAGATTACCTGCAGCTGTGTAAGGTCCTCTTCAGTCAGGCAACAGTCTTCTATGTTCTTCAATTCTGCATTTGCCCATGCATCGATTGTGCTGGATAAAGAAAGAAGTTTGTCCCACAAAGCCTGAGCTCTTCCCAAATTATCGCAGTAATTCTCAGTCTTTTCATTAATCTGCCACAGGATTTATATAAAGAAAAAACACATTCAGATTTCAAAAATGTTGAGTTATATCCTAAAAGCAAATCAGCATAATAAAATCCTGGCAAAATGAAACCACCCACATAAACAATAAGTATGGCAAGGGAAAAAGAAATCCCATGTTTCTTCACAGTGAACTGGTCATGGAGGAGATATTTAAATCACTGACACACATGTCGCTAAACAAACCAATCACAACAGCAGCTTGCCAGTTTTAAGACAGGTTTAGGAAGGAGCCTTGCTCATTAATGTTTATCTACTCTGAGTAAATACCATCTAATCTCAGTATTGATGCCCTGCTTAGATCTGTAGCAGCATACATTTCTCACCAACAGCACTAGCACAGCAATTGTCCAGATTGTCTCCCAAGTCCAAATACACTGAAGCTGCTGTGGAAGCCCATGAATCCATGCAAAAGACACAAACATTGCCTTTTCGCATTTCTCAGAATTGTACCTACTGATGGGGAGCGTCCATGATATAAACTACCTAACAGACCAGAAACACAGATTTGCTGTGGTAAACACTTGGATTTTATCTCCTAAGAATCTTTGACATATTGTACTTAATTTATTCCAAATATCACTCACAAGTCAGAATCAATTACTATAATGCATAACAGATAAGACCACCCTGATAATTTACTTTTTACATACATCCAGCCATCTGTCCACAATGATGTTAGCCTCATTCTCAAATGGAGGTTCCTCAAAGCTTCTCATTTTATTGAGCTGGAACTGAAGGTTTTTGCAGATCTGATTTATTCTGTCTACATCTTCAGAGTGATCATTAAATTCCTCTTTTGCCTCTTCAATCTGTGGAAAATAGTGAATGGATCTTTACAAGGGTGTTTACTTAAGACTACACAGCAGAACATTTTTTAGTAGCATACTGTTTTTTTCAGTTTAGAGAAACAACAGCATGATGCAAAATAATCCATTTTACGTAATGTAATGAGGCTAGGGATGTATCCTCTGATGTTCTATCCCTACTACCTTCACAGGAACATCTCCCCCATTAGAATGACGGTATTTTTTTTCTTACTGTCTGCAAAACAGCTTAGCGGGAGCTATGCATGTGTGCTTCTGACTCAGAGATTCAAACAGTTTGCTTTAAAAATAGTAAATGTGAAATCCAAGGCAACACACATCCATACAGGGCCCCTCAGTTACAGAAGGAATAAACAAAGCCCACTGTCATAATCATCTCAGAACTGAACTACTAACAACAACAAAAAAAAGCTTAAATGCTACTTAAAAATAGTCATTATCAAATACACACTGCCAGAAACAGAAACGTCCCTCCTTCCTCCTTTCTGTTTGTGCACAAGCCTGCTTTTTTGTGCTGGGTTGTAAGAGCAGTGTTTACAAACAACACAGAAGCCTGATAGAAATGAAACACTGACCTCTAGTGACAGCCAATTTGATAGAAAAAGGCCCTGGAATTGTGGACAAATGGATGAGCCTGTGTCCTACAGATGCTGTACCATGTGGTACTGGAGGGGGACAGCAGGGCAGGACCCACAAGCCAGAGCAAGGCAAAGGACCTTCTCTCCTACTGTTCTATCATTTATATTATTGTTTATATTATTTATAATATCTATTTGATATTATTTATATTATTAATTTCTAATTTACCTAACTGATCCTCAGCACATGCCCGTGCTGTGCTGCAGCTATTGCAGACTCCAATTTTGAAAGTTTTCATCCCACAACAGGATTAGGAGGAAAAATGGTTGCAGCCAGGCACAGGAAGCTCCCCTGCAGCTGGAGCAATACAAGGTGCTGGAAATCTACTTGGCAAGGCAGGGAAAACCCAATCATACAAACCACAAGCAGGGAGCAGCTCTGAGGAGTAACATGAAATTTTTGTTTGCTACAAGTAGTACAACGCTTTAAAGTATCTTTAAATTGGCTGTTTTGTACCTTTACAAATTGCTCCCTAAAATATTTTTACCATGTAACCTTGGCAGAAAACATAGAAATATTCCAAAAAGTACAGATAAAATAAGTTTTGTGGGTTTCAAGTGATGTTTTTCAGTAAGACCAAATTTTTGTCTTATTTTGTCATTATACTATTACTTTTCCATTTTTTTTTAATCCTTACCCTGTAACAAGACTATGAAAAGCTAGAAATCAACTTAAAAGAAAAATAGTAGTAGTGTCCTTAAAGATACTTTGGAAAAGTGAAAACAGGACTTAATATTTGCCCTGAAACCTGGGCACACTCAAACACTCCCAGAACGAACTTTTGTTTTCCTGTGTCAGTAAGTACTTATAACCCACCTTTGTTATCATCCTGTTCAAATTTTCCTTCCCCATGTAGGAAATCTGCTGTGAAAGTACAATCTCTTGCTTCTGGATAATGCTGGTCAGGCTACTTTTGCAGCTTTGGTATTGCTTCAGGAGCTCCAGAGCCCTTGCACACTGATCCTGACTGTTAAAAAAAGACACACACTATTTATTGCCTATGCATAAAAGCTCAGAAAGCTTGTCTGCCTCCTTCTCCTAAATTCAAACATGTGAAGAGTTTATTGATTATGTTTGCAGGACAAAAAACAGCAGGAATGAAGCACCCCAGTCAGAAACACAGTGATTCTGTGATCTATCTATTGTCGTAAAGGGACAATTTTTGCAATTAGAGATGCCTTTTGCCAACATATGTCCCTCATTTACATTTAATGGTGATGTTGCTTAAGCATTTCAAGTTTATTTGACATTTCCCACCTGCAGGATGAGCTCCGTCACCAGCGAGCTGAAGTGCACTGTGCCGCAGATGCCACAGCAGCTCAGGAGCTGACGGCAGGAAACGCAGCCTCAGCTCAGCCTGCAGCAGGGTGTCAAAAAAGGCTATTCATGACAACACCGGGACAAGCCACGAGTGTTCACTGGGACTGCCCAGGCCATCCAAATCCCCTAGGCACTTTTAAAAAGCTGAAGAGGATGACCTGGGTCATCAATCATACTTCTTCCCATTCCTCACTGTTAGGCATATCAACCAGAGCTCTTTCAGTCTTTTCCTGCAAAAAATACTCTCTTTTCCATGTCCCTTTCCATCTGTTTCAGTCTGCCCTTTTTTTTTTGTTCTTTTTTGGCATGAAATTCATAGCCAATAGAGAAGACCTGTCACTCTTAGTAGCAGCCAGGCTTTTCCTTTGGATATTGATTCAGTTCAACGTGTCACAGCATACCTGCCTAATGATGGGATTGTGATCACTTAAAGATAAATAAAAGCCATATGCTTTGGCTGCAAATCTCTGTGTGCAATTCTTGGCATTAAAACAGCCTGCAGCACCATAATTGCAACATTTCCTACTATACCTCCATTTAATTTACTTTATAACATGGTCTAAAACTCTTCTGCTGCTCAATTTTCACCAGCAATATCCTTATTTGCACAACACTTTAAAATGTAATGTTATTCCTTACCATTCAGCAAGCAACAGCTTTGTATCCTCCCATAAACTCTCTGCAACTCTGCACTGTTCATTTGCTTCCTCTGCTTTTTCTTCTTTGATGTGTGGGAGCTTATTAGCAATTTCTCGCACAGCTTTCATTTCAACAGCTGCACAGTCCAATTCCTTTTCCAATTCCCTTAATGATTTTACTCTTTATTAGGAAAAAAAATGAAATACAGCCTTTTATTAAAGTAGGTCTTTGACTCTTTTCCCCAATGTAGCTATTAAGTTCCCTAGAAATCCATCCTGAACTGCACACACTGACTGTATTAAATGACACACTCACTGTATTAAATGATATCATAAAAAGTGTAATTTCATCTGCAGTTGGTGCAATCTGACAGTCTGTCAGAGGAGTTATACTGACCTGAGCCCTTTGAGAAATTAATCCAAAATCTGAAACGTCAATGGTTTCTGTAGGAACATAGCTAATTATCCTGTATCAACATCTAAGTGTATTCTGACCATCTTAAAATATTGTCTCAGAAAGGAAACTATGGCATAACTAAAAATAGGAGCAGAGTTTATAAGTTCTTTGTCTCCTCTATTTTCCTCATAAACCGCAGTGACCTGTTTAGGTATCAGCACCTGTTTGACACCTATCTTACTGAAAAATAAGATCACAGAACTTAACCTCCTCCTTTTTCTTCTTCATCTGTGCTGTTTCAAACACCCAAATACACAGGTGTTTAGAAGGAAAAAAAAAAATCAGAGAAAGCTCATCTTCTCTGGAGACCCTGATAAGCAACCATAATCTCAGTTTGTTTCACCAATGCCATGCAGGTGTTTTGAGATACACTCAGATTTCAGTGTTCTACTGCAAAGGGGCCACAGGCACTTTGAGTTCACTGATTAATTATGAAATTAAAAGAGCTTAAAAAAAGAGAACTCACCTTTGTTGAATAGCTGGAATTGTTGGATCCTTCAAGCCTACTTTGTCAATCCGGTCATGTAGATCCCGAATATTTTTAAGGAGTTCACTATTTTTCGTGGAAAAAATCTTGTTTAAGTCATTTTCCTCCATAAGCATCTGTTCAGCTGAGTGATCATTAGCCTCATTTAGCATTTCAGATAAAGTCAGAACAAGTTTTTCACAAGAAGTTTTTCTCCCACATTCAGCATCTTCCAAACAGATATCGACTCTTTCCAAGCGTTCATCCAAACATTTAGCCTCTTCTGCCATATGAGAAATGTCTTGTGCAGCCTCCCTCACTGCCTTTCCTTGTGTTTCAGGTTGAGCTGAGGGGTTTGCGTGACATTTAATGGAAAACTGAATTTTCCGCAGTGAGGCCATAAAAGCTTCCAGATCTTTCAAGACTGTTTCTCGGACCTGCATCTTTCGGCTCATTTCTTCAAGCTGGTTTTGATAATAAATCATAACTTTACTTGCTGCTTGCAGATCTATCGGATTAAATTCATCCCTTGCTGAACTGTCTAGGTGTTCCAGTTGTTTGCACACTTCAATCTGATTTAATATGGATCTCTGCAGCTCCTGAAATAGAAAAAAAAGACCAACAGTGTCAGCAAGCGATATACAGTAATTTAACCAAGACTGAGCCCTAAAAATCTTCACAGAAAACACTGATTCAGATGGTAAAATACAAGGAAAGAAAAAAAAAATTAAGGGCCACAATTATGGTGACTGCAAATTCTTCTGAACAGCACACTATGATATACAGGACTGAGAACAATGTAACTCCAGAATGAAGGAAAGTCATCAACGAGAAGGGGATGTTCGTGACTGTGCTCTTTATGATGGGTCTCACTGAGACTCCCTGTCTCTACAGGAGCAACGTTTTTTAAAAGAAGGGCAGTAAAATGCTGTTAGAAGTAGTGGCAAGTCTCATAATTGGTTCCAAATTCCTCAGTGAGAAACAGCACTAAGCTTTCTAACTCTTTGCCATATTAACAACCGTTTGGGATGGGGTATGGTCTCTGCATTTCCCCTTACCTTTAGTTCCCTATATGCAAAATCACTATTCATCAAATTAAACTGCTGAATGTCCTTTTTGTTCAGCCGCTGATCTAATTCACATAGAAGAATGGATTCATTCTCTATTGGCAAAACAATTTCCAAAGCAGTCCTTAAAGAGTTTGTTCTGCAAGAAAGATAAAGAAACATCAACTGGAAAAGCACATGAGGAAAGGCATCGGGCAAAAAGCCACAATGTCATTGTGACTAATAGAGCTAGGTAATAATCCCCCTCCTCTTGAAGTCAACAGGAGCTTTTTTCGTTGATTAAAAGGACAAGCAGAGTAAACCACAGTGACTTCAACCAGAAAGTTGAAGGAAATACTAATAACCATTGGGACACAGTGATATTGCAATGATCTGGCCCTGAGCTGCTTGCAGAGATTCACACCATCTGCAAGGGATATATGTTCGTTTTAAGATAAGATTAATTTTATATGATTAACATATTAAGAGAGAGTTTAAAATGTGCATTTTCTATAACACATACTATTCCCTTCACAATACACACTTCAGTAATATTGCAATCACCTATTGCTTAGCTAATATCATGCAGGATTATTTTATACCTGGCACTTATAAGATCCTGAAGCTCTTTCCATTCTGCTTTTAGCTTGTTTCTTGTTTCAGAGAGAGTAGCCAGCTCTACTTCATCCACAAGATTTTCTAAGGTAGATGCAATATTTTCCAGTTGTATCCAGCCAGAATTGTTTTCACTCTCAATCATCTAGAATATATGCAGGGTTAAGTGAATTGATATCATATTTTATAAAAATATTCAGAAAAACCCTATCATGAGTTACTAAGGACAAACGTGAAAACACACCTCTAGTTAAGAGTATTCACTACTTTCTTTTTTTAAAGCCCACATTTTCAGTTACATGTAAAAATCTCTACCATCATTTTATGGCAAAATTTTCCATATTAAAAGCATGGTTTAGCTGCATTTTTAAAAAAGGTTCAGTAAGTACAGATCGGCCATTTTTGCTGTAAGAATTTTAAAAGAATAAAAACAACCTTAGAAATGAACCACTTTCTGAATCTAGCTAACCTGTGTGCTCACAGGAAGGACTTGAAAAACTGCAGGAATGAATGCTGCAGCACCAAGTGTGTGCCCTTCTTCTACAGGCTAATTTCTGCTTGTGGCCACACTGGCACAACTGAACCTTGAAGGGGGAATTATTGCCTGCCTGATGCACAGCCCTTGACTTCCCTCTATTCCTAATAAATCTGGTTGTGCCAGCTCGCCTTATTCTGTAGCTGTATGTGTAACACATAGAAGATGAGGGCTCCACAAGAGAAAAATAACAGTTCAGGCACAGAGTATGTTTTCAAGAGATGAATGGTTACCTGTAGTTCAAGCAGCTTATCCTGAAGGCAGGCAGTGCCCTTTATTTCTTCAGTAAAGCCAGATGCTACTTTATCTCTGCTGATTTGTAGAAGTTCCTCCAAGTTACTTCTTTGATTCTTATAGCTAAAGAAAGAGGCAATCGCTTTCAGAAGGGGCATTATCTCTTTTTCAATGGGATGTACCACAGGTTGGGAATTTCTGACCCATATATTACCATATAAAATAGGCACATGTTATAAGGCAAGTCCCAAATTAATGGTCACAAAAAAGCAATATATACAAATGCTGAGAAAACTGCCCTGCTGGCAGATTTTTATGTAAGAATCCCTTCTTACATTCCCTAAATTCAGTTTTATGCATGTAAAAAATATCAGTTCTACAGAAAAAAAGCAAATTTTTTTTTAGCTTTTCCAATTTTTATTCTCTACTTAGAGTTATTAGTGAGGCTAACGTGTAGGCTAAGGCAACAAGAGGAGGAAAAAAACTCAATTCCAAGTGCTTTTGCTACAAAGCCCTAAAGTTTGCAACATTTAGCTACTATTGTGATTCCTTAACAATTATAGAGTGATAGTAAATGAAATGTAGTAGAATAAGAAGAGAGTTCATCTCTTATTATGAAAGCCTTTTATCGTATAAAAAATTACCTCTCCAGTAAAGCTGGTAAGGGCAAATCACCATCTTCCACATATTTCTTCGCACAGCTTTCTCCATTGTGATGTGTCACATCTGTTTCCCAAACTGTACCTGAACCAAGTCTTGATGTCTAAGCAAAAATGAAAAGGTAACAATGAGCTCTGCGTTATGCTGTGCCAACACCTAGTAAAGATCAGCAGACAACTGTGGAGCCCTGAAAGAAGCAATCACTTCACATGAAACCCTCCCAAAGGAGATGAGAGATTCCATTCACAGACAAAATACGTGTGCTGAGTGCCACGCTGCCTATCTGCAGCTTTACTCCCATCCAAATGATTAACTACTGTATTTTCGCTCTCTTAGCACTTTTTTTTTAAGCTAAACGTGTAAATGTGTTCTGTTTTTCCACACATTTTTCTAAGGCAAATTCCTCCAGTGACAGTATTTTTCCTCTGTATCCTCTGCAACTTGTTACTTGGTCATTACAGAGACTTACACTTGAACACAGAGCTTCAGACACGGCTCTTCCAGCTGAAAATTACTCTTCAGCACAATATACTGCAAAGTTGGGGTCCCACTCGCATCTATTCACTATTCCTAGTGCTATTCCCTGCATACGAATGACTGATGAACTCAGATGGAATCATGGGTATCTGTAACATCCTTTTAACAGATACTTTTTATTATTTATTTAATCTACATTCCCAAGCACAGTGGGTTTCTGCTCTGTGACCGGATGCCCTAAGTTCTACTATAATATGAATAATAACAGAAATAAGTCACAGTAAGCATGGATTCCATACCTCCTGTGCTGAAAAGATATCCCTTTGCTGGGAAGAGCCTGGATTTTCTCCATTCTCAGAAGCAACAATGGAACCTCTAAGATTTAAAAGAAAATTCAGATTAAGAATAAAAGTAGCTGTGAAATATAATAGAAAAAAAATCTGGCTAAAGATTAAAAACCAACACTGCAGTTTTGTCAACGGGTAATCAGCAAACTTGCGTGTTTCTGGAACTCAGTATTAAATGTTCAGAAAATATAGCTGTCCCTAGTAGCATAGCAATGTGCTTGGTAGTGCACTTACAATACCACAAAAACTATCCATTATCTCTGATCTCAGTGAGGCTGATTTTCAGTGAGACCTCATGCACCCAGTCACCCACTCTTTCTTGGACGTCTGTCCTTCTCCAGCATGAGACAGTAGCGCTGCATAAGTATCTGCCACAACAGGCTGAAGCTTTTCTAGCTTTTGTTCACACTCTGTGACCAGTATCTGAACATCTGGTAGAGCTGCTCCTGCCAGTCTTCCCAATGCTTTAAGATCTTCTAAGGACTTTTTAAGTTCCTTTAGGCTGCCTTCATGTGAGAAAAAGGCCTAAATAGGGAAAATAATATAATAAACTCATGTTAAATTATAACGATATGTAATCATTTTCATTCATTCTTCTATTTTCACTGTTTTCTCAAATAATTGCACTTTAAGTATACGACATCAGAACAGGAGAAGAACATTTATTTTCATTCTTTTTTAAACATAGCCAGCAAAGAAACGGAGAACACCGTTAACACATTTCCCAGTTGTACTCAGAAGATTATATTGACTCTTTTCTAAGAATGAAATCATGTACGTTGCTACATTTTTAGGTCCCAAGTCCTGATCACACTGTCATTAAAATACATCTTCCATTTATTACAACCACAGAGGAATTGCAATAATTATTTAGACTATTCTTCAAAAAAAATTTCTAGGAGGAAATTAAGATTTAATAAATAATTTAAGCAGAAGGAATGCATCTTAGAATGCTTATTTTTCTTTACTCTTGCATATGTAACATCTGCTGAGAATAAACTCATGAAAATACGGTCACATCAGTGTAAATCCCTTGGTTCACCACCTCTTGGTAACCCTGTGGTTCATTTCTGTGAAGCACAATCAGGGGCTACTGCACTGTGGGGAAGGTGCTCTCAGTCCAAGTCACCTAACATCAGATCTGTGACTGATATAATTCAAGGGAGACCCAGTAACAAGCAATTAACTTTATCCATCCAGAAGGATACTAATACCCGAAGTCAGAAAGTCAAGGAGACCATTTAGGTGGCTTCTGGTCTACATATGTATGACACCAAACACCAAGATCCTGCTCCATAAACACAGGCTGTGGCGATGAACTTAATAAGGATCAGGAAGGGCAGACAGTGCCTTCATAAAGACAGGAACATGAACAAAAAAGGAGTGTGTCAAGTACCTTTGTTCCTTGTTGTTCCTTGATGAGCCCTTTGTTTTTATCCATGCTAAGGAGTTTCTTCTCTTTACTTAACTGTTTATTGATTTTCTTGAAAGTTGCATTAAATTTCTTTTTCTCCCTTTCTAGGATAAGCTGGATATAGGATGTCATTTCATGATGAACTGCCTGCAAAATTCAGAACATGGTACCCCTGTGAGAAGGGAAGCAAAACTAAAAAGCAAATAAAAAACATCTGAACCTAAGGTGACAAACTTTTTTTTTCAAAGTTGCCAGACTTAATGAGAAGACAATAAAATCTTCTCTGAATATTATCTCACCTCCCATCTTTTATGAAGATCTTTACTCTTTTCCTCCACTGCTAGTTTTTCATGATCAGATGAAACATTTTTCAGTTGTTCAGCTGCTTTTAAAAATTTGTCAAGAATGTTATTGTCCAAAGCATTGAAAGCTTCCTGCAAGAAAAGTATCAAAACAAAAAATAAACAGAACTGAATTTGCCTTGTTTATCTAATAAAATGACATCAGTAGCATATAAAAGCCATACATGAAGTATGTATACTTGGCATATACAGCCCTGTGTGAATGGGCATAAGGGCATTCTCCATTCTTTCATACCTGCAAAAATGTTGGAGACAATATCAGTTTATGTTTTCACAGGAGAAGAAATCCTGTTCCTAGAGTTCTGCTTTAGAGGCAAATTTGGAACCAAAGGAGAAAGACAAAGATCCCATGGAGAGGGAAGACACACAGCTTTGGGAAATCTCTGCATGAGTGCCGTGGGGTCCACTGAGGTGCCAGGCACGATGGGCTGCCCTCCATGCTGCTCCCTGCACGTATGTGGCAGGACTTGCTACACAGCACACAGCAACTCCAATTTCATATATCTGAGTTCATTTCTGAGACCTCACTTAAGATCCCTTTTAAGAGATCTGAATTTTCCAGACCTTTTTATTTTTCTTAAATAAAAAAAAGAAGATTCAACTTTTATAATGTCGCTTGAAAAAACTCCTCCAAGATCTGGGTTATGCGATTTCTTGATGGGAATGTTTTATTATTAATTAGGCAAAAAGTGCTCAGAAAATAAATCCAACTGTGATGGAGCAATTTAAGAAAAAGGCAGTAAGATTCAAACTGCTACAGAGCTATAGCAGCTGTGGAACTGTCAGCATCCTGTCTTACATAAAAGTAAAATCTTGGCCCTAACATGACACAAATGTTATTTTTATATTTTGCATTTCCTAAGATCAGTTTATTTGATCAGGAAAATGAGATAAAAGATAAACACAAAGTTACTTTTGTGTCTCACGGCTGTTTCACTCTGATATCTTCCCATTAAAAAACAGAGGTAAGGTCCCCTTTTTTTTTAAAGAGGAAAAATCTCTAACAAGTGACATAAGGAGCCTCATGAGAATGTCTTTAGTGGTGGTGATGGAAAGCAATTTGGGATCAGGAACAAATAGTTTTTAAAATATTTGTTACCATTTATCACAACAGGGCAAACAAAAATGTATACACTGCCAACTAGAACATGCAGCTAAAACAGCGGAGATTAATATTTCTCCTCTGAAACTGCCAAGTTAATATGCACTAAATTAAAATGCTAAATTAAAAAGTTGGAGAAAAATCATTAGTAGCTCTCAAAAATATCTGCTATTTTTCTTGCTGTGGTATTTTTACTTTTTATATTAAATAATACTAAACATCGCTCCATTCAGATGGCTCAGGAGCTGGTATAGTATGAAAAGCAACTCACCTCGTGTCTTGAAATATTTTCTTCAGAACTTAATTTTTGACTGAGAAGTTGCATCGCCTTTGAGATAGAGGCTTCGAGGTCTTTCTGGGATTCTTCAAAATTGAGCAAAACCTCCTTTTCTAAGACTCTCCTCTCAGATTTTGGCAAGACATCACTTATGTCACCCATGGCAGCCTTGGAAGAAAGATATACTATTAAGAGCACGTGCGTGTGTGTCACTATTTATATAAGGATATTGCTTCATAAAATCACTCCGGTTTTTCAAGTTGAGATACTGATATTTGAAACATTTTACATTTTGTCCCAACAACACTCTGAAGACTGATTTCAATATGATAAAACATATCTTGTTTTCTTGAGTGAAAGCAGTTTTCCTAATAATGTAAAGAAAAAATTAGAGAGGTCTATGTACAATTAAGAAAAAAAATACCTCAATTTTGTCTTTGGCTTCTTTAATTCGTGCCTGTAGTAGTCCAGTGGTATGAAAATGCTGCTGAGACACCTGAATGGAAGCATTTTGTGTCAGTGATTGCAAAATCTCTTCTGCTGCCACAACTTGCTCCTGGCACGAGGTTCCTCTTGCAGCCAACCTCTGGAAGTCAAATGAAAAGTGTTAGAACTTTGCATAGTATCAAGTTTTTTGTTTAGAGAAATTAAACTGAAAAAACAGCACTGATTATGGATGGTAGATTTTTGGTCAAAGAAAGATCTTATATTTCAACTATGGCCACTATATATCATATTACCAAATCTCTGTGTGGAGAGAAAGAAGCCTGCTGCCATCCACAGGCAATTCTGTTTGCTAGCATATTCTTCCCGTCACGGTGATATCTCCCATGTTTCTGCTTCGGTGCCAATTAAAAGCAATTTTTAAAACTTCTCTCACATCCTCGCGGCTTCCCAAACAAGCACACAAACCATGCATCTGGATATGCATTGTCTGATCATGAAGTCATCCAAAAGCAAGCATATGAAGGCTTAGATTTTCTTGCTGTACTGAAATAGGCAGGAAGCAGCTACTTATTTTGCATGCAGAAGTACTGTGCTGTATTTGAATATTTACCATGAAATGTCCTTAGAGTTATTTTAACCCAGAAACATTTAATATATTTTCCTCTTTGAGGCTTTCAGTTATCAGTCTTCTAATGAAAATCAGTGCTTTATTCTGGATCTTGAGCTATTGTACTGCAAGTGATAGGCAACCTGAGCTCTGCTTCTCAGACATATACGGATAAAACGCCCCTCACGCTTTTGGAGGCTGCTGTATTTCAAGTTGCCTTTTGTCACTTTAATGTTTTTTAACAAACTAATGTCATCCTGCAGAATGAGGCTTATTTTATAAATGTTCATCCAGAAATTACAAAAAGTTCCTTTCTCTAAACTGTAAGCTAATTCTGTTAACTAAACACAGTGCAATGCACAGCTCAGAGTGAACTCAGACTAATTTTGACTCAGGTTTATTGTAGGTGGATTCAGGATATGGAAAATCTGGGTTTATCCTTAGGGTTTGGGCAGAAGAGCTCTAATGATACCTGATTCTATCACTGAATTCTGCAGAAGCTAAGTCAGTCCCCTGCTACTAGTTAATCCTGCCCCTGACGCAGAAATAGCAAGTGGTAACCTAAGCCAGTGTTTCAACTTCTCCAGTGCAAGCCCAGTATCTATGTTCAATCTCACCTTCAATGGCAGCTGAAGGAAATAAATCAGACTTTGCACTGAAGCTCCTGATTCTACACATATTTCCATTTGCCAACTGCCAGAAGGAAACACTAGCAAGAGAAATCGTCATTGCTTACTGTGGATGTGCCAAATACAAGCTGAGATGCACAAATTATCCAACATTTTGTTGAAAACACTTTAAAGTATTCCAGTTTTTGACAGGTAAGCTTTGAATACAGTCAAGCCACCCCTAGCTCCCTGCCTGCACTGGAGGTGAGCCTGCAGAAAGCCTGGTAGGACTGGGGAAATTCTCATCTCAGCAAAGTTTCTTTCAGACTGCAGGCATTATCAAGGAGTAATTAACACCAATCAGGAGCAAGCTGCTGATGAATGGCATCAAGAGCACTTCACTGGCACTTGCTGCCACTGGACATTCTGATGTTTGGAAGAGCCATCTGTACTTTAGGTGAGTGTTATTATGGGAAACAACATCCACATACTAATTCGAGCCTGACTGTCTAAGACTGTTACAGCACAAAATCCACCTTCACTTACACGTCACTGGGGATGGCTCATTTTACCCCAGCCACAAATCCCCACAGAAAGATGAGGATCTGATGAATGGGTATTTTAAACAGTGTATTTCCATTTTCACCTGCAAATGCTCCTCTGTCTCAGGTTCCACACGTCCCTTGTGATGGATTTGGCTGAGTAGCTGTTCAAGTTCGGTTCCCCAGCTGTCCACTCCTTTGAGCAGCACCTCGATTTTCTCCAAGTTCTCTGGGAGCCCCCCGGCCTTTTCAGCAACATCCACGCTCTCTTCAATGAGCTAAGAATAAAGTGCAGGGTTAGACACGTTCATATCTAATGTCTGCTCTCAGGGGTCTTCCCAGCACCCTGCTCCAGCACACCATCACCACTTCACCAACCATCTGGCATTCACATCGTAAGGGAATGAAGGAGAAATACGCGCTAAACTTATTTATAAAAGAGCAAAAAACTTTGCTGGCAAGCAGGACAGCACATGTGCCCCCTCCCCTATAAGCAGGTGGCCATGGTCACTCTGCTTATGGAGAAGTCCTGGCCTGTAGCCTTCTCCAAGCTGTGCAGGGAATTGTCTGAGAGAGCTAGAGCTGGTAGAGGTTGAACCTGGACCAAGAATCATGATAACAATTTAATGGTCCTGGCAGTCACAGGCCAAAGCTTAAGCATTTGCCCTTGCACCAGGGTTAATTATATATATATATATATATATAAAAGTATATATATATATGTATATAATATGGGTAGATATATAGAGGTATAGATGTAAGGCCCCAAGCAATGCCAGAAAAATAGCTCCTAAGTCCTTAAGCCCTTGTAAGGGTACAAGAGGACCTTTTACCTCTTCTTTCTGAATATGACTCCTAAAAGCTTCTCTTGAAAGGTCTGTCATATCACTAAGGGCTTTTACAGGAGATTCCAGATTTCCCTCACTCTTGTGAACTTGCTTCTTTTGATCTTCTTTCATTCCCAGTAACCTCATCTCCTGAAAAAATGTTGTTAATTTTTGCCGCAATTTATTGTCATAACACCTTTAAAATGTCACCAAAAAGCTCAATTTAGAAAATTAAAAACTAAGAGCTCTAATGTTCTCAGCCAGATTGGTAATGCCGTTCTTGAAAATGCACTCTAGGAAATGTTAGCTATGTTACACAAAGCAGGTTTTACAGGAATTTAAAGCAGCCTTAAACCTGTCAGGAGAATCGGTGTAAATTTGTGCAACTCTAGAAACAGCTACAAATAAAGAACTTCCACCAGTTGAGGCAGAGATTATACAATTTAGCAAAGGCTCACAAGCTGTTAACAAATTGAATACTTCCATCTCTACAACTGAATACACAGCTTTATCCTGCAACAAAATATCCTTTTATAGGAGGGAGAAGGGGAGGTAAAGTTTCCATTTAAAAATGGGGCATTTTCCATAGTGTCATAAAAGATATTTAACAGAGGCACACTGTGTATTCTCTGTTGTTCCTGTTCAAAAACTGATAAGTCTGAGTTGACTTGATTTATTAACCTCTAAAGAAAATAAAAGTCTTGAAGTGTCCATAGCAAAAGAGTCATGTGAAATGGGAGGGTTTAGTAACTTACAAACTGCGTCCTCTTGATGAACTTAGCCCATCTCCTATTCACTTTCTTCAGCTCTTTGGCAATATTTGATCCAACTTGCTCTTTGCTAACTTCAATGAGATAATTTCCAGCTTCATTTAAGGAGCCATGCACTGAATTCCAGTTTGTCAGAATCTCAGCTGGGATCTAGAGAAACGCAAAGAAATTGTTTAAAACAAAACCTGGCTGAATGTTTATTCCCGAAATGGGAAACAAGAAAGCATCAGAAACAAACACTTCCATGTACAATGCTTTCCTAACAGGAGACTTCAAGGTATCCCTGTCCTTCACAACAAAGAGAAACTTAGCCATGTACCTCTTCTGGCTGCTTGTTTCGTTTCTCTTCCAGCCATGTCTTCAGTAAGTGGATGTTTTCTGTGTAATTACTCCAGGAAGTCAAGACTTTCTTTAACGTACCATTTACATTAGAAATATAGTCTCTGCACATAGAAATCTTCGACTCCACTGTCTTAAAAAGTTTGTTAATTTCTTGAGGATCACCAGCTAAGACATGAAATAGGGAAATATGTTAAGCACCTGAAAACAGAAAGCTTGAAAACATAGAGCCAGTATTTTGCAGAAAACACTAGAAAGTATTGGGAATTCAAACTCGTGACAGGACATCAGGTCAAAATAGAGGTCTTAGTCTTAGTTGATGCGTGTGAACTCACCCAAGTTAGGTCTGCTTAGGTTTTGGTTTTTCAAATCTTCACAGATGTGAGTGGCAGTTTCCAGCTGTTTTTCAAGTCTCTTTTCTTCAATGAAATTCTGCACAAAGAGAAAACAAGCTGAGTAACACTGACCCACACAAAACTAGGTAGGAAATACAGCTTGGGATACATTTTTTTTCAATATAAACTTATAACTTGCACGTTAAACGTAACCTGTGCACTCCCAGCAATCCAGCTACTACCTTTAATTTTTAATTAGACCTGCTGTGTGCTCTGCTCTTAAAAATTTGTAATTTGATGTGTAACTCCATCCTCTGTACTGCACTTTACAGGCCTCATTTTTGTACATTAGAAAGCTGAAACTAGAGATGCCTTGGGTACCTTTTGGAATCTTTTCCTCCTGTCTTAAACTACTCCCTATAATCTAGCAGCTGAAAGGAAGACTATGAATCACTATTATGAAAATAGCATGACAGTAAATATTTATAAAACTGACTGAATCAAGAAGTCCAGAACAAAACAAGACAATTCATATGCTGCAGTAAGTATCCAGAAGTAAGAAGGATGGGAAAAGAAGGAGGAATCAGATAAAGAGAGCATTAGCCAGCACTGTGGTGGTGGTAGAGTGTGAAGATATCTACTACTGAACTACAGAGATTTGGGTGGATTTCAGCTGGGAAAGGGCTGATATGCTTTGGCCTCCACAGAGCCTAGAGGGAAAGAGTCCCCTGCCTCTTTTCTCTGAAAGAAAATAAAGAAAGAGGAAATTATAGACAGTCACAGCTGTGTCTACTTCTCGAGGCCAAAAAAACTCACACTCAGAGTAAAATGGGAAGAAGATGTGGAAAGAAAGGTTTTATGGAAGTCTATCATTGTTCCCTGGCATAAATCCCAGATCTCACAAAACAACTATGCTTCTCCCAACCACGCTACTATCTTCAAATGAGGACATAGGTAAGCATGAATGAAACAAAACCAGACGAAAACGATTGCTGTCAGGAATCAAGCATGAAACACACGTATTTTAAACTTACATTCCAGTCTTCTAGCAGTGATTCCACAGACTCTTTTGTCCCATATTTCATGTTCCAGATATTTAGCTTCAACATCACTTCACTGGCAATAGCTGAGCACAGTCCACAGTGATATTCAAGAAAGGTATTGGAGTTTGTGAACTGAACATTACTTAATCTGCAATCAGCAAAATGTTCCAAAGGTTGATTCAAAATTACTGCATATAGATAGCATTAATGTGTAAGGCTTTTAGCCTAAAAATTGCAATTACAGACGCTATATGCAAACATCTATTTTGTTATGAAAATAAAAAGTCTAAAATAATAACTGTTCATTTTTTTCAGCATTAACAATTTTGAACAGAGCAATCTTGTCTGCCCAATTTTTGAAAAGCCTCAAATTGCTAAAAAAGGACATCTGCCGTCTATTATATCAAAGCATCTCAGATTAAGGACAGATTCCTCGGTCACTTTTGAAAAGAAGCTTCCAACAACAACATGAGGTTGTGCATCCTGTAATCAAACTGATTTTAAAAGTTAGGAACTAAAAAATGTGCAGAGAACATCCCTCCCAATCCCCCATTAATTTTTTTAAACTGAAAACATCCATGTTCACTAACCCTAGAGTATGTTTCCTATTCATACCAACACAGGGCATCTTAGAATCTCCTGTAAGATGAGCTCCATTTGGCATAAATAATTACCTTGACATTCATTGGACCAGTGAGTGAACCCGCCTGCTCTGCATCCCCGTCTCTACATGCTTGGAGGGGGAATGTGCTTTCTCTCCAAGCATGGATAAATTACACACTTTGTTCTGAGTAACAGAACAAGTTAATAGCAGAGCTAGAAGAACACATAGCCAAAGTAGAAGGAATTAGAGAACCACAACCTTCGTTTCATTTCCTCTAGCTTCTCAGGCAGTACTAGTGGCATATTCTTCTCATCTTCATTCTTGAAGGATTGAAGGGTGTCCAAGTGAGAATCAAAACAATCCATTAAGCCCTGGGAAGAAAAAGACATAATAAGTCATTTCATTTAAATACTAGAGCATTTCACTTGGAAATCTGCAAATCACCTGACATTAGCGAGAGCTATTAAGAATCAGTCCACACAAAACAAAGTTCCAGCGTTTTAACTCATCAAAGTCAAATTAAAGTATTCATATTTCATCACCTCCAAAAATGCATATGTACTAACCGCATAACATGATTTATCTCCTCATTGGACACCTAGTTAAATATATGGAATATATGTGTGCTACCTATACTATCAATTTTTTCCTCAGTTTTGTTACCATCTCTGGAACTAAGAAGTGTCATTTTAACAGTTTCAAGATATTAAGATCTTGAAATTTGGCTAAAGTTTAGCAAAGCTGTTATCAATTAAAAAGCCATGTCTCACTCTGGCAACTGGCTATCACCAGTTCAAAGAAGCAGTGTTACCAAGTCACTCACAAGACCTTCTAGCTCACATCCTTTCAAATTTAGATCATAGACATGTCACAAAAACATCCACCTTCACCAGTGTTGATACAGAAAGCAAGCACAGCACTACATTCATCAGTCAGGCTTCAATACGGTACCTTTTTTGAAGTCTTCAGACTCAAAAGGATACTTAAAATATTATCAGTGCAAAGATCTCAAGATTATAATAAACAACTTGCAAGGAAGGTATTGAGGATCGGAATACCTTCCACTGCTTTGAGTGGAATTGCAGAGTACTTAGCAATTAAGTTAAGTACTAAGCAAGTACTTAACTTTAATCACATAAGCTGCATGAACTCACTGGAATGCAACTCTGACCCAAGTGCTTTTCTGAAAAGGTATGTATTAAGCATAGATTTAAAGATAAACATCTTACCTGCATTGTTACTTAGCAGTCAAACAAGATGCAAGTGCCACATAAAAAATACCACAATTTACTCACTCAGTATTCAATTTTAATTTAATCTCACCTCAGTGAAATTAGAAACCTCCCCTATAGACCCATGTAGGTATTTGATTAAACAACTCATAGTTCAAAAATCTAAGATATCTTCTGAGAGGCTTTTCATTCTCATAAGATAAATATATCCACACTACTTCCCAAAATGTCAACATCACCTTGCTAGTAAGTGCTTTGCTAGGTCAGACTGGAGGGGAAGTTACCCCTAGTGATAAGCATACCTTAAATATTACAATTATTTCTCTGAAGAGAGACATTGCTTTAAAGGGGTCTTGCAAATCAGGCAAATCTTCTGCCTGCAGGTGTTCGACCTCCTGAAGCCAGGCCTCAATGCCATCCAGAGGAGGGGGAAGCATCTGGTCCAGCTTTGTTTTCCATTCATTAATCTTAAAAGAAAAAAAAAAATCACATTTCTCACTAAAATTTTCTTCACCAGCCCCAAGGTACTAACATATGCTCCATAAGCTGATGCTCTGGACATCTCAGGAAAAAAAAGTCACCATTCAGAAAAGGAGCTTCCAGTGAAGGTAGCTAGAAATAAGTTACGTTTACCTGAGACTCAGACTGGCAGAGGCAGAAGAATAATACACTTTCTATGTTCTTTCAGACACCAAACAACATTCAGCCTTTCTGGACTTTAGGCTGAGGGCCAATCCCACCTTTACTAATCCAAACAAAATATCACCTCCCCTCTTTTCCTGATGTCAGTTCCTGAAGTTGACTTAGACTTCCTCATCAAGCATATATTGATAAGAGAGCCAGAAATGCCTCTGACCTGAGAGATCAGTTTACGCCACTCTTCTCTCATCTGCTGCTGATCTTCGCTTTGCTCAGCTACACTTGCTTTGGATGACAACACAGGCAGAAAGGCTTTTTTTTCTTGGTTAAATGCTTCCATAAACGATATCATTTCCTAGGGTTAAAAAGGAAGAATAATTCATAGAAGAAAACTTTGAGTGGGAACTGGGGGAGTCAACTATTGGCTTTGGACATGTCATTAGGACTTCCATTAACTTCAAAGGGTGTGATGCCTGGGAAGGAATGCTATCAAGACGGAGGCATTCTCACCTGCAGGCAGTATTTGGGTCTGAAAGCATAGCTGCCATACAGTACAGCAATCTTTAATATAAATGTCCATACAGTCAGGACACGGATTCTCCTCTCTCATCCAGAGAAAGGGAAAATTACTCCCCTCCATGGTCCCCCACAGGCCTTTTAATTATAAACTGTGGCTACTTGGCCATATAAATCGAAGAAAATTTTACTTTAGATGCAATTTATAGCCAATGTTTAAAGCATCTTTTCAGGATGCTAGCTGAGAAAATCTAATCATATTGTTATCACAGCAACGGAGAAGGTGATCCCAACTGCATCGATTAACTAAAAGACATTACCCTATCCAAAAAAATTTGCTCTGCTCAGGAGCCAATCAAGCAGGATACAGCTAATGCCAAGCAGGATACAGCTACCGCAATCATTTTGGTGCATTTACCAAATTCAGTCTCAGGTTTCCAACTCTCTTGTTTAAAAAGTCAATTTAAAACTTCAATTTACGCAATGAATATGAAAAGCTATGTTTCTAATAATGTATTTTTAATAATTTCTTGACAAAGCAGGTAAGTATTTTAAAAAGGTCAGTGAAATGCAACTTACTTTGTACTGCTTGTAATATGTTTCACTCTCAGTGTCAATCAGCAACTCCTCTAACTTCTTTCCTTGTGCAGCCAACCAGCTTACAGCGTCTCTTACTTTTCCCTGTTAGAGCAGAAAAAATCATTTTTCCATTTTGCAAGACCTGTTTTTCATTTACATTGTGCCATAAAACAATGCCCAAGTGAACACATGATAAACCTCACCCAACACTTTTGAAAAATAAAGAAATGCTCCCAGGGGCAGGCTCTAAAGAGTGTTTTTTAAACAATCAATATCCCAGAGCAAGGCTGAAGTTTTAAACCTGGCACCGAGATATACTAAGGAATTTTAAAAGAAAGGTCTGAATGCAGTCGTGTTAACAGGAGATTATCTGTACAGAGATATGTGAACAGCCAATTAATGCATAAACTCCCACATGAGAACAGAGAGAACCAAAAATTTGGTTTTGCAGCTGGTGTCCTCTGTAGGCGACAACTTTTCTCTGTTCTGCATTTGAGCTATTAAATCTGTTTGTTCTGCGTATTTGTAAATCTGTCCACCTATGTCCAGAAACTTAAATACAGAATTCAGACTGTAAAAAAAGGCAACAGGTTTGAAAATGTTTGAAAATTAAATAGTTAAATGGAAAACAAGACAGTCTGGACCACAATTCCACCTGTATCATCAAAAACTTATCACATTGGGTCTTGGGTACCACCCAGGAGTATCAGGAGCTTCACACCAATTCAACCCTCTCAGTGGCTGAGTCAGAAGACCAAACAGTTACAAGTCATGCTATAAAGGGGCAAGCACAGAAATTCTTGGCAACCTTGAATCACTTAGAAGTGCCTCTGTGATAAAAATATATGACATACCTGTAGGTCTTCTTCAGAAATGGGTACATTCCTCGAGTATTGCAAAAACTGAGCCACATAAGTCATGATTGATTTTTCATCTGGATTCATAACGTCAACATCTGCAAGAGCCAATACTCCATTAACATAATTATACAGTCCTCATGGTCTGATTACATAATTACACATTATGTGACAGTGACTTAAACACAGTAAGTGTAAATATATATTTTTCAGCAGTTTGGTTAAAATACCATTGTCAGAAATTTATTTACTACTTTCTTCTTTCGCCTTTGGAATACCATAGTATAACATAAGAAACTAATGAATGGGCTTCTGCGATGAATGGGGAAGTTTCATATTCTTTCTTCTGCATATTGTTCCTATATTTAATGTCAAAAAATATCCTCAAAATGTGAAGTACGCTCTGCATTATACAGTACAGATTTGCACACTATAGTAAATAATGTTTCACTTCAAATCTGAACACAGCCTTATTTTTTCCTGTGTTACAAGTCAACACATACCAGACAATATCACACTCACTCTTACCACAAAGATATAAACGACATAAAGATATAAAAAGATGTAAAAGATTTAAAAACTCAGATCATTTACCTTCAGGTTCGAGAAGTCGAGGAATATTCAACTCAAGTTCCGCAATTCTGAAAGCCTCCTTCAGATTTTCTTTGTTTGTTCTAGTTTTTGCCTTCTCTATGTCAACTAGACCTGGTCTTAAGGCATGGATGATGGCTAAAAAAGGCAGTCCGCTTCGCCAGCTTGACTTGAAATCAGTCACACTGATAGAACCATGCCTACCCCAAAAAGGATTAGAAACAATGTCAGAGCCTATTCCTCAGACGTCATAAGTAAAAATTTATACAGTATTAAATCAGTAAAATGGGGTGTGATACAAATGCAAGGAGTTATAGAAAACCTTGCCACTGAATTCTGCAGAAGCTAAGTTAGTCAGCGATAAAGCCAGTACTACCAATTGCTACAAATACTTTTGCAAAATGACACAATCCCTTTTTTCCGTTCTTAAGACAAAACCTTGCTGAAATAATATTCTTTCCAAGTCCCAGGATTGTTCTCACTGTCTATGTATCCTATTCCACTGAAAACAAGCAGCAAAGCATGGGATATCCTGCAGTACAAATTTGTCTGTGAAGCGGTTGAATATTAGACACATCTGGCTTTCTTTTCCCTTATTTGATTCCATGTCTTCCACGTTAATGCTTACCACAAGGATTAAAATTCATAAATCAAGTAAGTTTTCCATTAGATTTATGATACAGAAAACTGTAAGGCCCTAAAAGAGAAAAACTAAACAACTGTTTACATCATGGTGTTTTATTAGTAGGATTAGCCTCAGTTTCTTATGTTAAAAGGGCTAATGTTAAAACACTTAAGGTCCAATAGATATTAAAAGTGCTGCTAATGTTATCTGGATTCTAAAGACTTTATGCTAAATTGTCACTAAGAAATGCGGTAATAAGAACAGGGTGGAATAACACTACAGAGGAAAGCAGCAAAACAACAACAACAAACATTAAGATACTATTTATAAACCTTGGATGGAACTTACAGTGAGCATTGTTCTTTTGCCCACAACAAAAGGGCCTTTGTTGCAGAGATCTTCCACCGTTCCTTAATTTTTGCACTTTTTTCAGCTGATCTGCTTGCCTTTGGAGAGGAGTCAACAGCACTTGAATAATCAAGAGATGGCTGGTTGTAAGTACAAGCAAGGGTCCTGGCAAGTTCTTCAATCTATTAGAGATGACAAGAGCAGCTCATCAGGTTTCAGTGAAAAATAACCAAGGCATCAATTGCAGAAAACCAGAGAGAATTGCACAAGACTATTACAGCTAGAGTTGCAGTTGTGATCAGATCGTGTTTTCAAATCTTTCTCAGATTTTATGTGTTCAAGCTCAGTGTACCATGATGAATCCCACCACTGAGTGATTTTTTGGCAGGAAATATTCACCCAACACAGCTCATCCATGTGATACTGTGGACACCAGCACTGGCACCAAATTAGTTTCTTACTCAATGCACTTTACTGCTCCTCCTACCACCGAAAGCAGCCCGTGATAGCTGGGTTGTGGTGCTGACACACTGTCATGTGTTAAGCATGTTCACACAGGACACAGCTACACCTGCTTCATGGACCTCAGACATCGAGCACACCCCAAAGCTTCATTCAGGCAAAAAGATAAAGCCTCTGAGTATGTGCATCCCCAAAACCTTCAGCGCCAAAGTACCTTTATAAAGGTTATGGAATACATACTGTCAAACAAATTCACTTTTTGGCTCTTCTCTAAGTGCCAGTCCTCCACTTCCCACAATGCACCTACATTAACTCTTTGCTGGACTCCTGCTGGAAGACAACTGAGCTCCCTCTTTCCGTCCTCCAACACGACCCCAGCAACACCCCGTGCTTCCAGACACTCCCTCTTCCCCACAACCCACACAAGGTGCTCAGTTGAGTATCTGGTAAAAGAAAAATCATTGTGAAAGGCTGTCAAACAGCCTTCATGGTACAATTCTGGCACCCGGTAACAAACAGCAGAATAGCAAGTGCTACACAGCACGAGCACAGCCAACACAGGCTGCCCCCCGAGAGAGGTGGATGTGAGAGTTACTTTGCACTATTCACCCTATTTGGTGCTTAATCACCAGCAGGCTTAAGTAAATGGACAAAGTTTAGACTATTTTTTAACCGCTCATTCTACCATTCTGAGCTAGATATTGTTTATCAGATTGTAACTCTATCATTGAACTGGAGAAGCAGTTCACAGACACAGGATGCATCGATGCATCTCTTCCCTGAGTCATTGCTTCAAGATAACAGAAAATAATCTCCTTTGTACTAATTCATCTCATCTGGTGACTACCTAAGTCAATACATTTTTGTGCTTTTTTTCCCCACTACGAAAACACTACCTTACATCACTGAAATACTTACATGAAAATGGAATATAATTGTCCAAATTAGGCCAAGCACAATGGAAGGTTTTCCTTCAATAATGTCAGCAACATGAATATTTATGAGCTTGAGCTGGGGCAAAAAAAAGGATCATTGTTAATAAAGAAAGTGTTCCATCAGCTCAACTGGCTTTAGTTGTGCATTTTGAAGTTAATACTCACTGATCTGCTCTTTAAAAATGTCAAAGCATTTTCTATATTGCTTCTGCACTGGAAGGTATTAAATCCTTTTTCACGGGGCTGTAAATTAGAAAAATATATATGTTACATTCTCAGTAGCAATAATCCATTTTAATTTATATTATTATAAGGGAAGTCTTGCAATGATTCATGAATAACTCGCTATGAACTAGCATCAGTAGATACAATTAAATGTCAGTGATTAAGACACTTGTGAATAGCTACATGACCCTAGACTATCACTGCTTACAACTAAACACATCCAGAAATATTTGCCAGATACGACCAAGGATTGACATAATATTGTTATTATTCTGTCTTACCAGATGTTGACCTGAAAGCACTTCCAACAGATCCAAAAGTAAATGTCCTTTCTGTATGTCCGTGTACAGATCTGAGATAACAGAAGGAGGTGTATGCTGCAAAATAAATTTCAATGCTTGTTATATACCATCTTTTGTCAGTTTGAAAACATTACACTGCAAAACATTATAGATTGTTTTAATTTGTTCTTAAAACTTTGAGCACCGTTCTGTCTTCGGTAAGCTGCAATACAAATTCCATACCTAATTTTCCATATCCTGTTCCTTCTGAACCATAACCATCCTTGCCTTCTGTACCCTCTTGCCCCTGCCTCTGATTTTTACACAAGCTAATTCAGGACTTACTTTCAAGCACTTATGCATTTCAGTGAGGTGTCAAAATACAATAACTCTGAACAAAAAGAAAGTCAAGAAAAGCAGCTAATTCATATTTTGACTTCTTAATCTTTGTATCTTGAGTTCAAATTCAACTACAAAATTGAATAACTAACTCCCTCAGTCTTTCACTAGTTGTAGACAACACAAACTTATCATGAGCTCAGTGGCTTCCACTCAAGGAAGGACCAAAACAGGATTATTTGGAACAAAAAGTCAGATCCCCAATACTCTCTGCATTAGTTGCTTTACGAAAACCCACAGTGTTATGTAATTTCTATTAATATTCAGTTTTCACTCAGATTATTCCATTAAATTCATGTTCCTGGATTGCATAATAGAATAATTCTTACCTAATCACAGTAAAACTAACTGTAAATATAGAACATCTTAAAATCCTGTCTGGTACATGTGCACCACAATCTAATACAAAGTCTGGAGACAGAGGAAATAAGTTTTACTAGCTCAGTGACAAAGATACTGTCATCTACTTATAAACTTTGTCTTAGACTATCACTGATGCAGTTCAATTGCATATATTAAACAAATGCTCTCTAACGGTATTTTTTTCCAGTTACTGCCCCAAAAGCTCAAATAAAATTTTTGTTTATTCCTGAAAAATGTAACCTCCACAGAGCACTCTAAATTAAAAAGGCAAAGAAAAAGTCTTTCCCACCTTTGCCAGTATTGAATTTATCCAGCTAGTGAAGGTTTTCTTCTGGGTAGACTCTCGTTGCACTAGGGGAAAAAAAACCCACACTTAATGAACAAAATGGTCTGATTATATCTGTCTCAAAAAGCTTGATGGGATCCACCTCAAACCTAAGATCTGTTCCTCAAGACATGATATTGGATATGTTTTATTTTTCTCAGTTTCTAAAACTTTCTTGCTTACAGGGATCATACCGCAAGGAGTTCCACAGCCATCAACCAGACACAGTAAAATCAGCTAGAAAAGGCTTTTCTAATAGCTCCACAAACACAAACAGTGGTTTGAACACAGCCTCCAACACCACCATACACCTAGAACAACTCTACCCATTTCTAACCACACTTTAAAAGACTGATACTGACAGCGTTAAGACCTACCCTTGGGATTGCCAAAGGGTTTGTGTCTACAGTAAAGTTCTCAGGAGAGTCCAAATCGATGGGAAGGGCGCCTTGGTCCCACCAAGACCTAGAAGATTTGGTGTCTCCTCAGACCCCTCTCAAGGACGACAAACTAAGTCAACACCATGAGTCAAAGTTAGGTGATAAAACGAGGAAGGAGGCCAGGAGATCTAGCTGGGTGGTGAATGCCCACCTACTGGTGAATCACAGAGGAGTATGTCTTGGTTAACTGAGTGGCAGCTCGCTGACCGGACCCATGACGGGTCTTAAAAGAGGAGTGAGGAGGAAGGAAGTGCTTGGATGAAAAGCATTCTGGAGGGGAAGGTGAAACGTAGCTCGACGCGTGGCCAGGCGTGCAGGGATTCAGCTCTTCACACTGGTCCCTGGCCATTGTGACACTGAGATACTGTGACACCGTGGTTAACCAGGAGCAGGTGGGACTAGTTGTGAGAGGAGACAGAGAACTGGTTTGGCCCACGTTTTAGAAACCGGAATTTTTAACTTCAAAGTGGCAAGGGACAGCATTCCTCCACAGCCCATGGGCAGCAGATGAAGAAACAGGAATGCTTGCCTGCTACGCACTAATGGCCAAAGAGGACGACCATTTATGGCCCATTTCTGGTATAAGCTTTTCCTGAGCGTAACCAAGCCAGTGGATGCTGCCGAGGCACAAGGCTGGCTCGCTGTCCACCATCCCTCGCTGCCCTTTGCTGCCCAGACCCCTTCCCTGCACTGACTCGGGACCTCCTCTGCACCCTGTCTGAAAGTACCCAGCACGAGATTATGTCCTGCTTGAGAAAGGCTTGGGAACAGGGAGCTGGACACATACCTTGCCAAAATAAATAAGAATGGTTTCCCTTGGTGTCAAGCTTCATGCAATCCCCACCTCAGGCTGCAGAAAAGCTCCTGTCCATTTGAGCAACACGAGATCAGGCCCTACCTCCATTTTACGGGCCGATATCGCGCCCTTTCCCCTCACTTCTGTGCTAGTCTCTCTGACTCCTCTTGCTCCATTTCTCCCCACATGTGAAGCAAGATCGTGCTCCTGCAAAAGGTGGAAATCAAGCTCCTTTTCCGCCACCTTTACCTGGTTACCTGCCACTGTTTCCCTGGGAAAAGATGTGGAAGTGCTGGCCTAAAATGGAGGCAGGGGCGGGACTCCTTTTCTGTGGCCCCCCGGCTGTTTGTGTCAGGAGAGGACACACAGGTCAGGTGAAATAAAGCACCTTCTTCACCTTCTTGCATCTGAGGAGCCATCGCAAGCACCACACCGCTTTCTACAGCCCAGGCAGGGCAAAGTGGGTCAGACGGAGAGGCCATTGCGTGAGGGAGGACAAGTCACCCTTGTTGGGTAATGTTTTGGTCATCGCACGCATCGACGGCAGGGCTCCCCCAGCTCTGCCCGTCTCGTCTCTTATGCACAAACAGGCTTTCAAAGACAGAAAAGATTGCTTGTTTCTACCGGATCCTCCCAAATTTCCTAGCTCCTGCAGGCAGATGGAACCTCACTGAGTCCCGCTGCACCTTCCTCCATGCAGCTTCCCCACGGGCTGCAACCTGACCAGGGCCTCTTCCCATCTCCAGGAGCAGGGAGCGGTCCTGGGAAGCGGCTGGCAAAATGGCTCTCCTGCCAATAGCCCCTAACTCCAGGCAGCAGGGAAGCGAAACGTGACCAGCAGGAGAGCTGCAACTAGAGAGGGAACCAACGGAACCCGGGAACCGGCATCTACACAGCAGGTACCTGGCAGGGATGGGGTTGAGGGCAACTCCGATGTGGATCCTCAATACTGCTGTGGGGAAGTTCAGCCATGTGGGGCTAAAGTCATCACACACTCAGGCCCCTTATCCGAGCACCCCAACCAACTCCAGGACCGCCTTTGCTTCAACCTGGCAAGCAAGCTACAAGAATTATATCCACATTGTATGCATCAAGCACTGCTTTGCACTGTGTAGCTACCAAACCTTTTCTCTGTTCCTCTCTATTCCCAAAGAAGCATGAAACAGCCTGTGCCTTTATTTCCAGCTTTACTATACTTCCAGATTTGTTAAATCCTCTCATTTCTAATAAATCATCATACTTGACAAAAGATGATCTCTGACATTCAGCACAACAAACACCACAGTCCAAGAGATCCCCGATGTCGTCACAGCCACCCGGACAAGGCACAAGCACCACAGGCACAAGGAGGGCATAGATAGGATGGAGATACCAGCTTCGTGCCCACACCCTGTGGTTGAACACCCGACCAGCAGCCGTTCCCAGTTACTAACAAAACCTTGCTGAGCAGCCAGGCTCAGTTTTATCAGGCGAGCAAGGCAGGTATTGCTAGCACATGGAAAGGAAAAGCACGGAAAGCTTGCACGGAAAGCAAATATTAACCACCTCACCTGAATCCAGCAGCTCTTCCAGTCAAACACCCGCCATCGCTCCCGGTCTGGAGAACTTGCCTTTACAGCTGCTTACAGACCAGCTGCTAAAGTGAGGACGTTCCCCTTTTCATTGATTCTCTATGTATGAACGTATAGAAGCAGCCAGCACAGCGTTCGCTCGTGTTGCTGGCTCCTGGACCAGGACCACCATACGAAGCAGGTACCCGCTCTGCCCAAGCTCCTGCTCATGTAGCAGCTTTGGAGGCAGCCTCAATCTTCCTTATTTTCATACCCAAATTAAAAAAAAAAAAAAAAAAAAAAAAAAAAAAAAAAAAAAAGAAAAATCTCCCTGTGAATCAATACACGACACGGCGCCTGCCAATACGTCTCTGAACTGCGGTGCAGCAGCCAGTCCATTTAAATCTAGGCCACACAACCCACAGCTCTGGTAACACACGTGTTGCTGGCACAGAGGCAGACAGTTATTTTCTGATTTTCAGGCCGAGTGGGTCTTCCCCTCCTGCCTCCCCTGACACTGCTGCTCAGAGGCTCCTCTGATTTAATCACGCCCTCAAATTCTTGTATCTATCATGTGGTTAATTAATACGGATTTTTATTATTATGAGGATGAATGGATTCTTTGTTAGGCCCTTTTGTAAGATTCTGAGTGACTTGGTTTTATCCTGCCCTAGTTTTCAAAATATAACTGACCCTAAATAAATATCTGATAGTTTCCTTCACTTTGAATGAAAACTCACCAAGTCAGAAAGTGGTAAGAACCTCCTAATCTGAAAACACCCGAAATGTGCCACATTTCATCCTGTTTTTCAAAACCAACCTTTAGATTAGGTTCTTTAGCAGAGAATAACAGATAGGATGAGCATGTCACATAGGCTGGCTGAAAATCGATAGACGCTGCTGGACAACCACGGTTTTAACCAGTAATGAGCAATCGGTCAGTATGAAAAAACAGACTAATCATTATGACCTAGAGCACGGGGACACGATGCGAGTTGGAGCAGGGACGGCAGTAGCCTACTGAGGTTTTGCTCCCAGCCATCCATTACCAGGGATATGGAAAAGC
Source organism: Eudromia elegans (assembly GCA_003342815.1). Classification (NCBI taxonomy): domain Eukaryota; kingdom Metazoa; phylum Chordata; class Aves; order Tinamiformes; family Tinamidae; genus Eudromia; species Eudromia elegans. Next base: position 6,005,065 of record PTEX01000023.1, on the reverse strand, counting down.
TAGAATTGAAACTACTCTCCTTTTTTAACCCTTAGCAATAATTTTAAATCAGTCAGCGCAGGTCTGTCTGTCATCTCATTTCTTTTTCAACAGAGGGAATTACCTCCAGCACATGAAGATAGGAGGGTAACTAGGAGGTCTCCTTCAAGAGGGCACTCCTAGGATGACCTGAAACATCAAGCAGGTACCTGCAGCAAATGATGGGACCTGTCATAGGCCTTTTATGGATCTGCCACCAAGGGACAGAGTGAGGAATTCATCACACTGCCCTTCATAGTCCCTTCCCTTCTACCCATTAGCACTGTTTTCGTTTACAGCAGACAGGAAGGTAGGGGTAAAGAGTTACTTCCAGCATTTATGTTCAGCAACATGGTACTACGCAATTAAAAAGAAACAGTATTTTGTGAAGAATCAGAATTTTTTCCAAAACTCAATGTAGGCAATGAAAAAATTTCTACAGCAATGGATCTTGGCAGTTCCAAACGGTGCATGAAAATTAACAGATTATCTACTGCTGCATCTAGGAAGCATGTGGGGATTCTCCTGCACTATCCCCTTTCAACCTCCTCTTCTCTTCACAGGCAAATTCTCCAGTTTACCCAGTTGCCAGGAATCCTATTCAGACTAAGTTGTGCCTTAGTGGCCTCTTTAAATACCTTTACTCTGCTCGTTGCCAGGATCCTGGAGCAGATCAGAATTAGTTGCTATTTTTATTGTCAGAGCTGCACAGAAGTGAGGCACACAGGGCACAGGCAACAGTTACGGGTTAAATTCTTAAAGATACTAAATCACATCATTTATGTATCAACATACCTCTAAAGATAAAGAGTTTAAGTAGCTTCTCTAATACTTTAAAGAAAATCCAGGATGGAGCAGGGGCTTGAACACAAGTGGCCTTCAGTGTCCTATACTGCTGCCTCAGAAGTGATCCACTCCTTAGCCATTTTAATGCCAGTTTTTAACTAGTGAAGTACCTGATAATTCCCTTAACAAATTGAAGTTTATCTCCTTGAGTGAATGTTTTACCCATGAGGTGATCTCTTTTTTTTCCATTAGGCATGATAAGCTGAGACAAAAATACCCATGAGTGATGTTTTCTTATGGCCAGGCTCATGTATCGACCACCTCAAGTTCCACCATACCCATCACATGCCAGGAAGCCGCGTGGAGTTACATGACAGACACATAGGCTCCTCAGATGTGTAGTATAAACAAGGCATAAATTTCAGTGTGGGTATGCCCGTGGGAGCTTTTCCACTTGTAAAATCACCCTTGAATATCATAATAAGCATTGAACAGACTTTTTGGACCATTTTGGTTAAAAAATAAAATAAAATAAAATAAAATAAAATAAAATAAAATAAAATAAAATAAAATAAAATAAAATAAAATAAAATAAAATAAAATAAAATAAAATAAAATAAAATAAAATAAAATAAAATAATCTGTAGCTGTAATAAAATAACAGCCTCAACAGATGATGCACACAGCTGGAAGGCAGGGGAATGTTGGGTGAGAGTTACTAGTCCCCCTGACCTCTGGAAGAATTAAGTGTGTCTCAGAGAGATATCCTCCCTTAAGTCAATTACTTGTAGACGTGGGCAATCTAGTGCAAGCTGCACAACAAAATCCAGCAGTATATATCACCGCATTTTCCATGTCAGTTGAAGACAAAATACATTTTTTGATCATTCATAGGGATTAGATACAACTGCACCAAGTAGCATACTTAATCGATATCATTAAGCACTCTTCAAAAATAGTATTAGCTGCCAGGTTTTTATGCTATTGTCCTTTGCATTACCAGTAAACAGCAATATGTATATAGGTCAATGAGAAGAGCCAGCAAGTTACAACCCCTGTAATTAATTAAATGTCAAAAAAAGAAAACCACAAATACATGGCCCAGCCTGAGAGCTAAGAGCATGCTTCTATGTCTGAAATATCTCAGCAAGCAGAGAAAGAAATGAAAAATTCTGCTGTTGGGCAAGGCCACAGCTTTTGTCCATTTACTGTCTCAGGAGGACAGGGGGAAGGATTTGTGTGGAAGAGGGAAGGTGGAGACTGGGAACACCACACAGGGAAGTAGATTTTGAAAACAAACAAAACCTCCTTCTCCAGAGGAGGACAAATCTCCTTCAGTTCCTAGGAGAGCAGCCACTCATCTGCAAGTGGCCACAGGCAGCCCTTGCCACGCACCATGCTGCTTCTCACCGGCGTGCATGCGAGTTCTCGCACGGCTTGCCACAATGCCATCCTTCCACCGAGGCATGACACATGGTTTCTCTTTCAGGTAACTGGAAACAATTTTGGCCCCTTTGTGTCTTGCACTGGGAGAAAGCCATGTGCCAAGGCTGGATCCCTCCATGGGGGTCCCACACCAGGAAGATGTCACAGGCTTGCAGCATGGCAGGATATTCCCCCTTCATCCACCCTTTGCAGACCAAGCCCCAGGCAGAGAGCTCCTTCCTGCTCCTCTATAGCAAACCACGGCAAATCTCTACAGAGCAAAGAGACTTTATGTTTCAAAGGGTCAGAAAAACACAAGAAAGAGCATCCTGTGTTCAGCAAAATGTTTGGAGCCTGCCCAGCAGGAGAAACCCTTCCCTTAAATACTTCCCATAGGATATGCCCCAGTGGGTCCAGCTCCAGGCATTCTGCCTGCACTGTGCAAGGAAATAAAACAGCTTTGCAGTGGCTCTAGGACATGCTGCACCAGAAAACTGGAAGAAGGAAGCAGAAAGTCAAGGGCACAACTAAAGTTGATATTTTTCCTCATTAAATTTCATTCCAGTGTTTGGGGGAGAAGAGAGGAAAAGAAAAAGGATGAGAAAAGAAGGACTCCAACTCCTAATGTCATTGCAATTTTTAACAATTGCAAATTTATTGGGGTGAGAGAAACAAAGCTATTCTCTCTGGCTTCTGGAAATTGGCTTGGCAACTGGAAGAGGCTAAAGAACAACACATAAATCAAGGAAGAGACACATATAAGGGTTTCTATTCTTGCAGGTTTTTCTTCAGTCTCGTGGTTTTGTGACTACCTTCATCATTTGGAAATGTCTGGAGATGGCAGCACTAGAAACCATGCTGCTTTTATGTTCAAGCTTCATTAATTCTCCTTAAAATATTTAGCTTCCAAGAGAGAGACACTTTCCACCTCTTTCACTGAGAACAAAGTTACATTTTTACTTTTTTTTTTTTTTTTTGAGGAGGGGAGTGGTTACCCCATCTGTTCAGCTGAACATTTCTAAGTGAAGTTATCATGTCCCTACTAAAATCCTGTGACAGTCTATGAAAGCAGTTATGTTGTACATACATACAACTGCATATATTGTACAAATATATTAGCATTTGTACAATATTAACAAACTGGCATTGATTCAATAGTTTGTATAATAATTAGAGCCGAGAAGTAAACTCTTTTGTAATTATTAAAAGATCTTTTTCCTCTCTTTCCTTCACATTCCTCCCAAAACTATTAACAGTCTGCTTCACAGAAGCTTATGACTTAAATCATAGTCAAATCTTATTAAACCAAGAGTTTAGTTTTATACACAGTAGAAAAGCAGATGTTTGGTTGCATTTTTTTTTTACATATAACCCCATAATGAATAAAAACGACTAGCACATGCAATAGATCTTGTCCTATGTAACCAGATTAGTCAAGTGCCATAAAGTCCCTGGATGCCTTTCAGGAATAACAAAAGACTGGAGCACAAATAAGTTAAAGGCAGAACAAAATCCAAGCAATCTCAACTAGATCTCACTCCTGTTTTCTTCTTCAGTGCCAAATATTTACACTTATCTCCTATTAAAAATGGAGTATTATCCAAGACTGGAGATATACTTTAAGGTTATGATTTAACTATCTGAAAAGCAGATAATAACCAATTTTTCTATGCCTAATTAGTCACCCCAAAAATGAACTGATTTCCTCAAAGTGATGAGCAGCTATTTTTTAATCTGAGTTTTCTCTATAATTTCTCCAGGTCAGCTTCAAGACTTTAAGCCATCCAAGTGCCTGGCTGCTGTGCAAATCACATCTCAGGAGCCTTATTACTGAAAAAAAAAGGAACCTTTTCCGGGAGTGACCTTGTTCTTCTCATTGGACCTTTGTTATCACAGATCTCCTGGTAGATTTCCTAATGGTTTCTATATGTCATGTCAGGGAACGTGCCTTCAGTGCTTCCTCGCGGCTCTGCTGCTGGTTGTCTGTCTGCTCTGCCCCGGAGCAGATGCTGCAGCGCCACAGTTCACACATTGAGCACATCTGCCTCTTCCATTACACTCAGCCCTTATAAAAATGGTCTGTGCTGCTCGCAGGAGACCTCTCTGGGTGCTCTGCAAACACTTAAGCACACGCAGTTTGGAGACACACGGTATTCATCTCAGCACAAGCCAGGAGCACAAAATATTACAGCATAGAAATATTATGCAGTTATTTGATATTATGTAGTTATTTCAATGTTAGTACCCCTAAGGTCAGAAAATGTTTTCCAAACCCGTTTCGTGGTAACAGCCCCTTCAGCCTTTGTATTAAAGGCAAAATCATCCCCTAGCCTGAGGCACTGGAGCAGTGCCTTGGACAAGCCGGGCTGAGTGCAATGTTCCTACTAACTCATGTCTGTTGGGAGATTATTTTTGCTCTCATGAAAGCCTAATACTGAAGCAAAATGGAAGAAAACTCACTATTAGTTTGGCCTCAGATCACTGCTAGCACTAACTCATAAAAGCACACGGCTTCAAGGACAATATTAGTGCAAGTTAGGATTGTAAAAGTGTCTTGGTAGAGTATTTTCTACACTATCTGTTTTAAACATATATTTTCCTCAACTAAGCAAGAGATGAACTTCATCATAAGCAGTTGAGAATGAAAGAGCTCTGTGGGAATATGACTTAGCCCATCTATCCTAAAACAACCAGGCACTGAGCACATCAGGGATGAGCTTTCCAGCAGTGTTAGCTCTGCTGCCTGCACTAGGCTCTTTAGTGAAGCCTCCCTACATTTTTTCATTAATATGTTTAGAGAAAAATCAGTCATCCTGGAAAAAATTTATAGAAGAAAACTCAACATGTGACTAATGAAACTCCAGAAAGGCTGAAAGGCTAACTCTGATGCATTGATTAACACTTAACTGCCCAGGTAACTGCCATTAAAAACAGAAACAACTGAAAATCCACCAATACTCAGTTCATAAGGTATCATTCTTTGCAAGTAAGGTGAAAGACTTTGACTGTTTTGAACCTCCCTTAAAAGTCACAAAGATTTTCTACTTGTTAGGGCACAAGATATCTTTCTACACGTGCAGGATATAAAAAATAATGTAACATAAGTACTGTAACTAGTAGCTTCAACAGGACAGCTTAGTCCATCTGAAAAAACAGTCAGCATACTGCAGAGAAAAGTTCTCTTGAAAACAGTTTACACTAACTTGTATTCTGGGGAAGAAAACTTAAGTAACAGTGAGTACACCAAAAAAGGCAACAGCTCTGAAAATAATGGAGGAGGCACCAAGAGATCCGTTGTCTTTCATTTTACTGCTGAAAAGTCACTTATGAAGAGAATGAAACATCTGCAGAAAAACAGATATGAAACAACTACACTGACTGTAACACTGGTTTTATTTAGGTTTTTTTCCCAGAATTTCATTCAAACTTGCACAAAGCCATCTATTTTTGCCACAAATCCATATGAAAAAAAAAGGGACATAAAATGGCAATAACTTACCTTGCAGTGATAGATAGAGATCGTCTATCTCAGAGGAAGCCTGCTCCTCTGTTGAGGGAGATGACAGCTTTGACGCCATAATAAATCTTATGGAGAGTCTTCAATCAATTTCCAAGCTGAAACAAAAGCAGAAGAACATCAGTACAATTTGGGTTTCAAAACAACGTGATACAAGATGTTAAAGAGCACCCAGAGACACATTTGGGGTCTTTCCCTCCTGCTAAGATGTTTCCTTGGCTCATCCTGAACAAAGTGCCAATGTCTCGTGCCCAGACCACAGTTTTCTCCGTGGCATCACAAAGTGCTACGATCAGGAAATTTCAGACACAGTTGCTCTCTTATAGAAAGTGGGGAAAAGCTCACGGTGCCTTCTGCAAATTTGTTACTGTCACATCTCCAAGATTTTCTTCACCTCTTTGTACTTTAGAGACTTCTCTTCCCGCTCACATAATTGTTTCAGAATGGAAACAATTAAAGCCAAATCTGCAAAGATTAATGAGAAACAAAAAAGCAGCAGTTAACGTAAAAGAATAATCTCAACTGCTGTTTCTGCCTGGAACCTCCGTTACTCCTCATTCCCCAAGCAGGAGTTTCATTTCCCATCTCCTCCATTTTCCTTTCCCTGGATACCTCCCCCATCACTAATGCAATTTGAGGGAATGATATGCTGAGTCTTTCTTAAAAGTATATAATTGTTTCTGTTACTGCAGTAGCAAGATTGTTTAATTTGCCACTGTAAGGAAAAAAAAAAAAAAAAGAGTTTCAGAGACAGAAACTCATTTTTATCAAGAACACAAAAATTATGCAAGTTTAGAAGTAATTGAAGATGAAAATTAAATAAGGGCTCCCCTTTACCAAGCTCTGTGACCTAAATAACTGTAATCTTGTCATCAGAAGTACTAGGATTCAGACACTGGATATTAATAATTCATCCGCCCAGTATATGTTGAAATAAATGTCGCAACTAAATGAGTAATGAAATACAACACTGAAGATGCCAATGACATTTTCGTTCAGTCCCTATGTGCAGATGAACCATGATGCCACCTTTATTTTCTCCATTATACTCTGTTTTTCCTCGCTCAGCACACAGAACGGACAACACTTCCTTAATGAGGACCCATTCAACGCTTCATTTTCGACCCCCTGAACAATGTGTGTCCTTGTGTTCATTCAGGAGCTGCTCTGATGACAGGATTATTAAGTTCCTCCCAAGATTTCTATGACACTCATCCCCACAGCATCTGAGTGCTTCACAAACATCAATCTAGTCACAGTTTACTTTCACAGCAGCTACAGAAGATGAGGGGTTATTGCCCACATTTTACAGATGGAGAGCAAAGATACAGACACAATAAAATAAAAAGAAAAAAATAAATGTTAACATGGCACAGTCCAGGTATTTGGGGAGAAATAGATACGACTGTAAGTCTAAGGCACCAATAGCTGCAGTGAGTACTCAATGTAACTGCAAGTCAGCCATGACTTACGAGGACAGTTCTAGGACTCAAAATGACACACGAGCCTGGGTTGAAAATCAGAATATTTCTAAATATTTGGCTCTCCCACTTTCCTGAAACCCTCCTTTTGTACCGCAAGCCTGTTTCCCTGCTGCCACCAATGCCTGTCCTGCCCCAACAGAGAGCTCCACATGCGTGGATAGAGAGCGCACGCATTTACAGAGGACGTTCCTGCAAGGATTAGTATTCTTTAAAAGGTGCAAGATTATCTGCACGAGGATTACAGTGACAATAAGAGATTTTGTTTGCCCCTCCAGATCTGCATTCAAATAAAGCATATTCCATGTAACTATTTTATAGCCACCTCTGAAGAGTCTGCAACTGTCAGGATACTGATAAAACTCCTTAGTAATGCTTTCTGTAGGCTTTAAGATATATCGCCTTTTCTGCTTGGTGTTTAAGTTGATTCTTTTGTGGTATAACCACAAAAGGAGCTAAGCGGAGCTAAGCCAAAGCCGTCAGCTCTAGGAAATGCTGGACAAACACAAAATACAACCTATAGTGTTGAAAAGAAATCAAATGCTTTCAAAGGACACGATGCCACTACAGCAGGGCTAAAACCTAGGACACAGAAAATGCTTTTGTCTTGCCATCTTTCTGGAGAGTTTGGCCTCAGCACAACAAAGCACTTACATGCCTACTTGGGAATAAGCTTTTCTGTATAGAAAAACATTTCCAGGAACACTGGGACCTTGTTCCAACCAATTTGTTTCTTAGTGTTAATCAGCTTCTAAGTGAAATGCACCAGGGCCGCTGCATGAGCTTGTCTTTTCTCAGACATGGGAGGCACCACGCAAGAGAGGAGCCCTATGAACGTCCTGCCCAAGGGAAGCATTTTCCTTCGGTGTTTTCCAAAAGTGCAAAATTTGTGACTACCTGGATTCCCCAAAACGCAGCTAAAATGATTCAGTGTCAAGAGAAGTTTGTCCTATAAAAGCACTCCCAAAGCTCAAAGTGGAGCTTTTCGCTAGTGGAGTACTAGCAGGGCATTTCTGTCTTACCAGGGATAGAGGCACACATTGACAGAGACAGAAAACCCTATGAGCGGAGAACAGAGCAGAAATCTCAGGAAACCTGCCAAAAATAAGAATCAAGGTTCAAATTCACAAGATTTTATCACAATTTTATCATCAGTGAGAACCAAGAGATGTTCTTCTTAATCAGGGTATTTCTAAAGACAGACTTGCCTCAGAAGAAAGGAAAGAAAAAGGTTCGGATAGATTTGCAGGATTCATTATCGAGGACTCCATAGCCTTAATCCAATAGCAGGCAGTGCATCTCACAAATTTCGTCTTTCGGTTGCTCCGAGCACAGAGAAGATTCCACTAGGCAAAAACTCAGCAGTTCCCCAGCTATTCCCCGCTCCAGCAACTCTGCTGTTTTCAAAACACTGCATGTAATTACCGCTGCAGCCTAACACGTGTGCTTCATTAAACATTTAAGGTTAGCTCAGCAGAGGAGGTGTGCACGCTAATTAGGAAGCCAGGTAAACGAGCTGGCACGACTTGCGGTCTGTCGCAGGCGAAGCCGTTCCCAGGTAGCTCGCGGGTATCTCCTGCATCCCAGACACCATGCGGCAGTGCAGAGATGCCCGCAGGCTCCTCCATACGAGCCCATCTTGGGAAACCAAAGGGCATGGAAAGAGCCTCTAAACAGGCTCCTTTTGGCCGAGAGCAGCAGGGAGCTGCAGCCGAGGCCGGCTGGAAGCAGGGGAGCGCTGCGGGGCACCCGCAGGAAAGCCCTGCTTTGATTTTGCCTTCGGAGGCGCATGCTCCGACACAGCCGCTTCCCCAGCTTGTGGGGGAGCACGTTCTGCGCTGCTGGCGTTGCCTCCGTAGAGGCCTCTGCATATGTAAACTGAAGGCTGGTCCTAGCAACAGATGATCATTACTCATGTGTTCAGTCTGTGCCGACGTCACGAGCAGAAGCAGCAGATTTTTATCGTCGGTGAAGCAGGCAAAAGGAAACAGGACTTTGTAATGAACAGTCACCAAAGACCCTTTTCCTTCTTGATTATCAGCAAAGATTGCAGTTTATTTTGCAAAGAGAAGCACTAATTTCACAGAAAAGCACTTCTTTTGCTAAACTGTTTTTCTCTAAGTCTAGCCCAGCATCCTTACAGTCCAAGCAGTTCACACATCACTGAGGTCTGCTGAACATGCTTCCTACTTGATATCTCCTTTGCAGTGATTTCACTGCTTTCAGATAGCTACACACAGGTGAATGAAGATTTGGAGGGCAAACGATCTCTTTAAAGCATCTGTTTGCAAAATCTTTGTGCTCAAACACTCACTGCCCCTGCTTGAGGTCTTCCTCTGAGCTGAAGTCTGTCCCTTCCAGATTTGAAGTGCTCACAACATGACTTTGCAGCAGCCTCAGACTGTAAAAACATCTACAGCTGGAAGGAGCCCCCATGCAAACAGGGGAGCTTTTCTCCCTGAAGTACCGAGTCTCAGGTAGCAAAAATCAGAGTAGCACCAATGACGGACCTGGCCTGATTTCCCCAACCTCTAGACCTGACTTGCTCCCTCTGTGTGACAGAATAAATATCTGTCATCATTCAGTAAGCAGAAGCAGCATACTTTCTGCAAGAAGGAAAGGTCTGCCAGCACTTTGAAGGTGATGGGGAAGACAGGCTACAGCCTTCTGATCCTCCCTAATACCCCACGCAATCATCCGGGTATCAGCCAGGCCTTTAAGAGGCAGTTTTAGAGCACAGGGCATTATGGAGGCTCTGCACTGTCTGTGCAAAGCGAGTCCAGCTTCGGGTGCTAGGGAAGAAGGAATGGAAAGGGAGAAGCTTGGAAACGGCTGTTCTGGACTCAGACAAGCCCAGAGAGGAATCAGATCCCCCAGAACTAGAGGTGGTCACAGGGACTGTCCTGATTCATGTGAAAGGAGGCACCAGAAAGGACCCCCCAAAGAAGAAGAGCTGCAAGACCAAGGCCTCTGCTGCTAGCTAATTTATGACAGCAAACAACAGCACATTTTTTCTTATCCAGGGACTTCCCAGGGATCTATTTATAATTTTGAAAATGTTCCAGGACAAGCGTATGAGTATACAAAAGCGACACCACTTTTTAAGGCCAGAAAACATCGCTGGCTTGTCTTTGATTTACGCATGGGCAATACTTCCCGTCACAAAAGGACAATGGAGCTTTGCATTGAAACTATCAATTTTAAAAAGGGGTTACAAAAGTGTCCTTCTTGACCTTTTCTTTTTTTTTGGTGGCGGTAATTTACATCACTCCTCCTGGTACAACTGCACGGTTTGAAAACTGCATCAACTCCATGCTGTTGTTAGCAGGCACAGACGTCCTGCTAACGGAGCTAGGCTTGGCTCTCGTGTTCATAAAAGCAGCCCGCAGAGGTGTATGTCATGTATGTCAAATGTATATCACAGATTTGACTGTGATTTGACTGCGCTTGGTGCTTGAGATAAGAGCATGTCTCACGCATATGGATGCTCGACTAGAGAGGCGGTGTATAAATCAAATATACTGAAGTACACTGGATAACGTGGGGAAAAACACATGTTTCAACTGGTCTCCAACCTGCCCACAACACTACCACAAGCCAAGACCGCTCCAAGCATCAGCAGCTGTCGATACAAGGCGGGTGAGGGCTGGGGAGGCACAGGCAGCCACACGCAACCCTCGCTGCCCCCCAGCCTCCGCGGGCAGTGGGAGAGGCCGCAGGGATCATGGGAAGAGCAGCACTCCCCACGTCCCTTCCGGCACTCTGGCCGGGAAGCAGAGCGGGAGAGAACGGCCGGCGACAGCAGCAACTTTAACTCTCACGCTGGCACTGCCCGAGCCCAGCGCGCCGCCTGCTCTAACCGATGGCATTTCCAGACCTCCCTCCTCCTATTTGCAAATGTTGCTTTCCTTCCCGTGGATCGTAACCGGAATTCCCTGCCTTCTTGCTTAATATTCATAGGCAGCTTCCCATTAGCACTGAAGCCACTTTACATGATGCTAAAGGTATTTAAAACAGCAGTAAATAATAATTACACCCACTTTGTAGTAACGACATGATGTTAATGAGAATCGGGCTCCCAGTAATATTCTGCCTTTGAAGGAATGCATTTTTTTCCTTCCCACTGCCTTCCTAATTCCCTTTCTCCCGCAGTAAAGGAAAGGGATGGTTCACAAGCACATTGCTCTGCTGAGTGAGCCACAGCCAAGCAATACATGCATGGAGTTTCTCAGCTAAATCCGCTGCTCTTGGACAGATCTTGCTAAAGAGCAGTAATCTGCCCTTTTCTTTTTTGAAAATTAAGAAAGAGGGCTGGTAGGGGTTGTAGTGAACTCCTAAATGTGGGAGTTTTGGCTGGAGCAGGCAGTTTGCTCTTCCAGAGCAAAGTCATTGCAAACAGCAGGACGGCATTTGGCTCCAGGGATCTGTTGTGCAATGACGGGTGCCGGGGAAGGGAGGAAAGTGAAATACAATGCTTATTTGGAAGGCAGCAGAGAAAGGGCATGTCTCATGTCAGACCTATCTGCTTTGGCAGCATCGCTGCAACCATCGCGAACTTGTTTTGATCCCTAAATAGAGCAGGGAGAAGGACCCCTGCTGCAAAGGGCTCCCTCCAGCAGCGCTTGCTGCTCCGTTCAACGTAGCGAGAGGGAGAACACAAAAGATTCACCAAGCCGATGGCCAGCGAAGCTTGCTCAAACTTAAATGGTAAGTCCTAGCCTCAGAGCTGCAAACTTATCTGCATCTCATCTCTCTCAAGCATGTCCTGTTCAGTCCTGAGCTGTGCAAACTATCGCTTTCTACCTCAAGTCAAACCTGGAAGGGCTGCATCTCCAAAGAGCAAGATTTTTACATTCACACAATGTAAAAAAAAAATGCTGGTGAGGGTCTGCTTTCTGTCCCCTGTGCTTCAAAAAAGGCCCTTTCAGCAGTGTCACCTCTCACATTAATTATCCAGGACGCTCTGCTTCCGAAAGCCAGTGCTCCCCTGGGATAACTCAGTGGCCTCTCTGCACTGCACTGCAAAGTAAAGCACCTTCCTTTACACTTTTTAGGACAAATAAAAATGTTTTCCTCTTTGCTTCCAATTAACTAGTCACTTCAGGAATAAGCCTAGCATAAGCCTAAATCACCAGTTTACAGCATTGTTGCAAGCCTGTAGAACTTCTTTTTGCATAGTAGAAACGAGGCGAAATCCTCTTGCTCTTACTAGTACTGCTGCCAGAGAAGCCCAACTTGCACAGGGAAAATTGCATATAGAAAAAGAATGGCTATATAGATGCTGTAGAGTAACCCATTAGAGGAAATCCCAATTATACAGAAACATTACATCAAGAAAGCAGGCATGTGCAAAGCAAGGACTCCAGGGCAGAAAGAGGTGGGAATGAATGGTGTCTTACTGGTCTCCTGTGTCCCCTTTTGCACGGGCAGGGTGCTACGCTCTTCTCCTCTGTGCTTGCATCCCAGAGCTGCCCGGGCTGCTCTCTGTTATAACCAGAATTTCTTACGATGGTGACACAGCAGGACGAGTTCCCGTGAGCCCCGTGCATCTCCCTCACCAGGGGCAGCCGCGCCACTGAGCACGCCGGCACCCAGGGACCAGGCGAGTTGAGCACCGGCCGTGCAAGGCAGCCCAGCACACTGCCCCGCGCTGCAATGTGCTCCTCTGTGTTTCCCAGCTTTTGGAGTCGCCGTCCGGGACAAAACTCCAACAGCAACTTGGCATGAGACCGCTAACCCTTGGAACAGGATACGCCTCAATTTCCTTGCAATTCCCACGCTGGCTTTCCACGCAGTTGCAAACTGACAACGGGTGCAGGAAGCAGCAGGCTAAGAGCAACTCCCAAGCTCAAGATGGAGATCCTGGGAAGGATCTGGATCCTCAACTCATTTTTTTCCTGTTCCTGCATGAAGGCAGCTCTGCCCTCACGTCCCTTTTACAATAACAAGCTCTGCTCTCCCCGTTGTCCCCGAGGTGTTTCGTCATCACCATCCCACCCAGCTCTGCGCCTGTAACAACATTCCAAACAACTTATCTGACACCCCTTAAAAAGCAAAACAGAACAAAAAAAGCCCCCCTAGACCTGCCAGTCTGCTAATTTGAAACCATTTGTCGGTTGATAAAGCCGGCTGACAATACCAGGAAATACCTGGAATTGATCTTCAGTGTTTATTTTTGTAGCCTGGCTTTTCTCCCAGCTTTTATTTAATAGTTTGCTCTTCCCCTCCTCTCCCCACTTGTTCCCTCTGGGATCAAACTTCAGTTTGTTTCACCTCGCGGAGCTCAGCCTTGGATCCCCTCAGCAGAACTTGAGGAATCAGCTCCTGGCTCAGACAACAGGATCTTTTTATTCCACTGCTGTCAAATTCTCCCTTTCATCAGAGAGAACAGGAGGAGACGCTGGCATTTGGCTGAAATTAGGAGCGCACGGGATCCATTTAACACTCAGGACTTGCCTCTGCTTCCGATTCCTGCCACATGAGCAAATCCCTTCAACAAACCCTCCTCCTAAAAACTCAGCTTGTCTATCTCAGCAAGAGTCTTTTTGCTCTAAACTAGCTCTCCACACAGGAGAAACATTATCCTTATCTACTTGGCTTACCTGTGCAGATAAGCTAGTTTTTTTCCAGAAGAGCTAGTGCCTTACTTTTTCATTCCCCTACATAGCATTTCTACAGCAAGAAGAGCTGAGAGCAGAACAGGTTACAGCTCTTTGTGCAACTCCAAACCACCCCCGGGTCTACCCGGGAGGCTCACTGCAGGTTTCAGATATGGCATTTTGCAGGGTTTCCACGTTACATCTGCATATCATTAAATAACCGTACGCGCCGCCCTGGGCCACTGCCAGTGTGACGGAAAGCGCATCTGCTCCTCCAAGGACCAAGCGTGTGCTGCGGGTCGAGCGCGGGCACAGTGGCCCATACGGTAGCCCTGCTGTGTGTGCCCGGGCTGGGGAAGGGAGCAGGGAAGCAGGACATGGAGCTGGAAGAGGTTTCCACAAAAAGGAGACAAGCACCTACCGGGCACCGTCCACCTGCGAGTGCCGAGTGGGCAGCGTCAGTGCGGGGGAGGGCGGGAAGCACCTCGGGGAGCCTGCAGCTGTCATCGCTGCGCCCACCTCCGCCACCAGCCTGAGGGGTGACCTTGGAGAAGCCACCCTGCAAATCCCCTGGGCTCTTATTTATAGCAGAGGGTTGTCTCTGCCCATGGGTCCCGGGCAAAGCCTTGCTCAATGCAGTGACCGAGCAGGGCAGGAGGACGAGGAAGGGCTGGGCAGCTCCGTACGTCCGTTTGCAGGGACGCCACCTCGTGCAGCACAAGCCACTGGGCCGCTCGCTTGCTGTGACCAGCAGGATCGATGGCAGCGGGAGCCCCCCAGCACCCGTGCTGGAGATCAGGCACTCTGGCCAGGATCCGTCTCTGCTGACACTGAGCAGCTACAAGAGAGGCCTTAGTTTGAACCCTGTACAAGCAGTGGAGAGAAACAGGCTTTTAGGGCAGCTCGTCTGATGTATTTTTAGATGTCCAATTCAGGGTGCATGAATCATGGTCTAGGAGCACCCATTCCCTTCTGGTGACTATTAAAGGAGCCTGGACAGTCCTGGACAGGGCTGTTCTGTAGCATGGTGAGATGAATCTCACCCTTTTAAAGTCGGGGGAAAGGAGGAAAACAAAGAAGCAGCCCCCCTGGTTTCCGAGTTAGTGAGAAAGACAGTGTCTCCACCAGGCATGAGGCGCCAGTACCTTCCTGTGTTTCCCCTCTCCTTTGGAAACATCTTTCAGACACACAATATACAACTAGCCTTAATGAGAGGATTCAGTTTTGCTAGGAAAACTTCATGTCATCAGTGAATATTCAGCTTTCATGAAATATTCCCCAAATGAAACCTCTGTGACATGAGAGCTCCCAAGAAACTGGACACACTGTTCACCACCCTCTTTGGGGATTCACCCCCACAGGGGCAGCTCTCTCTTCCTGCATCATTTAGATTAACACAGACCAATCCAGCATGAAACAAAGTTCCCAAGAGCACAAAAAAAAGCCATTTCTGAAGTCATCCCGTTGCAGTCTTTACAGCTCCATTACGGCCAGTCACGGGGCTTTCTGCAGCAGCCCAACGAGATGCAGCCAGTAGCACATTCCCCTCGCTGCCTCTCCTTTGCACTTCATCATTCACCAACTGCTTGTCTCTCTCCTGGCAGCCAGCAAGCCATAAGACTCCCCAAGGAAATTTTTCTCCTGTAAAACCTACATTTCTGTCCCCTCCCTGTGCCTTCATAAAAGCCATTGTAAACGCTTTGTTTTCCCTCTTAATTGTCACTTCCTTTGATAGAATTTGCAGTCATAAGGCTCAAAGGACTAACACCATTATTTTCTTTTTCCCCCCATCCTTGGCCGCTCAGGACTGCTTGAATCAGGGTTAGTGACTCCATAAAAAGGTCCCGAGGCGGCCAGGGCGGCTGTATCGTATCGTGTGCGGAGTTATCAGCAGTCTGCAGGAAGGCCAGAAAGCAAACACGCCTCCCCACCAGAGCACAGAGCCGGCGTGGCATCTGCAGTCAAAACTTTGCCCCACTTCCCCTCCTGTGGGAGATAAGAGGCCATTCTGCACCAGCCCTCCCTCTGGTGCGACCTGCTTCTCCCCGGCTGCATGCTCGGTTGAGCTGAAGATGAGTTTTCCCCCTGTTCCCTGTTCCGCCCCCGTCCTTCAGCATCTCCTCAGAAGCAGCCCTCTTCCTCTCCTGCTCGGAAGTCCGTGATTTTTCCTCTCCTGCTGTGAAGACCATGATTTAGATGCTCCTCAGAGGCTGTCTTCTCTATAGCCTCGCTAGGATATCAGAGGTCTTAGTACCCTTGGCACCATCCCAAGAAGAACGCATAGAACACATACATCCTCCAGGAATACAAAGAATACACATGGCCTCCAGAGTGACACTTGTTGTGGACACCCTGTTTGCTCAGTAGGATGCGAGTCCACCCTGGAAGCCAAGTCCATGTCCCAGGCAGCGAGCACGTCCATGCTTCACGTGGACACGCTACCCAGCCAATATCCACAGTCCAGACCAATGCAGCCACCTCAGGAGCAGTAAGAAACACCTCCAGACCTTATCCAGCTATTGATCCTACCGAGCACAGCTTTAAAAATCAGATAAACCCGACCTTGCAAGTCCTATGTGGCCACCTCTGACTTAATCACTGCGATGTTCCACTTCCAGGCCACATCAGGCAGCGATGAAATTTGGGCAAAGGAAGATAAGATGAGGGATGTATGAAATGTCACCTTCCCTTTAATCACAGCTTATGGAGCCAGTCCCAAGGTGTTACTCACGCTCCACACTTCACACGTATAATCCCACCAACTAATCCAGCAACTTGTCCAAACAGGCATGTTGCTAGGAGTGGGCCGTCGCAATCCCTGTCTGCATTTCCAGCGTTGCTCCAAGTCTGAGAGCAGAGTGGATGTTCTCTCCAACTTCTAAAAGGCCTGAGACACTTTAAAATAAAACCACAGGAGAGCCAAGGAGAGCGTCGCAGCCAACACCGCTCGTCTTCGTCAACATGAGGAATTACAGAGTCAATTACAACCCCAGAGGTTCCCTCCAACATGACGAGATAACACTGGGTAAACACTTCAGTTGTGGTAAGCAGCAGATAGGCACCTCTTTGCGAATATATTAGAAAGCATCTCAGCTTGTAGACTTTGAAAACGAGTGCTCACTGTGCCCCAGGGGAGCCAAGAAATGGGGCTGGCCAGCCCAAGTGCTCAGCTACGCTCATAGGAGTTTGGATCCTCGCTTCGTTCCTCTCCAAACAAAACCAGCCTTTGAGAGTCTAGATCTAAAACAGAGCTGCAGTTGCTAAGAAAACATCCCTGCAAACAGATGTCAGGGGATGATTCACGGAGAAGGGCATATCCCCATTCTACAGATAAACCCAAATGAATGGGGCTCTTTATACCTGCTCTTTCAAGCTGTGCTGCTTCTGCCTTCCTTGGGACTTTTTATTTCATTCATTTCTGTATTTGCATGGCACAGACACGGAACCAAGTGAAACTCGCTGTTTATGGAGCTGACCACTGGCAAAGGGTTTTTACAACTCTAATAGCAAGTGCAGGAAAAAGGTTAAACTGTGGCCCATTTTCCCCTGAAGCAAAGACTTGTCAGCACAGAGACAACTTTCCCCTGAACCTGCTAGCAGAAAGAACATAAAGTCCACAGGCAAAAATTGCAATTGCCAAGCAAGGAACGCGAGCAATCGTTCTTCTGTTACTTTTGCTTATAACACAAAACTTAAAACTAACAGCGAGGCAGATAAAGCATTTTCAGCCCATTAGATCACCAAGCAGCAACGCATGCCACTTCTTGAATTACTTCATTGTGTCTCCGCTTAAACACTGTGCTTGACACATAAACAGCAAGTAGCCAGAGCTGCACGCCTGCCCTGGCACTAAGGAAGCCAACTGAAACTTCTCACTTGCTACAAGGAACTTTTGGGCCGACTGAACTGAAAAAAATTCCTTTGTCCCTCTTTAAAGACCACATTCAGCTCTTAATACGGTAAGATATCCACGGCACTTGACAGAGGAGACCTTGATGGGTTTTTACAGTTAACTAGGACAAAAAGGCCATTATCATTCATCATTACTCATTACAAAGAAGATAAGAGGGAACATCAGTTCTGCACTTGTGAAGGAAAGCTAGCAAGTGGGATAAGGAACCTGTTAGCTAGAAAGAAACAGATTTTGCAGGATTAAACCCGGGCAGGTCCATCCTTAGCCTTGGGCAGCAGGACTCCAGCCTGAGGGCATCGGGGCAGCACGCGCCTCATGGCAGAGCTCATGGCAGAGCTCATGGCATGGTCCAGCGAGCGCTGTCACTAGCACCAGCTTCCCCAGCAGGACAGCCCTGCAGACTCCCCCTGCACCACCAGCCTGCTCCTTGGCATTTCCGGAGCTCTCGGATGCTCTTCCCGACCTTCCTTCCCCGCAGGAGCTCCAGAGTCAGTCCCTTCCATCAGGGACTCCTCACAACCTTGCTGCCTGCCCCCGCAACGAACGCACGCGCTGCTCGGCCTTGGGAATGAATAATTCAGGCTGCCCTGATTTTACCAGGAGGCGGCTGCGTGCGTGCAGCAGGACAGGGCACAGGACCATGCGCGGTGTCAGCACCTCTGCTCCGAGCCCCAAACACCTGCAGGTGCGCCAGGAGGCCAGGACAGGGCTCCGCAGGTGCCAGGGGCTGCACACATCCCTCTTCCAGGCATCCCATTCCAGGCAGCAGCACAAGAATCACCCACGAAGCTATGGCCGCGCTAGCTTGGCCATGGTCTGTGCTTGCTGGCCAAGCAGGGCCAGCTCCTACCAGGCAGCGAGAGACATCCCTGAAAGCTGAGCCTGGGGAAAAAGAAAAGGAATAAGTGACGGAAAGGATAGCAGGAGCACAGGATAGCAGGAGCTTTGGGCAACCCCCAGAGACATGAGTACCGTGTAGTCTCTGCCCTGAGAAGTACTCAAGAGAAATCCTCTACAACGAAGTTTCTTCTCTGTTCATACCAGACCCTTTGGGACGTGTGCGCCTGCCCTGCCTCCAAAACCTCGCAACAGCCCTTGAGCAGAGCGAGGAGAGGGGATCTTGGTGGATGGGGGCCTGCATTAACATGGGAGCAAAGAGGAGCGAGGGCCTTCCCCTAGACCTGTGCCTGGGCAGCACCCGAGTCAGCGCCAAGGTCCCTGTGGGTGGCATCCCACCGGCTGCCACAACACTGATTGCTGAAAGCGGGCACAAGAGCAAGCAGGAGGAGTGCAGGGAGTCCGTGAGACGCGGGAAGGAAGGGAGGCTGGCACAGAGGAAGGGGAAAGGAGCCCGTGTACCCTGGACGGAACACGAAGTAAAGGCTTCAGCAGGCAACGCTTTATCTGGGGCAGCAGGAGTGACCTCGCACTGACAACAAAGTAGCTGAAGAAACGCCCGCGACTCTGGCGGACCGCTCGGGAAGTTGGTTACACTGCCGCCTGCTTCGGCGGGAACTTCGCCTGAGTGAGTGCTCGGGATCGGTTCCCAAACACGTAACCGGGGAGATAAAGGCGCAGGGAACAAGCTCCTCCAGCCGGACCGCGGAGCCCGCGGGCGGCCGGGCACGGGCCGGGGCTCCGCGGCGGGAGCGGAGCGCGGCGGCGGGAACGGAGCGCGGAGGCGGGAGCGCCCGGCGGCAACTCCCGAGCTGCCCGCGCGCCCGCTCGGCACTTTTGTTCGCGCCTCTCCCCTGACGGGCTCAGGAAGAGGGGACGGCCGGGAAGGGCGCGGGCAGGGAGAGCAGCGCGGGGTGCCCCAAGCGGGGTTGCAGGCGGCGCCGAGGGAACAAAGGCGGCGGCGGCAACAAAGAGCGGCAGGTACCGCGGCGGGGGCAGCGGCGGCGGCGGCCAGCGGCGCTTCCCGCCCGCCCGGCCGCCCCCCGCGGCGCCGCCACAAAGACGCGGCCGGGCCACGCCGCAACTTGGCGCGAGGGGAGCGGAGCGGAGAGGAGGCCGCGGGGCAGACTCACCGCGGCGGCGGCGCCGGCATCGGCGGCGGCGGGAGCGGGCGGGGAGCGGCGCGGCAGGACGGGAGCGGGCCGGGAAGCCGGGAGGGAGGCAGGGAAGGAGGGAGCGGCCGCTCCCCGCCCCGGCCGGGAAGGCGGCGCGGCCCCCGCTCCGCCCCGCGCCCAGGGCGCCACGAGGCCCCGGCCCCTCGCGGCCGGAGCGAGGGGAGCGCGTGAAGAGCGCGGCCGATGCTGGGGGCTTCGGGAGGGGCTGCCGGGCGTTATCCCTGCCCGCCCTGGGCTGGACAGCACCGCTCAGGCCGGACAGGGGAAGGGACCCGAGGCCACAAGCCCTGTGCGGGGTGTGTGTGTGTTGGGAAGGGTCGAGAGGTGTAAGTAAACACCAAAGCCGAGGTGTTGACATGAGCCGTTTTCTGGTCTGGGGAGATTTAGGATCACCGATGATACAAAGAAAATACTTTTGTGCCACCGCAGCTCTACAGCCCTCTCAGATCACAGCTAGAAATAAAAAGCGAATGGTGGCAGCTCTGTCCAGTTCATGCCTGCCCGTGCTCTGCTCCCCTCCAGCTCTCACAGGGACCCGAGGAGCCTTTCCCGCAGCACTGGGAGCCTCCTCCTCCTCTCCTGCAGCTCCCCTGGCTCTTCAGCCCCACCTGAAGCCCAGCAGCTCACGTACCTTCTGCACAGCCCTGGTAGAGGGGACGTGTGGCCCTTCCTGCAGCCCTCACAGGTGTCCCCCCATTTGCCAAGGATCTGAACGTGAGCGTAAGCTCAGCAGGCTGCCCAGAGAGGCTGTGGAGGCTCCTCTGGAGATCTCCCAGACCCGCCTGGCTGCCACCCTGTGCCACATGCCCTGGGTGTCCCTGCTGGAGCAGGGGGTTGGACTAGGTGATCTCTAGAGGTCCCTTCCAACCCCAACCACTCTGTAATTCTGTGAAATGGGGATTAATTGTGTGAATGCAGAGCAAACTGGCTTTTTTAACAAGACTTCAGGCTTTTTTTTTTTTTTTTTTTTTGGGTAGGGGAGGGAATTCCCTGCTTGCATTCATCCTGTTTAGTCCTGGAAAGCTTTCAGTTGTACACTTCACAAAGCATCAACAGAATATAAATGTGAGATCAGTTCTACACACGCAGAGGTCAGCTGCCTATCCAAATAAGTAACTTTCCAAGCCATTTCCTGCCTGTACCAATACCTTATTTTTT
The DNA here is from genome assembly GCA_003342815.1 of Eudromia elegans. Taxonomy (NCBI): domain Eukaryota; kingdom Metazoa; phylum Chordata; class Aves; order Tinamiformes; family Tinamidae; genus Eudromia; species Eudromia elegans. The sequence continues at coordinate 5,984,096 of PTEX01000023.1, read as the reverse complement.
TTCCCTGACATTGTACTGACAAAACACCAACCAACTTAAATGAATAGAAACAAGCAAGGTCCTGTACTCGAAGGCAAAAAAGCCAAACGTGGTCTGCTCCTTCCTGCCTGCTTAATCAAGCCTCTCTTTGTATCTGCAGATGCATTGAAGCAAGCCCTGCCAGATTTGCCCCTCTCCCGATTTTCTGTAATGATTTTTTTTTCCATGCAAGAGTGAACCCAGCACCTTTTCAAGTGCTATTTTAGCAGCCAGTGGAGAATGCAATGTCTTGTGGAAGTGCCAGTTGGAGCTGGTTACATCTGGGTTGCCCTGCCACAGTCAACACCTGCTCCCATTCACACTGTCCTTGCAACAAATCTCTGGGGGACAGCACTTTATAAAAATGCTCTTTTTATGAAGTTACTGGGGGGGAGGGTGGTTTTGTGTTTTATTGAGGGTTAGTTAGTGTCTGTAAAGTGACAGTGTTGTCTTTCACAGCCCACAGACATGGATGTAGGCAGAGTTGTGCATTCAGGCTGCCAACTGCTGATTCCTAGCTGGGATGCCCCAGCTCCTGAGATGTGTACCTGCAAAGAGAAACAAGAAAGAAGTCAATTTACTCCCTGTGACTGTCAGGTATGAGCTTTGCATTTAGTTAAAGGAGAGAAGTTGATGTGGTAGCTACTTTAAATTACATTGCTTCAAGAATTGTTCCCCAAACCCTCTTGCTTATTTTGAGGCTACTTCAGAGCCCATCAAAGGCTGTAGAAAGAAAACCTCATGAAGTCTTGATCTTCTGCGCATGCAGAGCACCAGCCACACTGTCATGCTACACGCTCCCCATTGACCTCACTCCAACTTGGGGTGCATCGTTCCAGCCTGTGTAGAACTGCAGGTGCCTGTTGTGCTTTGTGAAACACAGAGGTCCCACCCTCAGGTGCTTCTTTTCACTAGATTATGCATTTGCCATGATTAGCTTGTAAAGCACTCTGAAGACACAATGCTGAGTGTTAACAAGTATTATTGGGCAGATATAATGCAAGCAATTAAATATTAATACAATCAAAAACAATGAGGGACACAAAAGCAGAATTAAGTCATGTACATCTACTTTATATCCAAATCTTCTGGCTGTTGTTTGCTCAGCCAGCCAACACAACACTCTCAGAATAAACTTCCCTTTCTATTTGCCACCTCACAGCTGGGAACTGGTAGGGCCCCAAGTGCACACAAGACACCTGGACAGCTACACTGGTGCCAGTGAGGCAAGCAAGCCCTGACCCACACAGGTGGGCAGCATAAGTTTCATGGGAGGATATTGCCTCTGTAAAGCAGAATTTGTAGGACTTTTACCCAGCATTCACATCTGCTGGGTAGTGTTAAATCTGAAGGATAGTGATGACAGTGTAAACTGTACATTGGTTTGGATACTCCACGTCTTGTTTATTTTGTGGTCTGCCAGGACAAACCTTTGACCTGTTGATCCTCCTCCTGCTCCTGCATGCAACCCGTTGCACTGCACTGACACAACCACATGTACTGGAGCAGGGAGTCAAAAGACAAACAGCCCAGAAGAATAGTTTGTTTCCAAACAAAACATTTGTCCTACCGAGGATTTGCTCGTAGTACAGACATGCAGACAGGTTTGCCAGCATAAGCAGGGGGGTAGCAGGATCTGGCACAGGGATGGAACGAGCAGCACAGAGTGGAGCTGAGGAACAGGACGATTCAGCAAGAGAACAAGGGGCCCACATCGTGCCAGAAGCTTCAGCCCCCACGCTGTGCTCCTCTCACTCCACCCCTGCAAGAGCGAGGGAGTATGAAAGGCAAGGGAGGGATGAGAGCGGTAAGTCACCTTCGGACTCTCCTGCTGCCCGCCTTGCTGGCCCAGCAGCTGGGAGGAAATAAGGCAGCGTTGCACAGGCATTGTTTCTGGTGGCCACAGTTTGACAGAGCTCTTCACGCTCCCTCAGTTGTGCTGCTATACCTCTTTGTGCAGTTGGGTAGTGAACTAGATCATGAGACTGCTTAAAAATGCAGCAGCCTCCGCACCTGGCCTGGCTCCCAGGTACAATTCACCTCATCTCCACAGAAGAGGAACTGGAGAAAGAGCACCTGAGTGAGAGGATACAGGAAAACAGGGGTCTGCCCCGTCCATGGGACCATTGAAAAAAGAAATGCCCTTAGGCCAGTCCCTGAGTGAGAGTTTCTGCTACTCGGCACTCATAGACAAATTGTCTCAATTATGGAGATCAAAAAGAAGGAAAAAGAGGTTGAGTTTTTGTAGGCACGAACAGTATTTGCATGCATTTATTCCTCTCTGCAAAGTGTAAAAGGAAACCTGAACTTTAAATACTTCCTTTTTCTCCTACTGTTTAATCTAAACTTTATATATGATACTGTCCTCAGTGCATAAACCAGCAATCAAGCGAACCACATGAGCATGGATATCACCTTTAACACCTGACCTATTCCTGCTGAAGTCAGTGGAAATACTTATTTGAAGTTAGACATACGTAAATGCTTTGTTAATTCATGGGCTAACTTATGCCTAGAAGCACAATGCCAGAAGAGAAAAATAGATTAATAATGCCAAAACCTTAGCACATCTGTATGAAATCTTCTGGAATACTTTCCTAATTAGTAAGTCTGCTCTTTTTAAAATAAACCTCTTAGTCTTTTCCTGGGTTCTCTTTGCCTGCTGATTTTGCCTCTGTTCCTGGCTAAAGGTGTGACTAACTGCAGATTTCAGCACTGCAAGTTAGTACAGGTTAGGCAGCATCTGAAAGATTGCACCATACATTTACCTGTCTTAAGGTAAAGGGGGAACTGTCTTAAGGTAACCAAAAGATGCCGAGAACAGCTCCCAGCTTCTTCAGAGCAGGAGTACCTGACATCGCTCTGCTTACAACAGCCCCAGTCAGCCTGCTGAGCATGGGTACCTACACGGGGTTCATTTTGCTGCCTTTAAAGTGTGCATGGCTCTCAGCTTTTCATGGATAAGCCAAAGCAAACACTGATTTACCAAGTAAAACACCTTCAGCCAAAAGAGTTTCTATTCAACTTCTTCCCACTTCTCTGAGTGTGCTAATTCCTTGACTATACGCAAGGTGATTCTGGTATGCAGAGAGACATAACTTCAGATTCTGCCTTGGAAATTAAAATGTCACAGCTGAGAATCTCCTGCACTAAATACAGGCGGAATGGAGTCTCTTGAATGACAGGTTTTAACTGATGTACCTCAAATCAGGTATTTAACTGTCTTAGTGGATCCCTCAAAGCCTTGCATGCCTGAGGGGCTTAATGGACTTAGCAGACTGGGTTTTCAGGAGCTCATACCTTATTAGGCTGTCCATCCTCTGCACTAAAGACCTTGACACAGTTTTAATAATAAACTCTGTGAAGGTTTGGGCCATTTTCTTAAGCTCAAAAATTTATACACTTCTTTTCTATTTGTATTCATCAGTCAGAAGTATTACCTCTTCTATCCTTCGCAGTCACTGCTGCAGCACTTGTACTGACAAACTTCAAGGGAATTGCAGGGAGTTCGTAGGCAGGATCATCAGCTCCATCCTCACGCTCCACAACCTGCTGGCATCTCACTGCACCCAAAGGCAGTTTAGCAGTGAAGCTGGAGGAAAAAAAATCTGCCAGGATTTTTACACGCAGCTGATCAGAGCAGAAACTGGGCGATCATACTACAGTGATCAAAACCAGATCTGGGTTCAGAGACCTGCAGGACATCTGAGGAAACAATAGAGCAAATGTCTAAGCAACTAGTTTGCAAGGCAGCTCCAAAAAGAGAGCTTGCAAGCTGTACTTGCAAAGTGTTTTGCAAGTACAACAGAACTGCAAAAGGCACCCAAAGACTTACATGTTTTGGGGCTGATCATCTCCTCTTGCCCTTGTAGCTTTTTCTAAAGGCTCAGACCAGGACTGCAGCTTTTTCACTTTGAGGAGCAGCTGCTCTGATCTCTTCACAACTGCGTAATTTCTTGAAACGTTCAGGAAAGGGAAAGATTTTTTTTCTCCTTCATTGTAGGTTTTAATAGTTCTAGACCAAACCTGACATAACAAGTAAAGTACCAACACTTACCACTATCCTAGGCACCTTTCGTATAGCCTCAAAGATTAGAGAGCTCCAGCTTGCAGCACCTGTAAAACACCAGTGGTTTAGCTTGCTTGATTTGTCTCTGCTGCCCCAGCAAGTCCTAAGTGGTGGCTACAACCCATTTTCAAAAATGACTCAATGAGATCAAAACTCCCAGAGAACAAGAAGTTCTCAATGGAGGGAAGTGGGGTTGAGACTCCTGTGGAAGCAGGCGTTAGTAATCCCCATTGCCACCTTCAAAAATCTTTGCCCTTGGGCCCCAGCCAACTCTCGGTTCTGTCAACATCTTTACTGCCAACTATACTAGCAGAGTCACACAAAAGTAAATGTAGTGTGAGAAGAGAATTAAGCCCGTGCTGTTTTTACAGTCTATGAAATGTCTACTGCCCTGGTGTCACTAAGTAGCCATAAATGTCTGAAAAAAAAAGGAATTCTGACTGGCATTGCATCTTTAAGATCATAAAGGAAGAAAAAACAACAAAAAGAAATACCCACAAAATAATCCCAGAACTCTAACTAGTAAAGTATATATTCATATAAAACTTCTAAAAGAGAGGCCAAAAGTTTGTACCTTGGCAGATGCTAGTTGAGGTATATTAATTTTCTTCTGCAAAATAAGATTAGGAACATTAATTTGTCATGCATTCAAGTTTGGGATTTAATCTGCAAGGGGATTAAAGCGCAGGCAAACATGAGTCTGCCTGGATAATGTGCTACCCTGTGTGCTGTGTTCCCTGGGAAGGACAGGAGACAAGAGGCTGGGATGAGAACAGTACAGGGGCTATAGGGGCAGGGTACTAAAATGATTATTCCTTCACTGATAGCTGGAATTTGCAAGAGACTGAGGGAGCTCTGCAAGAGATTGAGGGAATTAGATTCCTGGTTTCTAAATATTTCAATAGGATTTAAGTTCCTGGCTCCCTTAGGCTGCTTCTTTCAAACATGCCTAAAGATTATATTTTTTTCTTTTTTACTATAACACATCATTAGATATCATTTCTTTGGCTGGGAATATCTTTTGGCTCCACGTTTCCATAATCTTAGGGCTCAAATCCCTTAGCAGGATCACAATGTAAATACCCTAAATACTTACTGCAGTTACTAACAGTATAACTGCACAGAGGTGTCAGCTGAAAAACAGCTGTGCTAAGTACATATTTCAATTAAAGATGCAGAATTATGAGGATTTATGCATGAGCCTGAAAAGCAGGCCTAATTTAAAATGTACTTCCGGGCAAGAAATTATCTTTTCATTGCCTTTATTATTTTCCAATTAATAATATCAGGCTTAAAGTTTCATTTAGTCCTTACTTGGGTAACTTTGCCATTGTTTTCAGTGTAAGGTTTTCTGGTCTACTGTGACAACTTTCTTTTCTGTCACATACGTAGGGACTGTAATGAGATATTGTGCTGACTCCAAGGCACAAATGACAGTGTTTGCCAAAATGCAAGTCCATGGTTCTGGCAGACATTCACATACATCCTACTTCTTTGCTTCATTCTTCAGTCCTTGCAGATATTTTTTTTTTGCAGACCATAAAAATTTAAAAAAAGGTACATGGAAGACAGACTGCAGTGACCCCTTGTTTGGGGATTTAGTGATATTTGTTTTGGCATCACAGATATATTTAGTAAACCATCATCTGTTACAGTCTGCATGGGGACAGCTCTAATGTTTTGAGAAACATTCGGTGCTGTGTGCCTCACAGCGTCTTTAAGTTGCTCCTTCTGTTTTCACACACTAGTCTGTTTTAACTGCAGCTTCCTAGGGACAGACTCTTGGCCCTTAAAGTGCTCCTTATGAGGATCCCTAGCTGGTGACACAGCACTTACAGCAGGGTGCAGGCTGTTGGCTAAGTGCCCCTCTGAGCAAATGGCTCTATGCTTGTTTGTAAATACTCTTCCAGGAACAAAAGGAAAGGAACAGGAAATGCAGGTGTTTGCTGATTGTGTCCCTTGAAGGGCACGATTCCCAATCCCCACAGCCCTCCATGCAAGGCATCACTGAGTGCTGTGATTCCAGACATGCGCATGTTGCCTTCTCTCCCTCTGCCCAGGGGACTCTGTGCAATGCAGTGCTGAGTTTGGAATTCGAGGGGGGAGAAATAAACATTGTTTAGTCCAAACACTGGGCTGTTGGCAATCTGCAGTTACCCTCACAGCTCAAAGAAAGGGAGGAAAAACAACCACAAGAAGAACCCGTAACACCACAAACCTTTGGTTAAGCCAGTTGGATCCCTGCAGTGCTGCACAGCCATCCCTCGCCCTCACCTTCCACCCACAGAGATTGCCCAATGCACAGACTTTCCGTCCCGCTCAATCTGCCAACCATGCTGGTGGCTGCCAGCACAGCCGGGCCTGGAGAGCCCAGCCAGCTCAGGAGAACCCCATCCCACCTACTAAAGCCAGCTCTGGGCTTCACCAGCCTTGCCGAGCAGCAGTAGCCCCTTATCCCTTCAGATCATGAGGCTATGCCTCCCGAAACTGCCCATCGCATGGGCTTGTCCAGCAGCGAGTCCACATCTCTCAGTCAGATATTATTAACATTGGGTCCCAGCAGCCAGTGAGGATCCCAGCTGCCCCCTGAGGCTTTGGTCAGCAGACGGAGCTGCTGGGCACCTCCCAGCTGCCATACACTAATTCCCTGGCACTTATTCTGCAGGAGTAAAGTAAATAGTTTTTTTTTTCTAGATTTTAATTTCTGGAGAAAAAAATCCCTCCTGATATACAGGCCAGTGCAGTAAGTTATACCCATCATGTATACTGCTTGCAACACAAAAACCAAGGTCAAAGGCACACCGTGCAGGCACAGCATAATTTTTGTGATGATTTCAGTTCTTCTGGGAGTTGTTATTATTAGGGTTTGGAGTGCACAGATTTGAGATGGTCTGAGGACAAGAAGCAAAACGCTGCCCTCGGCAGAAACAAGGGCTAGGAGGAGCCTGCCCTGGAGGTCTAAGGGAGCTGCTCGCGGTGCAGCAAAGGCCACGCTCGTTGGGGTCGCGCTCAGTTCCTGCCGTTCTTGGGCTCCCCTGAGGTTCGGTGGGCAGGGAGCCAAGCGGTCCTGGAGCGCAGCTGGAGGAAAAGGGGTCCAAGGCAGGGCAAAGCCTCAAGCAGAGGCAAAGGGGCAGGGCGAAGGGGAGGAGAGCGGCTTTGAGAGCCAGTGCAGCGTGGGAGTGCAGCCACGGAGAGGCTCAAGGGCTGGGGCCGCAGGGTGGCTGGGGCAGGGCCTTGCTCAGAGCGGCAGCTCTGTCCCCTGTTGCCTCTGGATGGGTCGTCTTCAGCTCTGTGTTGTCCTCTCTGTCAGGACTGGAGCTCATGGGAGCCTTAAACCCCAGTTTCAGTGAGCTAAGACCTGGCATGGAGCTGGTTTTCAGCCAGACCAAGAGGCTGATGGACCCAGCGTGGCGGCCTGATGAGGGAAGGGGAGGAGGCAGGAGTGTGGGCCGCAGGCAGGGAACTGCAGCCCGGCACTGGTGCCCATGCAGGCCTTGGGGCAGGGAAGCCTCAGACAGATGATCCTATAGGAGCCCCAGCCATCCCTTCTCTCCTCCTGTCTTGCACCAGATCTAGTGGTGATTAGAGGTGTCAGATCAACTAGCACACATAACATAAAACTTTTTTTTTTTTTTGAGTGGGGAAACTTTCTGATATTTACTGAACATACTAATCCCACTGCTAGACCTGATGCAAAAGGATTCATTTTAAGCGTGTGGCTGTTACGACTGAGGCATGTGCGCCCGCTCTCCATCTCTCTTCTGGCAAGACGGGACCAGCTTTCCTGGTGCTGGCCCTGGTCTCCGCCTGATGACGCCGAGATCTTCCTTTCCAGAGAGCCAAATCAACCGAGAGCTCATTACAACAACTAAAAATAGTTTCTGGCTGGGCTGGTTTAGCTGCCTGACCCAATGTTCCCGGGAGCACCAATGCAAGGCAGGATAAGGGGAGAGGAGGGACCTGGATTCGGCAGTGGTTAGAGCAACTCAGCCGTGCCCTAAAGCCAGGCCTCGAGCGCTGCCTCTCGCGGGCGCAGTTAAACCTCCGCAGGACCTGCAGTGCCACCAGCAGCAAGAAAGAGCTGCTCAGGAATAGGTGGGTCATAGCCATGCTGCCATGGGATGGGGCACAGCCCAGGGAGCCTCAGTGCTGCATCGAGACGGAGATCCACAAGTTCCACAGCCCTAGAGCAAAAAGCTAAACCAAGGTATCTCTAGGTAATGCAAAACAAAATGCAGCTAGGTGAGCGCAAGCACCATGTATTTCTGTAAAGACTTATAGAAGAATGCATGCTTTAGGATAAAACTCAACACAAATCCAGGTAAAGGATGGCGGATGTCTGTGGGTAAATGTAGGGGATGCCTGTGCTTGTCAGAGCAATGGAATTGGAAGGCGCTTTAAGACATGGAGATGATTTAAGCCACTGCAACCATGGACCAAAACATAATGGAAATACATCTACAGGTCAAGGTGTTACTCCATACTGTTTTAATAACAAAACAGAAGTTTGTGGAATGATCCGACTCTGTGCTCTTTATTCACTGCAGGGAAATCCAAAAAGGAGCTAGGAATGGGGCAAGAGGCCAGAGCTCAAACAGGAAGACAAAGCGCTCACAGACGATACTTTGCTCATGCCATTAAACCTCCAGTTTTCAGCGCTACTAATCCTTCATTTTCACGACAACTTGGAAGATCCCTATAATTATAATTTAATGAAAACACTGAATCCAGAGATGGAGCTGCAAAAGGGTAATTGCCCTTTGGGCATTGTATTTAGAGGAGGGAATTAAGTGTGCATTCCAGGATGGACTGAAAGGATGAATTGCAACAGTGACCGAGTTCATCAATCAAAAAAACTCAGTTTAAAGAACCTGCCCGTTATTTTAATTTTCTTTTTATGTGGATCTCCATAGTTATTTCATTTTCTAAAGACAGACTGATTTCAGTGACTGGAAGAATTAATCTCATGTGACTATCCAGGAGGGTACCTGTGGCTTCTACTTACTCAAGCAAGTCTGATATATGCATTTATTTAGACTTCTAAATATCTTTTAATAAAACTGTTAGAAATTGTGAATGGTGCTTTTTTTTTCTTTCCTTTTTACAAGATTATTTTTCATCTTTGTTAGACTGGATAGAGTTTGTCATACAGTTAAGAATGATTAAAAAGCTGCTTGGAAATGTATTTTTACTGTATAAAATATCTCAGATATCCTGAATACATACAGAAAACAAAACAAAAACTGCACAGAATTTACATTAAAAAAAAAAAAACCAAAGGAGCATTTTCTGTAATTGGATTTGGACTTTTTCTGGTGGCTGTGTCCTTCACAATTTCAGAAGCGATGCCTTTCATCCTCATCTGTCTTCCTTTCCTTCTTAAATAAAGGGGAGGAAATAACTCTTCCTGCTTTTCCAATTTCCATTCAGGCTCTTGAGATATTCTTACCTGGGTATTGAACACCCAAGAAACTGAAAATAAGAAATATTCCATTTCTGTGGAAGGGCCCCTTGGCAAAGACTCGCGCCCACGCGGGATCCGCTGGCTGCAAACCGCAGCGCCTCTACCAGGAAGCTGGCACTGTAAAGCCAGTAAATTTATGGGTATGTTAAACTGGGGCTTCTGTGGTTTACGTTTAACCATGAACAGCTTCATTTCCGAAAGAGCAAAATCCAAGCACACGGTGGGAGTCACCTCGGGTGAGTTTTTTTGGAGGATCGCAGGTGGCTTCACACCACCATTATAGCCCCTGTAACAGGCCCGGCAGCGTTTGGGGTAGAGCAGGAACCGTTTCGAACCCTTGTAAGGGGTTCGGCACCGTTTAGGGGAGATCAGGAGGTGAATATTTCGCCCCCAGACCGGGTGCGCCGCAGGGGCCTCAGGCGCTGCCGTTACCGGCGGCCGCGCTGCCCCCTGGCGGGGCGCTGCGTCACCCCCCGTGAGGCGCTGCCGTTACCGGCGGCCGCGCTGCCCCCTGGCGGGGCGCTGCGTCACCCCCCNCGCTGCCCCCTGGCGGGGCGCTGCGTCACCCCCCGTGAGGCGCTGCCGTTACCGGCGGCCGCGCTGCCCCCTGGCGGGGCGCTGCGTCACCCCCCCGTGAGGCGCGCGCGCTGCCCCCTGGCGGGGCGCTGCGTCCCCCCCCCGTGAGGCGCGGCTGTTACCGGTGGCTGCGCTGCCCCCTGGCGGGGCGCTGCGTCACCCCCCCATGAGGCGCGGCCGTTACCGCCGACCGCGCTGCCCCCTGGCGGGGCGCTGCGTGTCCCCCCGTGAGGCGCGGCCGTTACCGCCGACCGCGCTGCCCCCTCGTGGGGCGCTGCGTCCCCCCCCGTGAGGCGCGGCCGTTACCGGCGGCCGCGCTGCCCCCTCGCAGGGAGCCGCGAGCCGTTTTTTTGGAGTAGGAAACGCCACATTTGATAACGTGGCTAGGCGGGATGGAGCTCAGGAGGTTTTGAGCGTGTGCCTTGGTTGTAAGCATTATGGGTGCGGGCTCACGCAGTGAGGGAGGGCTGAGGTGTGCCTGGCACAGCGATCAAACTGTGTGTTGAATCATGGCACTGTTCAACATCCCAGAGCCAAACGTCGCTGCTCTGGCCTTCAACCTGAAGGGTTAGAGCTGTAACAGCAAGGGATCTCATTGTGCAGCGTGACTTTTCTCACTGTGCTGTAGCACGGGCATTAATTGACTGCATACATGTGTGAAGACATCTCTGTAATCTTAACCTCCTGTTAGCTGTAAAAAGCTCTGTGGCGTGTATGAAATGGTCTGAGCCTGTCTGCGCTGCTGAAGGATGATTTGCCAAGCAGAGAGATCAAAAGGGAATGTTAAAGGAGCAGGTATTTCCCCCAAAATCTGAAAAAGCGATAGCCAGTTACTTAGTCCTGGTAATAGAAAGATATTGAAGGGAACGATAAACCTGGTGACTTAGAAAGAAAACTTAGAAAGAAAGAAACAGGAGGCTGAGGAGGGAGAGCCCAAGGATGGGCAGGAAGACTGGACAACCCCACAGCCTCCACGTGCTGCCTTTCACACCAGAGCTGAGACCGGTGGCCAGGGGAGGCTAAAAAACCAGGGGACAGTCACGTACTTAGGATTCATTTTGCCTTTGCAACCCGAATACGTGAAGTATGTACCCTGGAGGTAGCGGACGGGCATCGGCATCCCCAATCCTGGGAGCCTGTGATAACTGCGCCGTTCCAGGCCTGAGTTGTAACGGATCCGTAACGGAGTGGGGCGTATTCCAAGGAATAATATATCTCACTTTCATTGGCTTGAGATTTCTTAAAAATAGAGAGATTCACATGACTGCAAAAAATATCAACAAAGCTAGCCTTGTTTTTTAACAAAGTAAAAGTTCACGTGCAATTATCATAAATGATCAAAACCTTAAATAAGAGATTTAATGTATTCCTCAGTTCAGATTTATTCATGAAGACCTAACACTAATAGAAAACACTGGGATTGCTCAGGATTACTATAGCATTCAGTCTAAATCTCCAGGTAAATATTTAACCCATGTTCTCTGCTCAGGGAGTGTGTTAAATACACAATAAAGCCTTTCCCTGAAAACAAAACGAAATCACACTATTCATTCCCGCCAATGCAGTGAGCTCCTAGACCCTGAAGGGCTTCTTTTCCGACTCTGCGAGAATGGCAGGGATTTGAAAGCAGGATACTGAATTCTTCTGGTCCATATACTGCAGGCAGCTGATAGAACCACAAAACCAGGAGGGGCTTTCAGAAGAGATTGCCAATGTGATAGCAATTCTTGTGTCCCATGTTCTTTCAGTAATACAACGTGATTTTACTTAGTTCAATTTCATGTCTTTTATTATTGTTGTTTATTGTATTTGCATCCAATTCATTCTTTATTGGGACCTAAACCTAGAAAAGTGTGACACAAACAAACCAAAGATGTGGATGTTGAAAGAGGACAAAAGGTGATCCCTCCAGCACCAAAATTTTTCGGCTCAGAGCAGGGCAACGTAAATTGCATATAAGTAGGAATACATATCAAACAAGCAATCATGTTTGCATTTAAGTGTCTCATTCTTTTCTAGTCTCAAATACTGACTCTAGAGGCTGAAAACTAATTCACAGTATTGTCTCGTGGCAGAACAATATCAGTATTTCAGACTTGCATATATTGCTTTTTTATTTATTTTGTTTTCCAAATGAGCAAACAGGCACATCAATACCAACGTTAGAGTCAGTGCACAACAAATATATGCACGATGGTGGCGTGCTCTGACTAGCAGGAATAAAGAGAGCAGCAGAGATGCTGCCAGCCCGGGTCCTTCTGCTCCCAACAGCCCGCAGGCAACTCAGAGGGTATTTACCCATCAAATGCCTTTCAGTCCCACCCCCTCTTTTCCATCAATGTTATCGCTCAGCTTGCAAACTCAGAGCTCCCCTTTCTCCACGCAGGAGCTGCACACACAGATAACAGAATTCATTACTGAGACTTAGGAAAGCTCTTCCCTTCTCCAGGCGCAGTGACTAAGCAGCGGTGCTTCTGTTCCACTTATTTACAAAGAGTGTCTTATCCTTGTTCCCACAGTGTGCCCATAAAGTACAAGCCAAAGCGTAAAAGATAGGAAATCAATGAAATCAGGAAGGTTAATTTCCCAGCCGTGCATTCAGGGCTGTGTGGAAGAGGGAGGAGGTGAAGGCTCCCAAGATACGGGCCCCTTTAATCCATTGTTACCATGGCTTGCAGTATTTTATTATGGATCAATAACTCCTTATAGGTTATGCCTGTATTTTTGCTATGCTTGTCAGGTAGCGCTTTATTCCAGGATTAGTCAAACGGGCTTGTTCAAGAGCTTTTTGAACAAGCTGAGAGCTCCCTGCTAAAACTTAGGGGTGTGCTGCAAAATGCTGCAGAATTACAAGGCAAAATGTTTCTGCTCTGCGTTATGTGGGATGTCAGAGGAGATCAGCAGAACAGCGCTCGCGGTCTCTGAGGACTTATTTCAGTGGGGGCTTGGGGGAATTGTGCTTAGCATATATCATTCCAACTCTTTCCCTGTGGAAGGGAAACAAAGCAGAAACACTTCCCTGAGAAACTGGGAGGCTGGTAACAGCAGCTTAGGATATGAGGTTTATTTTGCCTCTGTGATAAACAGGAGCCTGTCAGATTTCTACGGGACACAATTTTTGGCACTACACACAGGAAATGTTTTTGAAGGCAGGATTTCAACCATGGGGAATTGGGGAATCCAGGTATAACAGGAAAAGCTACTCCTGAAATTTAACCAGAGGATGTTTTCTCATGGGATCTCTTTACAGTCACCAATTTGACCTCACTCATGTGAGGCTTCCGCGCCTGCAGAGCACATGTGCTGGAGGCCAGCAGTAAATCCTGCACCCAAGGGAGTGTGTGAAGCCGCTGCAGGGACCAGGCAGTTAGGTCTGCGGTTTTTAGAAAGCACAAGCATGTCCAGCTCATTGCACTGGTGCTCTGGTCATTCACTTTTCTTGATAGATGGCAGCCCTGGGGAAAAGTGCTCATGGAAGACCCACGCTTCACCAAGACATGGGCTAGCACCCCTCTGGAAATCTTCAGCAAACAGGAGTGAGTTCACCAGAAAATAAATAAATAGATAGATAAATAAATAAATAAATCCACCGGGGGCTATATGGGAGCCTGGAGTCCATCCAGTCATCATGTCCAACATATGCAGACCCCAAATTAGCTTCCCATTCAAATTAATGAACTCATGGGTATCCTTGGTGGCTTATAAGTGCCTTTTCCAGTTTACTCTCTCTTGTCCAGTATCTGTCCCTTTAATCTGGAAAGCAGGTGAGTTTGCCCTAAGTTTTGTGTGATGCTGATGTGTAAGGCTGCTCCTCACAACCCCAGGAACAGGGCACATTTCCAGAATTTTCAGCTTCCTCCTCCTATTTTGTCCCTGCATATTTCCATTCCTCCAGCCTCGCTTTCTCTTAGCCTACCCTGTACCTGTCTCAGGTTTACCTAAAGTGCTTATTGTGTGTCCACACTCGCTGTTTGGCTGATTATATACGCGCACACTCTAGGCAGGTGGGATTTTACACAGCTTTGTATATCTGCTGCCCCCGTGCTGTTCCTGCACTCTGCCATGGGGGCACCCAGCATGATAAACCCCACACACGTTCCATGGCGTTGCTGTTTCCTGCATGCCGTGCCTCTCCTTTAGCTCCGCAGATGTGTTAACAAACTTTATAAATGCTGTGATTTCTTTGACATGTGGATTGGTACAATAAACCTCACGCTCGGGGCGTGTGTACGGATGGGTTTACGCAACTGAATGACAGGCTATTAGGAATCATTTCTCTAATTGCCCGTCCCAACTGGATCGGTCTCCTGTTCTGAAGTCGCAGTTCATTTGCCTGAAGAAGTTCAATGCTCACAGTCCCCTTTGCTCGTACCTCTCCCTGCCACATTGAGGGCTTTGCTTTATCCCCTCCTTGCACCATGAGCCCTTTATGTCAGAGGTGGGGAGCGACTCAGCTCCCTGAATCCCAGAGGTGGGTGCATGTGGGTCACCTCTAGCCACAGCAAGACTGTGTGTGCCAGTCGGATCCCACTTACATCCCAATTTCCCAGTCAGGGCACAGCGTGGTGCCCCCAGCCCTTCCTCTGCTCCCGTGCAGGCAGAAGAATCCTGCCAATCTGCATTATTTGTGCATTTGTGTACCCGTACAAGCCAACCCCACCACATCTGACAGCTCCCTGATCTCTGTGCTCACCCGCACCCCACGAGTGTGTGAATGAGAAGCCACCACAAACCCAGCACGAGGCTGCTGAGACCTTGACTGTGGAGATGAACCCTCCATCGTATGGGTTGTAACGTCGCATTGGGAGGATGGGTGGCATTTAGATAAGAACACAACACCTATTTTATTACAAAGGCCAGGTTTAATCATTGATGTGCTGTAGGGAGCCTGGCCGCTCATTCTGGCACCATTGCTGGCACTGAGGTAAAGGGTGTTGAGGAAACGGAGCTGCTCGTGCTACTCACAAGCCTCCTGCAAAGGTGAAACCTCCCGCTCTGTCCTGACCAGTCGCACCCGGCAGTCATTTGTTCTGTTTTCTGTAACTGATTGGCTTTGGCAGCTCCTTTCCCAGATGTGGAAATCACCCTGGCAAAAGTAACTAGTGGGATCCAGAAGCGGGATACAGCTTTGATGCAGCCCTCTCTTTTAGCTCTGCCAAGATTGCATTTCAAAGCTATGGCACACCGAAGGTTAAAAAACATAGCAGGTATTTATGGGCTTTTCTTTCTCTCTCTGGGCTCTGGATAGCTGGACTTGCAGTAAGTCATGCATTTGTTTGCACAGATGGAGAAAAATAACACACACTTTCATGTGCTTTCAATTCTCTGAAATAAATCTAAAAGAGATTTTATTGTTTACATGGATAATATAGGTAATGATCCAACATAAAGGCTTCTACAACACCGTCTTTAGGACAATATATTTAACAGATTTATGGATTTTCTGTTTGTGGGTAGTGTGTATTCCAGGCTCATACTATCATAATAACCTCGTGTTAGGACACATAATTTTGGCATAAGATGAGACTAAAACCTCCCTTTGAATTCCTCCATGCAAACTCCTGCCCAATACCATTTCTCTGGACCACTAGGTGGCTTTTCTAGCCAATATTTGGTATCACTTTCTTTGTAGTAACTGCAACTGGCCTGCTCTGAAGCACAGCTGTGAAACAAACTGTTGGAAAGCAGAGAAGGAAGCTCAGACCATGCAGTGATGAACTCTTCTAGGCTGCCCACAGGTTTACAGCAAAATCTTTTCAGATCTCTGTCGCTCTGTTTTTTTGTTTCAAGTTAGCTATAGCCAGTTAGCTCTATTTCTGTTCTTCTGAGGGGGCATATGCTGTCTGGTAGGATATATTTCTACACAGCCATGAAACTTTGCAAACTTTCATGGGGCTGATTTTACGATAGACATTTTCATGCTATTCCTGAGTAACCTGTTAGTAACAAACAGAAATAGGATGTGTACTTTTTATGCAATGCCTTGTTCTCAGAGAGTAAGCGAAGGTTTCTCCTTTCAGGTATTTCACTCTGTTGCAGATATCTTGTTAATACAGGTCTTTACTCATTTCTCATATAAGCACAGAAAAGTCTGGCTGCTAATAGCGTATTTTTCAGGTAGCGCTCACAATGTCTCATTGCCTACATTTCTAGCGGGGGGTGAGGATGAGCTACAAATCCACAGCTGTGTTAAAAAAGAAAAACCACATAGCTGTTCTTTAAGTTTGGCCATGCTGAGTATTTTATTGAAAGCACAAAAAGGCTGCGTTGTCCAGAGAGAGAACCTGAGACCAGACAGATGGCAGAGGTTTGGCTGATGAGCTCAGGGTTTGAATTTCCCATTCACTTCATACATTTCCCCTTCATGCATTTGACTCTCATTTTCTATTTTAAATATATCCATATATTCACAGGAGAGAAAACCGGGAATGCTCTCATGACAAGAACACTTCAGCGGTCTGGGAATCCGCGAGGTGCTCGGGCAGGCAGAGCGTGTGGATTAACGCACGGCTAATCCCGCTGCTGCAAAGCCCCTCTCTTTGCAACGAGGGCATCATCTGGACTTGATTTATTATGGAAAAGTTGTTTCCCACCTCTGGAATCACTGAAGGCTGCTGGACCAGGCGAGTTAAAGATGAACACCCCAAATCCAGGAGCTGCTGTAAATCAGCGCGGCGCTACAGCTGCCACACACCGATTTGCTCCCTTCCCAGCCACAGCTCTACTTTCAAGTGTAGCACTCAGGGCTCTGATATAGTGGAATAAATAACAAAGCAGCCAGCTATAAGTGGTGTTTTTTGTATTTTTTTCCATTAAACGAGTTTCCCTTCAGCAGGCTTCATGTAGAACACTTCAGCACACACTGGTCTCACCAGACACAACTGAACTCTGCCGCAGCAGCCAAATAAGAGCCATGTCCCTGGGTTAGCCGGCTGCTGATTCAGAGCCAATGCACTCCGCTCTCGGCGGGGGTTTTTAGCCGGGTCTTGGCATTTAGCTCGTGCAGTCACACGCTGCTGGTTGGCATGAAGCACAGCCAGGAGCCTGTCAGGGTGTCTCTGGTACAGCAGCCACAGACCCAGAGCTACCTGAGACACAGCGGGGAGGTTTACCTTCAGGCTGAACGTTAAGATGTAGTAATTTTAACCAAAATAAAATCAGCCGGTTTTGTTTACAGCTCTGGAATCCTTTCAGCCTGCGGCCTTGCTTTGCCCCACTGCATTCAGGCCCCTGCAGGTAGGGCAGCCTGCCCGGCTGCGCGCTGCATTCGGTCCCAGACCTGCAATGGCAGCTTCCTGGGCAAAAGGCGCTGCACAACCAGTAGAGCCCAGCACGAGCCCTGATCTTTCGCCTGTCTCCTATGCTGTATTATCTTGGCAAACATGCCCTTCCCTTAATATCCTCCCAGCCGTTTCCCAGGCAGGGTAACCAAAACCCATTTCCATACCTTTTTACTCTCTTCTTTCTGCTAAATATTTCCCAGGCTCCCTATGGCTCCCAGGCCTACGGGCTGCAAATTTTGTCCAAGGTGACTGTTCTGTTGTTTCTAAATCCACCTTTGCCCTTCTCCGCCAGCTTTGCTGTTTATACAGACTCTTGTTCTCTTAGGTGAAGTGCTGCCTTTTCCCCTGAGCCTTGCTGAGTTTCATCCCTCACCTGCCTGTGCGAAGGGGATTCAGTGCCAAGGCTGCCACGTAAGGGCAGTCCCAGCATAGGAGGCATCCCCAGCTGGGGCTGCTGAAAGCCCAAAACAGGGCATTGCAGAGGGGGCTCCAGATCATCCCCAGCCTCAGCCAGCCGGGGGCACTCCAGCGAGCGCCGTGCCAGCCCCCCATTCTGTCTGATATCAATTTCCCAGCACAACAAACAAATAATCTCATATGCTCTGTACTCTTCTTTTGATTGCTTATATTCACTTTATTTTTCTTTTTTTTTGTATTTTTTTCTTTTTCTTTTCAGAATCAGAAAATATTCTGATCTTTTTCTTTTCATCATGTGGGGAAGAGTTTAAAAGAGCTCTTACATTATATTAATACCAAGCACCGTGCTGGCGGTCTAATCATCATGTATTAATTGTGAATGATAAAGAAACCTATCAGTGGTTTCAATGTAACAGTTTTCACACATGGATGTGAGGTTTGAAAGGCTACACATGGTAATTATTCATAAACATAGGAGAGGGATTAATTAATAGCTTATCTAGTACTTTTCATCAGTTGATGTGCAAAGGAAATCAATGGTTTTTTTCTCTGTTAAGAAGCACAGGGGGAAAGAAAGGACTTGATCATATCTCCTGTTTATACCTTCTGCTAACAACCGTAATGACTTTCAGAAGTATTAATGACAGAAGTGTTAATGAGCTTATCTGGCTTTAGGAGGCCCTGGGGGCCATTAAGCAACTGTCAACCTTGACCTAAATAATTTCTTTACATTTCAATCTATTTATTGTTTTCCACCTTTACCATTGTTACAGAGAGCATTTCAACACTTAGGAGTTATATCTTCATTTATCAAGATTCCCGTGGGCTTCCCCAAGCCCATTTCAAACATTGTGCCTTGCCAAGAGTTGAACGTGTTCAACTTTCAACGCTGAATGCAATTCCCCAGACTTCGAAGGATGTGTGAACACAACGTGTAAGGATAAGTCCTTGCAGAATCAGAACATGGATTAGCATCTTTGCTGGAAATTAAACATTTCAACATGAGGTAGTACAAAGAGGTAGTGATTTTCCCCTGTAAATATGCATTTGGGAGCTGAGCGCAGCCACTTTAAAATTTCTTTAGACTGACAAGGCTGCCTTGCAAATATTTTGGGTGCCTGAGCAAACATACATAAGAGCACACTTGTATCCGAGCGCCTTTGTGGACCCGCTGCAGCTCCCTGCCCCTACCTGGGCCTGGGGCCACACTCCTCCTTCCACCACAGTGAGTCCTTGGGGCAGGAGGACAGAGGTTTTGTTGTACTAAGAAAGTATTTGTATTAAAGCAACACTTGAAACAGGGCCCTTAGCCACGGCTAGGCTGTGTTTGTCTTGTGCTCTCTGTTATTCTTTGGACTTAATGCAGAGCCTGCATTAGTACGAACTCCAAAGCCTGCAGGCTCGAGGGCAGGAAATTTTTCCAAGGCAGAAGGGTCAGCTTTATTCACATACTGGATAATATGCAGAGACCCACAATTCAATCTCTATAGTTTCTAGTAGGAATTCATTTATGATTTGGCTGTGTAAACGATACTGAATAATTATCATACTCATCCAAAGACATACGACACGTCCTCAAGCAACTTGCTCACGCCATAAGAATATGCCTCTGGTACTACCATACGATCACCAGTTTGAGTAATCCACCAGTGCTGCTACCATGAAAGCGTAGCACAGAAGCAGCAGCACAGTATGCTTGGCAGGCTGCACCAAACATACATAAAAACCCCAAAGGAGAGTCCTTAATTCTCCAGAAAAGGAGCGGAGAAAGTGGACAGAGCTAATGAGAGCAGGGCGTGCAAAAGAGGAGAGGGGCAGCTCTGAGGTGCACTGCAGGCCGGCTGCCAGGCAAAGCCATATGGCCGGGAGTGAGCTGCTCCAGCCTACAAGAAAAGAACTAAATTAGCCAGCAAAGCAGTAAAAATGAAGACGAGGTAAATGCAACAACTCCATTCCTGACATGAATCGTGTTTTGTCTTTTGTTATCTGGCTAGGCAAGTTTTCAGCAGCAGCAGTTTGTAGTTTCTAACACAGTAAGATCCAAAATGAAACAACTCTGGGTATTACCAAGGTCTCACTGATGAGCTTACATAGCCACTGCCTCCATTCACATACACATTTACTTATACACATTTTTTTTTCCTAAAATACAATGATCAAAAATACACAATGCTTCTCACCCTACCAAAATGAGCAATTCTTGTAAAAATGCTTCCCTTACTATACCAAGACACCATAACTTATTTCTTCCTTTTCAGCAGCCACAGCACATCATGAGGCTGCTATTAGAACTTCTACCACTTACACACCCAGCCTCCAAATCTGCAGCTGTTTAACTTTTGTTGCATGATTAACATGATCAACGTCCATGTGCAGGACTCCAGGGGCCTCCAAAATAATCATTGCAACTTCTGTCACTGCCACCTGTGCAGACTGTGCATTCCGCTTTAGGGACCTGGGGAAGTGCCAGGACAACCCAGCAGCTTGCAGGAATTTTTACATACCTCTAAGGTCAGACAGCTGCACAGTGTGAGATTTATAGTTTTATTAACATGGAGCAACGGCCTCATCCAAGCCCCATTCCTGGTGCCAAAATAAGTCTTGTAGAGCCTATCCAATCTGGGAAAGGTCTTGTCAAGAATTTGGATGGTTGAGGACAAGCCATAAAACTATGTGTTTGACCTCACCCATTCTTGAAATGTTCCTTACTTAGTCATGACATTTAAGGGTTAATTCATGTTTTGGGAAGTATCATAGAAGCCCACATCACTCGCAGCACTTTCTGTGCAATGAAGGAAAACCAGCCATGTCCTTGCTATCCTGAGAACGAGAGAGCCTGTGAAATTGCTGGTTACATGCAAAGTACTCGTTATACAGGTTTTGGATCGCCCTGGGATGCCTGGGTTGCATTATCTGGGAAAGGGTGCAGCAGAAGGGCAAGAGCACCGAGTATCACCATGCACCTGGATGAAGTTTCACCGAGACCCTCGCTGGGCATGCGAGTACGAAACATCATGAGGATGGAAGATCGAAGAAGGTCGTGAGTGCTTTCAGCAGACTGAAGGGAGGAGACTCTTGGTGGAGTGGGTGGTCTTGGTTCTTGTGCTGCGAATAGGACCCCAGCAAAAATAAATTAACATTCGGTATCACATTTTAAAATGGGGCTTTGAACATTTCTCTTCCCAGGCAAGAGATAAGACACTAGGCCGTTACGTAAAGGGTGAACATCCTACCCTGGAAAAAACACAAGCTCTACTCAATCATGACTGAATATCCTCAGGAGTGAGCTACATCCTCTGTCCCACGTAAGCCGAGGCGTATTCCTTGTAGCCTTGAAAAGTGGAATGAGGTTTCAGAGCTGTCCTGATAGCTGCTTCGGTATCTGCCAACCACAAATAGCTCCCTTATCAGCCTGGAGATTTCTTGGACTGCCTGTCAACATACCTGCCTTTGCCACTGCATTGCTGAGGGAGCCAGAGATCTTAACTCTAGATTCCAGTGGAAAGACAAGTGGTGCCTGACTTGTACACACACGTGGGTTTTCTTTTGGCTGTGGGTAAGATTTTTGTTATGATCTCACTTGCAGAAACAGCTGTGGAGCTGAAACCTCCAAGAATTCAAAGTTAGTAAGAAATATGGGCATATAGCAGGTAGTAAAGGAGAGTGTGGAACAAAGGTACAAGCGGCTCTTCTAGGCAAATGCAGGCAATTCTACTGTTTAATCTGTGGTAGCCAGAGTGAAGGAGCATCTTCCAGAAATGGGATTTCCACACCGCAGCTAGGTATTCGTAGCTCTGCATTTTAAAAAGCAAAATGCTAAACCTCTTCCTCATCTCGTTTTGATTTCCTGTTTCTGAAGGACCCTTTCTTCTTTTCCCCTGCCAAGAAACTGGGACTATGGGATAAAGAGGATAATGTTTTTTGTTGTTGCTGTTGCTTTAGGACATGTTAACCTCTTTGAGATGCTACAGGGAGAAAAGTTCCATTTTCTCACCATCCAGACAAGCACGCCACGAAACTTTAAAAATAAAGAAACCTCAGTCACTGGAATATGGAAGTACAATGAAACTACTTTCCATGTTTGCATCTGTTTCCCACTGGTTTATTACTTCAACTTTTTACTCGTTTGTCATAGCAAATTATAACATTGTGCACCTCACCATCTGCATACAATTAGCTAGTCATTAAAGTTCTGTGCATTTCCACATCATTTGCCAGTGTAGATGTGAAAAAAAAAAGGAGTTGGGCAGACTCAGCCCTCATTCAAATGCGAGGTTGGGGCAGAAAGCGTATCTTGTGACACTAGAACATGTGCTGTGCTAAAATAGAGATGTGCCAAAGCCATCTTATTCCATTCCCTTGAAAATCCAGACCTGTAACTCTGACGAAAACATTCAGCATTTAAACAGTGCTTGTGGGTTTTAGCTTTTGTTGCTTATGGGAGATAACAACTCTTTTTGGACCGTAATGTTTCAGCCTATCGGGTCAACAAACCAGGTTTCTGAGGTAAACTGTGAACTTTCCCTATCACACCTGCATTAGAGTATTTCAATACTGTGTGAACGAAACCTACCTAGAAAATTAGCAAATTAACAAAATGCCAAGCATATAGGGGAGATGTTACAAAATCTATCAACTAAGAACAAAAAGAGGCACCCTTATGTATGGGACATTGAGTATTATCCTACAAAACAAATGCACAGTCCAGGTTAGATTAAATTCAAGAGATTGTAGCAGGTCACTGAAATTAGTTGCTAATATTATGATAACACCTCAAGTGAAGTCAAGGCTGTATAATGCAAATATATGCATCCTATACATACATAAGATACAATACAGAAAAATCTGTCATGAGTCTTTGGATACGTTCTGATTCTTTTGGCCTTGAGGCAATTTTACATAATTGATGCTTATGTTGTAAAATATTTTCTAGATTTTTCACAAAATTTTCTTGCATGGATTTATTTTTTCAGAAGCTTAAAGAAAAAGCTGGAAAGAAAATTCTAAGTAACCCCAAGGGTGTAAATTTAGAAAGCAAGATGCCAAGACGCTCAGATCTTGATTTAGAAGGTGTATCCTGCAGGCTAAGGCTTAACTCAGAACAGTTTGGGGGACGAGGTGGGAGCAAAAGGAGGAAAAATAATATTATAATACTCACGGCTATTAATCAAATGTCTCCTTCTGGAACTTAAAATCTAAATCATGATGGACCCACTATATTAAGCTGACACTATCAAACCATCAGGTTGTCGTTAGTACTCTCCCAGTAAACTAAAGTAGAACTTCTGCCTGGGTAAAAATAATTTTCATAATTTTATAAATTTCATAAATATTTTTTCATAAATACCTCTCATCTTCAGCTGAAGACATTAAACGATGGAAAATCTTTGGCTTCTCCTGAGAATGTGCTCTGGTGGTTAACCATGTAAAAAATGTGTGTCTTCTTTCCTCTTTGAATTTGTCTGGTTTTTGCCTCCAGCCATTGCTTATTATGCCTCTCTCTGGTAGATTAAAGAGCCCTTTAATATCCAGTATTTTCCCCCAGGAATGTTCTTGCACACTACAAACAAGTCACCTCTCAATCCTCCTCTAGACAACCTCAACAGCTTGAGCTAACAAAATCTCCCATGCCTTTGGAGGCATGCAATGCCTTTTCTCCAGCCCTCAGAACATTTTGCTCCACTTCTTTTTGCTTTTATTTCCCAACATCCTTAAAACATCTTCCCAACATCTTAAAGAAACAAAAAGTAGAATTGTACGCGCTATCGTAGTGCTGACCTCAACAATGATATCCACAAAAGTAAAATAAACCTTTTTTATTTATTTATACATTAATTAATCTTTCTCTTTCACGGCTTAAAATTCCCCATTCATTTTGATCCTTAAATCCTTTTCAGTCATCTCCTTCCCAGGGTTTGTGTACATATCTATATCTACATATTCTTTAGTTATAGCTTGCACTCTTGGTTCTTAGGAAGACAATTGTGTATTTCACTGGATGAAAACTGGAACGGGACTCTTTTACAAAGCGTCCTCATCAGTGTCTTGTCCTCATCGCTTTGGACTTCAATAATCTTGGAGCTTAATTTCAGATTCACTTCCAGACTGATGCTAAAAAACACAGTACAACATAGGGGCAACTACAGGGAGCTCCTTAGCCACCGATTAATTCAACCAAGTTTCCCTGCAGACTTGATCTTCTTGAGGCAAATTCCATTTCTTGAAGTCTGTTTGTGTGGTTTATCGGCAATATCTATGTTTAATATTACTGAGCTCACCAAGCAGGTGTCTCCTCCAAATGACTTGAGCAATGGCTGTTTTTACCATAACACTGTGTAGATGTGTATCACATCCTTTTATTCCAATCTTTTATTACTGAATTTCCACAACAAATTTTCTGTCATAATGGTTGAGACAGCTACTAAGCTATCTAGTTACCTGGGTTGTGTTTACCCTTTCGAAAGAAAGGCCACAAACTAATAGCATTTTTACCACCTTTTTAATCTCCCAAGTACAAACCAGTACCGTCAGTACATCAGGGGTACTTCGCTACCGGGAAACCACACAGTGGTGTCGGTTCGGCCGGCTGCGGCACCACAGAGCGCAGCGCCCTGCCGCTACCACTCGCGTCTCCCCTCGTTTCCAGAACTCAGACCCTGCCGAGGCGCAGCGGGGGCTCCTCGCGCCTCTTACACCAGGACGTCTGTTCGCGAGCAGGTTCAAAAGGCCCATGCTCGCCTGGAAGCGGCCGCTCCCCACACGACAGGCAGGAAGCGCGCTCCTCGTGAAGGGGTGGACAGGGCTCTCGCGCTCGGGCCTCGGGGCTCCGACGCCGGCCAGGGCGGGCGGGAGGGCGGGAAGGAGGGACGCCCGAGAGCGCCGCGGACACCCCGCGGACACCCCGCGGACACCCCGCGGACACCCTGCGGACACCCTGCGGCGAGTCCCGGCGGGCGCTCTCCCGCGCGGCCCCTCGACCGCAGCTCCTCCCGCACCCTCCCGCGCCGCCGCCTCCCTCGCGCTTCACGCTCCCACACGCTGCCCGCTCCCTCCCGCCGTGTCAAGCCCCCCATTGGCTCCCCGCCCCGTGGGGGGCGGGATTGGGAGGAGGCCGCAGCCAATGCGCGCTGCGGAGGGGCTTGCAGGGGGTGGAGGAGAGCGGTGCGCAGGCGCGTTGCGGTCGGGGCGGCGGGCGCGGCGCTGAGGGAGGGACAGAGCCTGCGGCTGCGGCGGGCGGAGCGGGCGCGGGGCTCGACGCCTGAGGCGGCGGTCGGAGCTGCGCGAAGCCGGCCGGGGCGCTTGCAGCGCTTCCCCCCTTCGCCAGAAGAGCTGCTGAAGCCTCCTGAGCCCGCCCGGCGTAGGCAGCGCCTGAGGCGGCGCCGCCGCCGCGCTGCCACCCGCCATGTCGCTCTACCGGCGGCTGGCCCGGCTGGCCGCGCACCTGCAGGACCCGCAGAAAGTGGCCGCCTTCCAGCGGCTCTGCGGCGTGGAGGCGCCGTCGGGCTGGGCCGCCGCGGGGCAGCGCGCGGGGGGCCGCGGGTCGCTCGCTAACGGCGCCCCCCCCGCNGAGGCGCCGCCGCCTCCCGCCGGCAACGGCGCCGTGCCCGGGGCCGCCGACCCCGCGCGGGCCTGGCGGAGGCGGCCGCGGCGCAACTCGCTCACGGAGGAGGACGGCAGCCAGGAGTTCGCCATCCGCAGCCGCTCCCTCTACTACCTCTTCAGCCTGGGCACGGAGCTGGGCAACGAGCTCTTCTACATCCTCTTCTTCCCCTTCTGCATGTGGAACGTGGACGCGTGGCTGGGTCGGCGCCTCATCATCATCTGGGTGGGAGTGATGTACGTGGGCCAGTGCACCAAGGACGTGATCCGCTGGCCGCGGCCCGCCTCGCCGCCCGCCGTCAAGCTGGAGGTCTTCTACAACTCCGAGTACAGCATGCCCTCCACGCACGCCATGTCGGGCACGGCCATCCCGCTGGCGCTGCTGCTGCTCAGCTACGGCCGCTGGCAGGTACGGCGCGACCTCGCCGCGCTGCGCTCGTAGCCGCGGCCACGCGCGTCGCGCTGCGCGCCCAGGCGCCCTCCGCGCTTCTAGCGATATGCAGCGTGGTGGAGAACCGGGAGCCGCGGGGCTTCTTGGTGCTCCTTTGCTTTGAATCACCTTGACTCGGTTGTCAGGGAGAGATCTCCGAGGCTTATCGGAGCCTTCATGCCGCCAAGTCTCAGTGCGCGCCTGTTGCGCTTTGAGTCGAGGGGCTAAGCTCAGGGAGCACTGCTGAGCATCTGGTTGATGCAGGCTGCGGCTTGCACTCACTTGCAGGGCTGGCTCCTGAGTTTTCCCTGTTGCACGTGGTGCTAAGAAAGCGCGGCAAGGACTCGCTTCCTGAGTCACTGCACCCACTAAGGGGCAAGCAGGCAAAACGCTTTCCCAGGCAGAGAGCGTTCTCTAGGGTTTTGCAGGTTGATTTGTATTTGCTCTCTTACTTAATGAAAGTATCTACTTGTGCTGAAGTGATGTAACACACCCCAAAGAACTGGGGATTTCAGTTTTTGGCTAGGAAAATGTCTCGTTTTGCTAGAGTTCTTCGGGCATCAGATAATGTAATGTTTTTCAGGTGTTTATGAAAGGCATATCAGGAGTTTAATCACTGAGATGCATACTTTTAAAACAGATTTTATAGCAGAATATGCTCTGAATATTTAATCATTACTTGTTAGATCAGTGGGGCTGATGTCAGCTAAAGACTGAAGTGAATTTTGTTTCGCTGCATGTTCAAAATCTCGTTTAGCAGTGTTAGTCAGTAAGCTTTGCATGACTGCTGCCTTGTGTGCAGGGCAGAGCCCAGCTTGACTGCATTTATAGAACTAGCCATGTGTGAAATAGTTTTGTTTTAGGTTTTTTTCTTCCTTTTTTTTTTTTTTTTTTTTTTTTTTTTTTGGCCAGTGCACCAAGTTTGATCTCAGTTTGTGAATCCTGCAACTTGGGTCTGTGAAATATTTTGGTACTTAAGTACACACACTTATAATAGATGCCTGTTAAGAAGTGACAGACATTCAGCATCTGTTAATACTCGTTTAGAATTCTACTTAGCAAATGAGGAGGATAAAATGTTTGAATTTTCAGATGGTTTTGTTTCTTCCTGTGAAATAAGTATGAATAACAGACTTCCTTGAAGCTATTTCAGAATTTTAATTTAAAAATATTCCTGACTGTTACATTACTTCTAAATACTAATGAAAAATTAACATTTGGAGTATTGATCATATTCAGATTTGCCTCCAAGAAGAGTTATTTTTTAATCCTTCTGCTATTCTGTGTTCTACTTATGTGGAAAGGGAATAGAATTTATAACATCACCTTCAATCTTGTTTGTTGTGGAAATGGAAGGATTGGAGAGTGAGACATCAGAACCTTTTGAATAGCTATTGACAGGCGAGCTTGCAATATCACCTCTTTTTCTTAAATTATAGCTATGTATCAATAGATAAAAACACTGGATTTATACTCCTTGACAAGTGTTGGGGTACAGTCTTAGGGTATATATGTTCTTCAGAAGGAAGCATTGCACAGGTAAAGCCTACGTCATAGCACTCTGTATTCAGAATCATTCTGGAAAAGACTGTGAATTTGAGCAGATAGTGCTATAACTTTCTGCAAATGCTCTTAATCTGGAATAAATATGTTCTGTCAAACATATGCAGTCTGTGATTCCTTTCCTTTAACAACATACAGAATAGAGTAGACCTGCAGGCCTTTGTTTTTCTAGGTATGGCCCAAACTGTCCTTTAAAACCTCATTTTGAATTTCAGTCAGATTAATTTTAACCTATTAAATTTGTGCTTTCCTGGTTTCATATAACCCAGTGACACTATTATAATTATTTTTCTGTTTGAATTCTATATTGGAAAGAACTTTTGGCTATACATAGTAGAACTGTTTCCCTATAAATACAGTTGTTCAAGTAAAATATTTTCGGAGATGTTGTGTTATGAAGTTATGATTAACTCTCACAACTGGAGATTTTGGATGTAGTCTGTGTTCAGCACAGCTGAACTTTCAACAGCAAGCCAATTATATGTTAAAGCAATTTTCATCATAGCTAACTGTTCTGTCCATTATAGAGTGCATTTTTTCAGTTAGTCATTGCATTATGAGAACTTCCTGAAACATTTGACTCTGCTTGCATAATCCTTTTTTAATGGCTTTGAGTTTATTTGGTTAACTCATAGCAGATAGAAGATCTTAGTGTTTGAAAGGTGTTTCAGTAACCTTGAAACACAAAATTGATGCCAAAGACTAGCTACAATTTATAAGTATTGCAGATACTGGTAGTTTTCTATAAGGAAGTTGATATAAAAAAATAAGGGAGAAACAATTAAAAGACTGCTTAAATAAAACAGAAGTGTGTGTGGTTATAGATATTGATGTGATGTAGAAAATAGTGCACATTTATCACATCAGGTATTTTTTTTTTTGATGTTGACAGTTTAAGACTGATTTCATTATACAGTATCCTTAGCCATAAGGAAGAGATAGTGTGAGAGTGGTAAGGAAGAGAGTGACTAATTTTAAATCTGTAAAAATCTTCTAAAACCTCAAGCAGAGACTTCTAGGAAGTCTTCTAAAAATAATTTTGTTTTTTGATGAGCTTGAACTGCTGATTTCAAGTAGATGTCAATGGATACTTGATTAGAAATGGTGTCCTAACTATGCTATTTGTTATTTTTCTCCTCGCAGAGCTCTTCCGGGGCTCAGCCAGGCTCTGGTAGGAGCTGTGGAGCTTTACAGTGCGTGGAGTTTTGCTGCTTCCTGAGCTCTGCATTTATGAGCTACGCCAGGAACTGCTGACTCTCACTGCCGGCCACTGCATGAACTTTAAGTTGATATTTAGCAGAAGCCCAGAGCTAGATTGATGAGTATCTTGCCTATGTAACTATATTAATCACTTTTTTTAAAAAAAGGGCTTATCCTGTGAACATGATCCTTAGAACATGAAATATGGCAGTTTTTTGCTCTTGCTGTTGACTTGTCTGCTCATGCTATGTGCAAATCCTGTCAGGAATGACCATCTTACCAGCCCATTCATGTATTTGGTAGCCTAACACGTGCTAACATCTAAATTGCCCTAGAGTCCCTCCATCCTATAATGATTCATTTGGCAGACGCATCTCAGAGTTTTAATTTACTTAAATTACATCTTGATCTTCTGAAGTATAACTTGTATGAGAAAATCACGTGGTGCCAGAGCACTCTTCTGGAAATCCTTCATCTGTGCTACTACTTTTTTGAAAGAAGCTGATGAATCTAGTAAAATGAAATTGGCTTGACAGGACCAATATTGGAATTTGAGAGAATTTTGCTCCACTCTAACTGAGTACTGCTAAATTTTATCTCAGGAACTGTCTACCTGCTCTTTCCTTTCAAAAGACTAACTACTTTTCTATTCCCTCTGAAAATGAGGAATAAGGAATTTTCAGGGTTGGATGCATAATCCAGATGCTGTAGTTGTTCTCTCTGGCTCCTGTAGTTGGATTTCTACAGAAATTTTAGGGGAAAAAAACCCCGTTCTGATATGAGAGAGAGCAGAAATGTTGATTTGGGAATCCAGAATACCCACACAGTAAAGAGCTCTTGAAACAGAGATGGGAATTTGTGGGAATACAACTGACCTTGTCTTGGGTACTTGAGTTGTAAGGCCTTATTTTGTAGAGAATATTGGTGTCTGTCATATGTTAGTAAAGGAGATTGGAAAATGTGCTATGACCTTTGGAAATAATGTGCTCCCCAAAAGCGTGAATTAGCTGAGCACAACAACCTGTTATGAACCCCATGGGGATCTCTGCTAGGGTTGTGTAATAGCCTGTCCCAGTAAATTGTGCTGCGTGCCATTGAATAAACTTTTTATAGCTTTGCATAAACAAATCCGTCTTTAGTTTAAGGGACATTAGTTTTAAGTTTGAGGGACTAGGCAAAAAAAATAGGCCTGAGGATTAAAGGCAGATGATTTTTATTTTTATTTTTTTATGAAGGGGGGGGTGTCAAAGGAAATGCTTTACTTCTCAAGCTATTAATCAGTATAAATAAATTTTAGTTTGCAGAAAAACTATTTTTCCGCGATGTTGAGAGCATAAGCAGAGCAAGCTGAGGGTGATTCTTTGCAGTATGTGCTCAGGTGGAGACTAGTATCTGTCATGACTGCAAGGAGAAGTAGTAACAGGATGTAATTCTTACTGTAACTGTAGATTTCCTTTCTGATGATTTCAGAGGAACTTGAAAGTGGTTTTTTTTTCCCTGGTACACATCATCTTCTTGGAATTTAAAGAAAAGGTTCTGATAATCACTCATGGCACTCAGGTTTCTTTATGTTATTTACTGTTAGCGTTGGTCAGTAGAAGGAAAAAAAGGAAATTAATAAATGTGGATTGAACAGTGGTATTTACCACTTGACCTCTTTTGAAGAGACTTTTTTTTTTGTCTGGGTAATTTTTCCCAAAGTGACTAGCATTTTTTTTAACCAGGTTTCTCTTTTTTCCCTGCAGTTCTTGATATGCTGTGTTTTTGTACCTATCTGATCAATTAATGACTTCTAGTCATTTCTGTAAATAGTTCTGAAAATACCGAATATCTATTTTCATGTGAGTATCGGTAAAACCATGATGCTACAAGTGATGCCTATATTCTGTAATATAACTCTGTCCTACAGATAACTGTCTCAAACTCAAGCTGAATTTCTGAGCTGCTGAAGAATCATTGACTAATATTGTAGAATACTGAAAATAATCCTTTTATTCACACTGGAAATTACTTCAGTGCAGGATGTGCTAAAAAAAATTACTGGCATCTATAAAGTGTTTGAAGACTGTTTCACTAAGAAAAAAGGAATTTTCTGACCTAGGTCAAAGCTTTCAGGACAGATTGTTTCCTTAACAGCACTTTGAAACAATAGTTCTGTTGTTTAGGAGAGGAAAGACGTATAGGCACTTGAGGGTAATATTTTCCCATGTGATCCAGGTAGAGGCTTGGTAGCCCTTTTTAGAGGATGCGGTTAAAGCAAATGGGTATTTCATTTAAAAACATAGGGTATAAAGTCTCAAAAACTTGACAGGAATTGGACTCACTGGTGGTTTCCAAAACCTGCCAATTCAGAGTTCTGTGCATTTTATTAGAACAGGATTATGGATATGGGACTGAATTTGACTAGACTACTCATCTCTCAAACCTCAATCAGAAGTATTCCCGGAGTTTTTCTTTGATTTTACAGTTCATATGTGTATCTAGGAATTAATATTGGGTAAGAAAAATAATTTATTTTTTATAAATATTTTTATTTTATTTTAATATTTTATACATATTTTTAATAAATTATTTTTTATAAATAATATGCATAGTGATCTGTCAATTCACTCACTTGTATACAAGAAGACTAGGATATTTTTCTCAGCAGTTAAGGATGCCTTCAAAGAAACATACCTGTTCAAACCCTTAAAAACAATAATGTCCATGATAATATCTCTGCATGTTGCATTTTTTGCTGCTGCCTTTGATCTCTGCCTTGCTTTTCATTTCCCTTTGCTTCCGTTCACCTTGTACTATTGTGTACTATGTGTTTAGGGTTTGTATTATCAAAGTTTTATTCTGACTTGACTTTAGACTATAACAAAGACTTACATATTAAGGCTATGAGAGAGACTTATGTAAGCTGGGTATCAGTTTTTTGATCTCTCATAAAAGATAGAAGACTTTACCCCAGGAGAAAATTGCAGATTGCTCTTGGTTTAAGTCAGCATTTGATCATGAAGCTAGATGAGTACTAAGTCTGTATCTTAACTTTTGTGTAAGATTACTTGTGTTTTCTTTTTTTTTTATCACAAGTGTGTGTTTTTGTTTTAAGACAGTAGTACACAGTTCAATAAATAATTCCCGTATTCAGGACTGCTGAAAAGACGTGGTAGCCGTGGAGTCTGAATAGAATGACCTGAGCGGAGACATGAGGGCAGCGTGTGTAAAGTTTGGCTTAAAAGCAGGTTCTTCCTGAGCATCTCCCTCAAAGTTGCTCAGAGGGTAGTCAAGAATGAAGATACGTCAATTTATGTCAATCCTCTTATCAAAAAGAACACGCTAAGGAATGAAACCTGTGTGTTGTTTTTGTGTGTGTGTGATTTTTGTTTTGTTTTCTACTCTTCAGTTAAAAATTACTTCAGTTTTGTGAAGACAATACTTTTTCCAAAATAAGTAGAAGAACCAAGTGAACTTCATAAAAGAGCTTTTATAACATTTGCTTCTATGACTGCCTAAGATTATTTATCTTAAGGCTTTAACTTGAATAAGTCATGCCTGTTTTGAGTAGGAGACGCAGTAAAGGTTGATCGTCTTCTATTTTTTGAACATACATTTACTGGTGAGAGAGAAGCTTTGTGAAATATACTGCTTGTTATAAAACAGAGCTGATAATGTAAATAATATTAAGATATAACACTCCTCTGCGGCATTGTGAATATTTTTTATGTCTAAGCAGTGAGAGTATAGTTAAAATTAAGGTAGAACCACTTTAGACATGCCAAATATACAGGATGTCATTTTCCAAGTGAAACATTACTTTTTCATTTTATTCTACTACTTCAATACTGCATTACTTTCAGATAATGCTTTGAGAGTGAAATTGTCCTTGGAGCATATTTTTAAGGATTGCAGTGGTACTCTGTTGGTGTTGTGATGTGGAGGCTGTTGAGCAGGAGGTCAGAACCACAAGCTGTGTGAAAAGTGTTCATGTTAGTCACCTGGTGTGCTCATCCCTCTTCCATGTGGGGAAAAGATATCTGTCTGTGTTACCACCTCCGGGCAGGTTTTAAACAGGTGCTACTGCTTTGGTGTTCTAGGAATTTGTGCACCCAGTGGCTGCTTTTGAAAGTCCTGGGAGAAGACAAGCCAGAGAGGAGGCAGGATGTTGACCTACTGGCCTTTCTTTGGGTTGAAGCCAAGGGCTCCATTTAAGCCACTTTCTAGGCTTGTAGGAAGAAAATCAGTTCAATTATAGCAGCCATGCAGGGAGGTGCAGATATAACGCTAGAAGAAACCAGGACAGATAAGGGTTAGATTTGGGTCAGATTATACTCCTGTGCTTTATACGTAAAAGATGTCTTTATTTTGGAAGCTACCTCATTTCAACAAGTAAAATAACTGTTGGTCCAGGTAAGCAGGCAGTCATCTAGGTGTACCAGTTGCATAAAGGTGAGAACAGAGTAGTGAATGTTTAGACTGGGAGCTGATTATGAAAATTTATTTAACTGTTTTATTTCCTCTAGAAAAAATCATAATGCTTCGATATGGATATGCTTGGTTATCCAAGAAAGAGTAAAGGAAAACTGTGTGTAGTTCTTAGCTTTTATTAGGAGATTCCAGTGCATCAAGATTGACTGTTGATATCGAAAATCATTTTATAAAGCTTACTTTGTGAGACCATGTAGGAAGTGAAACTGTCTTGGAACCTTGCCATCTTGCCTTGTGACTGCATCTCTTATCAAACTAATAATTTTAAAGCTGCAAAAGGAAGCTGTATCCCATCTTGTACAACATATTGCATATGGCAGTAAGGAAAGCATTTCTTGCTGTTTGATAAGATATGAATTTGTATGTTATCTTTCATCCAAAACTTAAGTTTTTGCACTTTGGTATATGTTTGTTAAAACAAAGTACATTGATGCCAATAAGGAGAACTCATATATTTAAAAATGTTTACTTTGAGGCTTTGGAAGTAATTTTTGGTGCTTTTTATAATTAACATGGCTCGTAGAAAAATTTGTGTGGGCTTGTGGAGCTCAAAACAAATAACAATGCCAGCAGTTTCCTCCTGATGCTCAGAGATTGCCAAAGGTTGCAGAAACACTAAAGCAGTCCATAAGGAATTAAATTGATTTCTGATTTACTGTTTTGGCTTTTCAGAAGAAAGGTAGCTACTGGATTTTTTTTTTTTTTTTTTTTTTTTAACATGAAATAAATTCTTGTGAGTGATCTTGTTCTTGAGCAAAGTAGTCCTATGTTCTGTCTCTCTCCCTCTCTTTTTTTTTTTTTTTTTTGTAAATTCATTGTAACAGTAGTTTATTACACAGCCCTTTCACTTTGAATAAATCTGTTCTTTAGTTTATAACACAAGGCTTGACACAGTCCATACTGTCAACTTAAGATACTACAATGTGATAAAAGACTTAAGTAGTTACAAAGATAGCTTCTTGATGCTTTGTCTGAAAACACATGATTTTCTGAGCATTGGTCATATATCCTGAATGCAAAAGAAGAGGATAGGATTTAAAAGAAAAAAAAAAAGTTTGGCTTTATAATGGTCTGTGTAAGAAGCAAATTTATAGGGAGTTCTGTAATAGGCTTGGATTGGGTAGGCTTATATTATAGCAGAAAGAAGGGGTAAACATTAGTCCTATTGACTGTTTGTTGCTAAGTGACTTTTCTAGAGTTACAGAATTCTTACTGAGTTATTATTTGCAAATTCTGATATAATCTCTGCATTTTTCCCTACCAGTATCCCCTTATGTTTGGGCTGATTCTTGCGTTCTGCTGGTGTTCTTTGGTTTGCTGTAGTCGAATTTATATGGGAATGCATTCAATTTTGGTAAGAAAATCATCATACTGAATTTTTATTTTAATGTTCTGACTTAATCTTTTATAGTACAGTAATTGAATGTAGTTTTTTTTTTAGAATGTGTTATCATACAGAAACAATATTTCTGATTCATCAGTGGACAAAGTATTGTTGAGAAGGAGCGGTTAAAGAGGGGATGCTGACACTGCCAGAGCAATTTCCCATTTGTACTCACACTTTTTTAGGCTGCCTTGAGAGTGCAGTAATCATGTAAAAACACAAAGAAAACAATATTGATAATAGCACCCAGACCCAGTTTAACCCTCTTAGATTCTTCTAAAATAACTGGATACTCTGTAAAATGTAATAGACTTATGCAGTTTGGATCAGCCATCTAATTGGCTTCTGCATTGTATTTCTGTAACTTTTTGTTTATTAAATTTAGGATCAATGCAAATAATGATTTTTAGTATCAAGGCTGCAAACTAAAGATTAGGTAGCAGTTCTGCTAGCTTTTGTATACCTTCTTTTAAGAAATAGCTCTGCATGAGGGCCTCAGTCTCATAATAAATGCTGGCTAGATGAAACAAATGGAAAACACTGTAAACCGGTGTGTTATCAAGACTGACAGCAAGGCACCTCTCTAGAATTCTCAGATGTTTTTAGAAAATTGCTGATGTATGGTTGCAATATCTTGACTGTATTTGCTTTTGTTGCATGGCATAAAGGAAAATGGGTTTCTGTGAGCCATCCTGAAATCATCTTCAGTGGTGTTTTTTTTCTTAAAAATGAAGAAAACTAGTGTGAATTATTCATACATGCAGATTTTTGAGTTCTCATTTTTATTGTGAAAAGACCAGCCTTCAGTCAGCCATCTGAAGAATTTAGACTTCATTGCAGCATCTTTAATGAATATATTTGTAACAGTTTAAACGTGGTAAATGAATGTAGACCCATAGAAAACTCCTATGGGGATCCAAAAATGGGGGAAGGGAGGAGACAGCAATCACAGCTTTATGCTGTGTGATAAAAATCAGAGAACACCAAGTTTGTTTTCCTAGTAGCTTGTTTTTTCACGCTTGATTACCCTGTATACCTATAGAATATTCAGATGAGGTGCATTGCTTACGAAATGCATCTTCAGAACAAATTTGAAGCACCTTGAAGCACCTTTTGCAAGAAGACAGACACCGAGGAGGTTAGGGATTTTTTTTCTAGTCGTAGTGCAAGTGCTTGATGTATTCATAGTTCTGAAAGCTGGATATCAAAGGTGTCCATCTTCTATAGAGTACTTCCTGTGTATCTCTCTTAAAAGATGTTGGTTTCAATTGGTAACTAAAAAGATCTTTCCACACACTTCTTTAAAGAAAAATTTTATGTGGGAGTTTAACAGAATAATTAATCAGTACAATGCCTAAAAGCTTTGGTTAGTTTATACTCTACTTTGATAAACTTGGTCTGCAGTCAAGACTTAACTAATGCCTATTAGCAGTTTTAGTGTGGAAACTGATGACTGAGGCTACATAGTGTAGACTAAATTCTCTTACAATATAGATCATTCAGAGAAATTCTGAAGTAACTTTAGGCAGTATGGGTTCTTACAGTCCCCTTGGCATTCACTTGTCATCTTGCCATACTTTTTCATTGCTGTTTCTGCAGTTGGAAGATTACTGCAGGAAAGCAGGACAGGCGGAAAATGCTAGCTCCATAGTTATTTAGTCTTAAATATTGCAGAAGTTGTTTTCTCCTCATTCTACAGTACTGCTTTGCTTGTTGCAATGCAAAATTTATTAATATGATTGCACACAAACTTGGCAATTTAGAGAGCAGTATGATATCAAAATTAAAATGCATTTAGGAATAATGAAGCAATTCCTGCTGTTGTTGAAGTGGCATTTATGCAGTAAAGAATGAACAGATAACATCAGTGTTTGCATACTGGTAAGCCCTGTATAGGGAAGAGTATTGTAGGAAGATACTTTCTTTACACATGAA
Source organism: Eudromia elegans (assembly GCA_003342815.1). Lineage (NCBI taxonomy): Eukaryota > Metazoa > Chordata > Aves > Tinamiformes > Tinamidae > Eudromia > Eudromia elegans. The sequence continues at coordinate 5,947,685 of PTEX01000023.1, read as the reverse complement.
GATAACAGGGAAATTTGACTTTTGTCTCCAGCTTGTGTTGTTTCCTAACCTGATATTTAATCGGGAATTACATTTTCAAGATACCATAATTAGCAGTACCAAAATGTGGCTACTAGAGGATGATTTGAAGAAATGGGATTCTTGATCTGGTTCTGTGCAGTTCACAGCATGCAGTTCAAAGTCCAGCTAACTACTAGCTGGATTAGTCCAACTAACCACAGTTGCCTAGTTACAGTTACTTAGTCCAGCTGAGTTACTCTAAACTCTAGGTCAAAATCCAGCTTTCTTAGGAGTAAGCTGCCCCTTTTCCTTTAAAGTTTCCATGGAGGAACATTTAGTTTCCAAGAAGGGCACGTGCTCAAAAACGCAATGAAAAAAAAGTGTGCTTTTGAGAGCCATGCTAATGTGTAGAATTCTCACTTACCAAATATTCTAAATAGCCAATTATAAAAATTGCTGTGGTTGAAAAACATAATTAGTTATTAAAAATCACACAAAACAGATACCTGTGGTGCCCAAGTGGGAAAACTGCAAGATGACAAACAACTATCTGAATGTAAAATGACTAATTATAAAGACCAAAGAAATTTTTGAGAATTACTTGCTAAAAGGACGAAAGTTGTGGCACATGGAAAGTGTGGTAGTGAGTGGTAAGGCTGGTAAATGCATTAAGTATAAGAACAACCCAGGGAAACAAGGCAGTGGTAGAAGGAGGATTAATTTGGATTAGCGTCTACTGCAGAGCTATGAGGAGGTTCCCAAGTAAGAACCATTTGGATGGAGGATAAATGGAGTGAACTGGTACTCTAAGATAAAATCTTAGAGCAAAGTCATGCAACAAAAGCAATGCATTGTGTAAACTAGGTTATTCATCATTTTCATATTTGAAATCCCTACAGTTTGAGTAAATAAATTAATCATTTGTTACCTGTTACATAAATCAGTCATGGTGCCTAAGGTTCAGGGAGACGGAACGACAAATGTGTTGGAAGGTTTTCATTAATGGTTTTGAAATAATCAAAAGCCTGACTTTCATACCAAGTTAGTTGTATTACAGTTTTCATCAAGAGTGCAATTATTGTAAGGGAACTGAAAAGATTAATTGAGCAAGGAGCAGTACAAAAGTCATACATCCCGGCTCTTAAGGAGAAGCTGATAAGCGTGTGAATGAATGTAATCCAGTTGCCAGGACCTGAATTTCCGAAAGCCTTTCATCACGTTCCTCATAAAACAATAAAGGGGACCAAAACAGTAAATAATTTTGTACAACTGAGTGACAACCAATAGCAGCTTCAATCTAATGAAACTAAGTTGGTGAATCACACACAGAACAGTTGAGGTTGGCAAGGACCTTTAGAGATCACCTAGTCCAACCCCCTGCAGGGACACCCAGAGCACGGGGTACAGGGTGACATGTAGGCAGGTTCTAAAGATCTCTAGAGAAGGAGCCTCCACAGCCTCTCTGAGCAGCGTGTTCCAGGGCTCTGTCACCCTCACAGGAAAGAAATTCTTCCTCACATGGGGATGGAACTTCCTGTGTTTAAATTTTACTTTATATATAAATACAATTGGTTGGTTTGTTTATTTATTTATTTATAGCTGGGCTAACTTTGTGCTGACTGTGGGTTGGGATGGACAAGAACCCTTGTAGCCAACAGATAGGTAGATCTGCAATTTCAGGAAAAAAAAGAGATCAGAAAACAGTTAGTTTTGTTTGATTACAATGCAGGTGTCCTGTGAGTAAATTATTAAATGCAATTTAATTAAAAGGCTAAGTATGTTTGGCCTTTTACAATAAATCTGAAAATATGGGAATGCCCAAGTGGCTTTTAGCAAAAGAGCAACTATACTTGTCTCTATGTTAATACAATTTAACTTTTGAAATAGTTGTTACACTGAAACCTTGTTTTTCTCTCTCTTCAACAGGATGTTATTGCTGGATTTCTGTACGCTATTCTCATCTTGGTTGTCTTCCATCCAGTTGTGGACCTGATTGATAACTTCAACTTAACTTACAAATATGCACCATTAATTATCATCAGTCTCCACTTAGCCCTGGGTATCTTCTCTTTCACTCTAGACACCTGGAGCACCTCGCGAGGAGACACTGCCCAGATATTGGGCTGTGGTGCTGGGGTAGCCTGTGGCTCTCACGTAAACTACATCCTTGGTCTCAACCTCGATCCTGCTCCTGATACGTTACCTTTATCTCTTAACTCCCTCACTGTGACTGTGTTTGGAAAAGCCATATTGCGGTTGTTGATTGGAGTAGTAATTTTGTTATTAACAAAAATAGCGATGAAAAAAGCCACCATCCCCCTGGCATGTAAAATATTCCAGATTCCACATGATGATGTACGGAAGGCAAGACAGCGCATGGAAGTTGAGCTTCCCTATCGCTACATTACGTATGGAATGGTTGGGTTCTCCCTCATGTTTTTTGTCCCTGGTCTCTTCCAGTTTATTGGTCTTTCTTGATGCAGATTCATCCCTTTAAATAGGGTGAGCGAGGCTAGTTGCTTTTTGAAAAGGTGCACTAGTTTGCTGAGGAAAGGCCAGTGAGTTTGGATTGAGCAGGGGTCTTCACTTTAACAGCAATACGTAGCAGGCAGAGCATTTAAAGGGCGTTGCACATCTCTGGTAGCAGTCCCTGAGAAGTGCTAAACTCTAAATGCTGTGTCTGGACTTGCTGCTGTAACAAAGTGTGTGTGCCTGTGCGCAGGATGACATGAGTGTATCTGAAATGTCTGTCATACTGTACCTGTAGCCTTTGGCATTTTTGACCAGTGTGTCTTGACAGCTAATCAGAAAGCTCCATTCATGACCTGTTGCCATTTCATACTTGTTCAATTTACTGGACCATAAACTACTAAATTTGTTTACCTGTATTTTTCCCTAAACCCTGCTTCAAGATGTGTCAGCTAACAGACAGTTTGAATGGACCAAAATTGCAATGACGTTGGATTTTTCTAAAACAAACATTTTTTTTTTTTTTCTTTAGTCCCTTTTACATGGTGGAACGTCCAGGTTGGGATTGGTGTTAAATATCAATGGAGTATATAAGATTGAGGTACTGTATTTTAAGGCTTGATAACTGTGCCTTTTTGTTGCTAAATTAAGAAATATACTGTGATGTAAAAATGATTCATTTTATTTTAAAACATAATTAGGCAAATATTTTTAAATGTTAGATTATCCACATTACTGGCATTGTAAAGTTAATCAGAATATTCAGTTTTGCCTGTTTAAAATTGCATAAATGAAATGGCCCGAGAATCTTGTCCTTAGGCTCAAAAGATTGCAAGCAGACAAAATTCCCTTTTGTATGTATTTTTAATATGCACTGTAAGTTACTGGTAGAGGATATATTTTTCTGAGGATTGTTTATACAGTTGACAGATGTTTAAAATTATCTAAAAATATAAAAAAATAAAACTACCCAGCTAACTACATATGGGCCTCACATTATTCCAAACAGTTACAGAAGGACCATTGTTTGTGAGCTGTTCTTAGAAAATCTAATCATAATTCTAGAAAAAAATGTATTTTTATTCATTAACATACTGTATTTTAAGATGAGAATTGCTTTTACCCACTTCAGGTGGTCACAAAACACAAAACAATGATCAAATGTTTTGATCAGTTTTGATAGGCAGGTGTTAGTACTCAAGATGATGCTGTCAATGCATAAAAAGTTTATGCGTATCTAGGTTTTACTGAGTAATAATGCACTTTCAACTTTTCAAGTTTCTCTTCAAGTGGTGAGTAGGGCATGATCCTTGAATTATGGTTTCACATGCCTTTGTTTTGAATTTCCTTTTGTCTGTTTTGTCTGTGTTTTGTTTGTTTGCCTACGCTGTTCTTCCCATGTCAGGAACTGTCTTATTGCAGCATTCTGGCAAGACACAAATTAAGGAGTTTTGTCTCAGCACATTTTTCAGGAAAAATGTAATTTGACTAGGAAATCTAATGAATAATATAGCTAGTATACAAAGCTTACATTTTTGTAATAGATACTTGGGTTTGGAAGCTTGTTGTATTGGAGGAATGAGCTGCCAACTGTTAAATATATAAATCAACAAATTTAACTTCCTTCTTTCCTTCTTAAAGTAGTCAGTTATGGTATGCTGGCATTAGAAGATGTGAAAACCTGACTTCTCTGTTGTGCATTGAGAATGCACTGCTATGAATGTACTCAGAGAACTTCTCCAGCTCTTGAGATTTTATCTTGCAGAAACTGTTCAGCTTTTTTTAGCACTTGTTTCCATATTTGATTTTTCTCTTTGTTTCTTTGTTTTTAATTTTTATGCTCCAAGTGCAGTAAATCAGTTCTCAAGGTTTTGAGGGAGGGATTTCCACTGATGCGACTTTGCACACTAAGGCAGAGAATCAATAAATAACTGGGGGAGAGAAATACAAAAAGGCTTAAAGCCTTGACCAGGTATGATAGTTCTGATGGTACTAAGTTACCCTGAAGACTGGGGAAAATAATACTAAAAAAATTACTTCCTCTGAAATTTGGAACATATTTTCCTTAAATATTCTAGCTTTACACTTTATAGGGAAGAAGGTTTAAATTGCATCACAGAAGGGGGAGTAAACAAAAAAATATATTTTTTAAGGTACGTATTTGCTATTAAGACTTTTAGGAACTTTACAGCATAGGATTGTTCTTAATGCTGTATTTTGTAACTGTTAAACTAGTAATAGGGGGAAAAAAAACACTCCTGTGGAAATTTTAGAATGGATGAAAAATCATATGCAGTCATAACTTTCAGCATTCTAAGTGCACTGTAGCTCATTCTACTATTACTCATATATATAATATATATTTTATATTTTTATACATTATACTGGATAACTTCAAAATGTCTTGTCCTATGTACCATATATTGTATTCTGCAGGAAATGTATATCAGAATGTTGCTTTATACAGCACCTTTACAACCCTTATTGCAACTACGTTATTGAAGTTTACATGAATAAAATTTTACTGTTCTATTTTCATGTTGTAAAAGAGGCTAGGCTTATTAAATGGGCAGTTTAGCACAAAATATCATGCAATACAGTTATAGAATAGAGGAAAGAAAGGCAAGAATGCAAAAACTTAAAAATTCTACTCTACTTACCGAGATTTGTATTTTAATATATTTTTTGGTTAATAGTATCCTAAGATTTCTTCACATCAGCCATAAAACAACAGTAAGCAAAGCTTGAGCACTTTCTTTGCCCTAAACTATTGTTAGAGTTGAAATTAATGTTCATAGTGTGAACATCAGCTGGTACCAAATTATTTATGAATAAATTTAACATAGCTTTAAGAAAGTCATTGTGTGTCTTCAGAAAAACAAGACACTTGAAAGGTTTGAAGTAGGGAAGAAACGGTTATTCATGTGTCACTGCTATTAAACCTTGAATTCTAGGTAGTATAGTCTTAAAAACAGAAATAATATTTTATAGAAGCAGAAAAAACCCTGTATTACAAAAAAGTATGAACAATGTTTGTCTTACCTGATTATTGTATGCAGTATAAAACTGAAACTAATGGTAGAGTGTATACGAAAATCTGTTTTCCAACAGGCTGGAGAGACACTTAATTCGTCCTCGATAGCTACCTTAAACATATGAGCAAGACATATTTTTTACTTGGCCCTCAAATAGAACTGAGATATGCATAACAAGTTAGATGTATCTTTAGTATCTGATATTAAAAAAAAAAAAAAAAAAGTTTGTGACAGCTATTATTTTGCTTCCTGTGCTGGAAGCTAAGACTGAAACATATTTCTTCTATGTGATCATGTATAGAGCTTTAGGGCCTCAGATAATGTACGCCTTATTAACTTAATTGGCAAATTAAAAAGAGCTATTTTAAGCAAAATTGGCAAACCAAATGAAGTTATATTTTGTTTGCTTAAGTGGAAGTTTTTGTTTTTCAGGAGCATAAAAAAAGACACATTTTTTAAAAGCAGGGTCTTTTTTTTTTTAACTAAACAGTGTTAACGTGCCTGGATTTAAAAAAAAAATCATGATTTCGTTTGCTGTTACATTTTACTACTATTTTCAGTGTTTGTTATTCATTTATTTTTGTTTATTTTTGTAGGGCATGTCCTGAATTATTTGTTAGCAGTTACAAAAATACTGCTTATATAAAGATTGTAATTTTTAACTTGTAAATATTTAAGGGCTGTTAGTGGGTGTTAGCTGCTCAGATACTTTAAAAACAAACCGTGCATGCTCTAAGTAAATACATCTGTTGTGCTAAAAGTTTCCTTTCTCGACAAGAAACAAGATTTCTAACACAAAATATACAAGATACTTGATCACTTGTTTCATAGTAGCTGGAACTAGCTATCCACTTCCATTAAGTGCATTGATGCCTTTCTATATTGTAACTGCTGAATGGCAAGATCCCAGAGTAATGTCAGTATGTGGAATAATAGGAGGAAAATTGTTTTCTTGGGGGATTGTGATGATTCAGCTTACTGTACTATAACTGATTATGAGATTTTTTTTTTGTCTAATGTACAATGTTTCTGGGTTATATGGCTTACTGCTATATTCTGCAAGTTACTTTGAGGAAACTTTGACTTATTTGCGGAAGTCTCATTTATTTGTTTTAAACTTGACCGTGAGTATTTGATTCATCTAATCAGTAAATTGGTTGGATCACTAATGTTTTCTTCCTAGAATACTACTTGAATCAAAAGAAAAAAAAAACAAACAGAAAAACCACAGAAGTTGAAAACAAAATCAGGTATCATGTGGCAGATGGAATATTGCTCTTTAGGTGTTCTCTAAACTGCAGGTTTAACATATCACATCCTGGAAAGGAAGCAAATTTACTGTGCATTAGGAAACTTCTTTGTACTCAATTCTGCACCAGAGGTGATTTGAATGTTGGTAAGAGTCCATTCAACACCATGAAGTAAAGCAGTATATAGTTACAAGGAAAGTAAAGAACAGTATCTTAAACATACTGACTGCTAAGTGAAAGCAAAAGCCCATCAGTCTGGAGCCTTTCACTAGTACAGGAAAACAAATTACTAAATTTTTTTTTTTTTTTTTTTTTTTTTTTTTTTTNTAAGTTAAGGCTGATATTCCTGAAATAAATACTTAGTAGAACACAAGCCATCTAAGATACCATAATCAGAAAAGACAATTCATGAACAGGTAACTTGAAAAGTAATAGCAAAGTCTGAGCAGGATTTTATACTGCAACTTCATGCACTTAGATACAATACCGAAATTTGGCCTATACTTGATTTAGGTGGGATCTGTAATACCATACAGATATATATATATATATTGCATATTGAAATTTTTTATGTTTATGTTTCCCTTATTTTACTGAGTTTCCTGGTAAAAGCAGCTGTTCATAAAACAGCTTTGTCCATGTTAGGGCTCTGTGCTCGTAGTTCTTCAGGGAAATAATGCAGCACGAGCCCCCAGTCTCTTAACGTCTTGGAGAACTTTTGTTTTCAGTAAATTAAAAAAAAAATTTCAAGCCCAAGCTCTGAGTAAGATGAGGCTCATAATGGTTGCAGTATAGCAGTGTACAACCTGATATTGAAAATTTAAAATCTGAACTTTTTGTTATATTATGTTTAATGCGCTTGTACTCATTGTATACTTTCTGCAGTTGTCAACTAATGGTTAAGCTTTCATTAAACTGGTTACTGAAGTGTTTAACTTCACCTGCAATGAATGGATAATAAACTACTCTTGGATTTAAGTGTGTTTTGTTGTTGTTATTTCCAGTGCTAAGAAGGAGTATTTAGCTGGTTGCGTGTCACAACAGTTAACCTTCAATCCAGAAGATAGCTTGCATTCATATCATTATATAGCAAAAACTATTGGACTCGTATTGCATCTTCTGAGATGTGGGTTTTTTATAGATACACATCTCTAGTAGAAAAAAATGAAGATATACTGCAATTATTTTCTCTCTGAATCTGTACTGTTTAATTCCATATACTAAAAGAAAGTATTACATATAGGCTATAGGCTATTGATGCAGCTGTATACATAGTCTTAAGTAATGATTTCCATAGCTTTTTTCCTTTCTCAGTGTCATCTATTGATAAATGAAACGGAAGCTCTTACTTTGTGTCTGCCAAGAAACTTGCTTACTGGGCGAGTGCTTGTCGTGGGGAAGAAGAAATAGCATCGTGGGTTCTGGAACTACCGAAGGTTGGTAGATTTATCTGATGACAGATTTAGCTTACACTGCAGCTTTAGCTTAGCTGAAACAGCTCAGTCTTACTTGAAATCCAGATCCTCCTAGAAAACAGCCATGTGAATTTGTATCCTCCTGGGCCACCTCCAAGTAGCTCTTATTGTTCTGTCAAATTTGTTTTGAAAATTGATCACCTGTGTATTTTTCCCCTTTCTCACCCCCCTGGACTACTGAATGTTTACAGCTTTTTGTGAAATACATGTAGGCAACACGTCTGCATGAGCTTTGCTTCCTTAGTAAGCTGGGCTGATGGCAGTATTCAGTATTCTCAAACACTAGATTTTTAAAAATTATTATGCCTCTTCCTTTTTTTCCCCAAGAAGTTGTAACTGTTACATAATACACGACCATAAAGCAGTTGTTCATTTACTTGCTACATTTTTTGTTAAAAAAAAAAAAAAATTAATTAAAAGTAAGTTCTTGCCCTGAAGCCTAAACTTTCAGCACAGTGGGAATTGTCCCCATTTCCCCCTTCATTTTGTAATATAGATTTCCTTGTGCCAAACAGCAGTATGTGAAGAACAGCTACATGTGGAGACACCACTCTGTTTGCCCATTAGTTTCCATATTGATTGCTGAGTCCGCTGGATTTATACAAGTGAGTTAGTCTGTCATTATGCGGTAATTTTTCTTGTTGAGATGGCAAATAATTTATTTACAAATTATGTGTTTTTTTATCTAAAGGCTGTTTTGCTTGGTTTCCTTCTGAAGAAAGAAGGCCAAATCTTTGCTCTCTGCCGCTAAGATACGGGAGTGGTTTTGTTTTGCCTTTTTTCCCTTGACAACGTGTAGCTGAATCTGGATATACTTAATACTCCAAAAGGAACTGGTAAGAGTTTCTGCAACTTGGTACTGCTTTGGCTTGCAACTGTGATTGTCTCCATAAAAGTCCATCACCACCTGTACTTAGGGTTTTTTTCTTCATAACTCCCAATAATTCCTTTTGTACAGTGTGATGTATGCCCACTCAACATACATCACTTTAATTCCTAAATTTAGCTTTTCATGGTGGCATTGTAACTTCCATCAAAAAGTACTATTTACTGCTGGTTCAAATGACTCTGTAAGAGCTCCTTTACAAGGGGAAAATGTATAACAACCATGAAATACTGTTGTAGGCAGCTTTGGCAAGAGCTGAGTGGTGTATGTGTTAGCAGAAGCTGATGTTCTGAATGCTTTCCTTTATGGTAGTATTTGGAGTGTAAAGAGCTACAAATGCTTATGGTGAAAGAAAAAAAAAAAAAATGTCTCAACTGTTTCTCGCTCTTACACAATTTGAGTCAAGGTAGACTCAGATATGAGTACGTAGAGGTTCAGCACTTAATCTCTACAGAATCTTCCCCTCTGACACACCTCAAAAAAAAAAAAAAAAAAAAAAAGTTTGTTTCTAACCGTTCTCTACTTGTTTTAATTCATAAACCTAGTAACCTAGTTTGATTTCACAGCCTGGAAAGTATGAGTAAGAGCAAAGCATGTCTGCTTTACATGTGATTTAGTGGATATTTAAACATTGTGTTATAAAAACCACTCTTCCTTTTTTTCTTTTCTTTTTTTTTTTTTGACAGAATTAAACCTTGTACTCCTTGAAGTCCATTTGTTGCATCCAGTAATCCATGGTTATGCCTGAAAACCTTAAGGAACTTGAAGCACAAGCCGTGAGACATCTGTTAGGTGCAAGAGAGAAATTCTTGTGAAGGTCTGTCAAAACTCATGTCCCATTTTTGGAAAAGAGGATGTTGGTATTAGGAAAAAAAAGTTTTTTAAAATGTTCTATTTAGAGAAGTTACTGGCTTGAAGTCAGATATAAGGGTTATCCACTTATGTAGTCTCTTTTTCTGTAGACATTTAGGGACTGATTCTGCTACTATGCCAGGTCAAGAGAAACCTTCCACTGAATTATTTAATTCAGTCACATGTTTGGCTATCTCCTGATATTCCCCTAATTATATTTGGATTATTCTTACTGTAGAGAACTGGGTTCTGGCAGCCAGTCAAGTTCATGACTGCCTTGGCAGAATTAAGAACAAAAAGGCTTATGACAACATGAGTTACTTTGCCGTTGCTAATATTAAACTCTTCAGTGAGATTTGCCTCACACAGAATGAGCAAGTTTCAGAACATGGGGATCTGTATTTCTTCTAAGCTGGAAAAAAAAAATTGATAACCCATGGCCGTGGTTTGACAGGCTTCTGTTGTAGTTAGTGTCTCTTTTTTTGGTCATTTACTCTTTACAGAATTATTCATGAAGATTCTAATTGCTTAATGGTTATTGCTTTGTAGTACAGTGGATGAGTTATAGATGCTGGAACTATTCAAAAACACAAAAAAACCCACCAGAAAACAAAAATCTTTCACTTGGGAGGACCATTTCTATTTTAAGAATCAAGGTACTTCTTTTTCAAGGATGATCCCTATTGGGCATAATTCAGCCTTTGGTAATTTTTGTCTTTGTAAGGAGCGGCAGCATCTCTGAGGCAGCGGTACCAGCACACAGAGAACCCGCTGAGGCTGCTGACTGATGTCACCCAGCGCTAACGAGCACTGCGTTGCGCTTGCCGTGCAGCAGCCCTTGTCCCCTTTTGTGGCGCCTTGGCCAAGGGACAGTGCTGGGATTGTGTCTAGACTTCCTGCTGAGTAATCTCCCCAACACACAGATGAAAGGAAATTATAGAAATCTCTGGGTCACACTTGGTTCTTTTTGCTTAAGGCATCTTAAAAAAAAATCTGGTTGCTATGACTTCTTCCTTGTCGATGCAAATAAATGTTTATTTCAAATTTTATATTTATAGCATGCTTATAGGTAAGCAAAGAATTATTGTTGGTAATGCAGTAGTTCTGAAGCAAATATCTGGTCTGAAAACCTAGTGCTTCTGTCTCTCCTGAACTTGGCCTTTTTTGGAGCCTAGTCTTAAAAAGCGCTAGTGTTGACCAATATCAATTGGAGTTGGGAGATCAGAGTTTGAAGCAAAGATTTAAAATGGTACCTACAAATGAATGAAAAGTGTGCTGCATATGGAATCTGACAAGTAAATCCAGGCATTTAAATTACTAGGAAAAAAAATGACAACAGGTAGCAGATTTAAGCTGCTTCACAATGTACATCAATGCTGCTTTCACAAGGCTTGCACATGAATGTGTCTGCTTAATAATGAAGGGTTAAAAAGAGAAAAAGAAAAAAAAGGAAATGGCTCTAGTGAAGTTCTCCTCAAGAATTCCTGTTAAGTTTCTGCACAAATAGCAAAAGAACTGGGGGATTAGATGGAAGGAGATCAAAATCTCCTGGGAGGCAGGAAGTGTTTGGTGAAGCTGCTCCAGATAGACTGCCATAAAAATACCTGCTAAAGTAGCTGAAGAGAGTGGGAATTCAAGTATGCCAGTGGCTTAGAGAAACTGCAGAGAGAAGATGGCCACAAACTGAAGCACCAAAAGTTCCGCAGGAACTCAAGGAAAAATTTCTTTCCTGTGATGGTGACAGAGCACTGGAATGGGCTGCCCAGAGAGGCTGTGTAGGCTCCTTCTCTGGAGATCCCGCTTGGATACCACCCTGTGCTACATGCTCTAGGTGACCTTGCATGTGCAGGGGGTTGGACCTAGATGATCTTTAGAAGTCCCTTCCAACCTTAAAGATTCTTTGATTCTGTGATCCCTCCTGAGTTGTCTTTCACGTGTGAGGTTCCTGCTGCTGTTTCTTTTTTGATCATTCTGCTTCATGGGGGCATAATGGGTTCCTACAACACACAAAATCATCCTCCCAACTATCCAAAGTCACCATGAGTTACCACTCATGTGCAGCCATTGTGGGGCTGGGCAAAGAGAGGAAGACTGCAGTCTACTTCTCCAGCCTGAGCTGTGCCCGGGCTCTCTTCAGCCTTTTAGGAACAAGTACTGAAGATAAGTGGACAGAAAGCAGATTAATTTCCTGTATTCAGCAGGATGAAGTAGAAGAAACTGCTAGCATCGTTGAAAGAAGTAGCATGATTAAAATAAGGGATTCCTGCAGAAGAGATGATGGGCACAGCTCTTGTGTATTAAAGAAGTTAACATCTATTCTCAAAAGCCAGAAACTAGTAGCTGTGAGCTGACCTCTGTAAAATGGTGTCCTTAGCCTAGAACTTGTCTTTGCAATCAAAGCAGCCTATTTATTGTAGTGTGTAATTAGACTATACGATTCACTCTGATTTTGGTTTATTAAGCACTTATTCAGCACTAAGTGGCAATTAATTAAAGCATCTTCAGTAAATCCAGGAGCTCGATAAATGAGGCGAGTTTATTATGATTGTTTATACATTCTGGTGCCAAGTGTTATGTTATTTAAAGGCAGAACAGCAAAAGTGATGCAGAGAAGTTTGCCTACTAACAGCAATGAGAACCGAAAAGGTCTCATGAGATGCAACTTTTAAAGATATTCAAAATAACCCCCCCCCCCCCTTCTCAGCGAATCCTCTTACTTTCTAATGCTTCAGCTGGAGGTGTGTGCTGACAGCAGTGTTTTTACTTACCCCTGCTATGTAATGCTTTACCCACATGTGTGCAGACTGCTTTACTATAAACATTGACATAGCTAGCCTAATAATACATTATCAAATAGTTTTGGGTATAACTCTGAAGAAGCCTATGCACTAAAAATTCCATTTTACAGATGACCGTTTATGTAGGCAGGTAGCATACAACTCCTCAATTAGATACACTTAACATGAATTGTTCCAGTTAAAACTGCATCCTGCGACACTTGCAGTATTATCAAGCTTCACCAGCCTTATGAAAATGTATCTAAAAAGGGAACAAGTTCAGCTACATCTAGACATGCTCGTTCAATGACTTAAAATAATCAAAACTTTAATTCCTTCTCCCTTTTTCCAATTTCAATTTGTGGAGCAACTCAAGCCAAGTTAAAAAGTCGGATTTAGAAACACTTTTATGCATTATGGTAGCACCTATAAGATGCTTCCCATTCTCAAAGTACTGTGTTGTGATACTGTGCAAACAGAACAGTGAAAAGTCAGTTCTTGCTCCACGAGCACTTTGTGACCTTATATGTGACCTTAGTCCTTGAGTACATAATATTCAAACTTGGATTGTGCTTCGGTTTAAAGCAGGGATTATAAAGATTCCTTTTTTAAAATGAATTTTGTTTTAATTTCCGCCTGTAAAATAGCTGCTGAGTGTTGCAAGTGATTACAGAGTAACTCTTGTGCAATTATTGTGGGGAACTTAACAGATCCGTTGCTAATGAATATACACAGTGACTCAGCAGTGCTGGAGTGGGATCAAGAAAATTGTGTGCTTCATTAATACAGTTAGATGCATCTGGGAGTGCTGAATATCACATTTGCAGCTGTAGAACCATGTCCTTCCAGTTGATCTTGCAGTATTTTTTTTCCTATGTGAATGATGAACAGAAGGATTGTGGTAAATTTGTGGCAGTATGAACCACCCCAGAAAGCTGAGATGAAAGATTATTAACTAAAAGTATTTAATATTGATATGATTGCAGGAGTCTGAAAAATTGTCACATATCTAGTTCAGTGTTGTGTGATATCATATACATCTTGTTTTGAAATCTTCAGAGCAGCTCGTCACTCTGAATGCCGATTAGGATGTCGTGCCCAGGACTTCAGAGGGACCAGACTTCACATCAGCAAAGGCAGGAAAGGTGGGTATTTATTGTGAAAACACTGAGCACATAGCCTGCATCACTGTGCTCTGCTGTCTGCACATGGACTTAGACATCCTTCTATCCAAAATGCACAGTGCGAGCAAAAACAAAACCAAAAGAAAAAAAAATATATTTTTAAAAGAGGAGAAAGGGTAGTTTGGCATGACATTCAGTGGTGTCTTCGGGGTTTGTAACGATACTTGCATGGCTTCTGTGATCCTCGTGCAAGTGGCTCCTTATGAATACAGACAGCTGTATGAATATCTAGTCCTGATAAACTATTTAGAAAGTAAGGCTTTAAGCTGGAATCTGGGTGAATCATCCGTGTACCTGTGAGATACAAGTAATATTAATTGTCTCGTGGTACGGCAAAGTGATCACAGCAATTTCTCATAAAAAGATCATTGTGTGTAACAAGACCTTGTAGATGCATGAGAGATAGCTGCAGTAATGTGAAAAGGGCAGGCCCTAAGAGCCACCTTGGAGCATGCAGAACTCATTAAAAATTGTGAGACTAGTGGCAGCAGCTGAAATGTCAGTATTTTGAACTAGCTTTTGGCTGACTCTGCTCACTTAACGTATCCAAGCCGAGAAAGCCATTAGGCCGAGGAACAAATTGTTTATTTTTAATAAATGCTCTACAGTCATTACCTATGTGGCGCCACCAGGTTACTGGGCCTCACTGAAGCTCTTTATCTGCTGAGAAAAGTGGAGTCAGCTCCAATGTTCAGATGCTTAGATTTAGAGATGCCATAGCAATGGAGCAGATTTTTTTTTCTTCTTCTAAATACTTCCTCTATCTGTATAAAGAATAAGCCTTCATCTGTGACATTATTAATACCATAATTTATAGCATCTGTCAAAAAAAGAAGTTACAAATGCCTTTTTCAGTTAACCTGCCCGGGCTTATGGAGCACTACAGAACCTTGCAGTTGCAGAGAGTAGATCAACATTGCTGCTGAAAAGTAAACTGAGAGCTTTGAATTGTAACATTATAGGCAGTATTACCATATGGGTTTATTTAAGTTAGGCAAGAGGTAACTATAACCAATACCCATTTCACTTAGACTGTAAGGCAGAAAAGAGGGAGGGGATTAAAAAAAAAAAACGGAGATTTTCCCTGGAAAAGCCGCTGCTGCCTCTGCCCGCCAGGCCGCCATGTTACCGCGCAGCGCCGGCGCGCCGCCTCGCGGCGCGAGAAGCTCCGGGCTGCGGAGCCGGCCCGCGGGACGAGCTGCTGCTGCCGATACCGGCCCGGGGCATTACGAAGAGAAGGATGCAGCGGGCCCGGCAGGAGGCGGAGGTCGCGGCCTCCACCCCTCTCCTTCTCCTCCTTCCCCACCCCGGGCTGCCATGGCGACGGGGCGGTGGCCTCGCCCCGGGCCCTTCCTCCCGCGTCCCGCGCATGCTCCTACGGCCGGCGCCATGGAAGCGGGAGGCCACGCCCCGCGCGGCCGCCCTGGCCAATGGGCTTCCTTACTGCCGCTGGGAAGGCTTAAGATGGCGGCGGGCGCGGCAGGTGGAGCAGCCAATGGGGTCGACCGTGGAGGGCGGGGCGGAGGCGGTAGCAGGGTTGGCCGGCGCGCACGCGGCGGCGTGGGGTGCGTTGCACTGCGTGGGCGGGGGGTGCCGCTGAGTGTGGGGTCCCTGGGGCAGGGGGTGCCCCGAGGGGTTTGGGGGGGGCAGGGAAGGGTGCCCCGTGGGGCTCTCCGGGCTCTCATGTTGTCTGTGGTGAGGGCAGGGGGTGCTCTGTGCGGCTGGGGCTGCGCTGGGGCGGGAGGTGCCCTTTGGTTGGTGAGGGGGGCAGCGGCTGCCCAGGCGGGGCCTGGTGTGAGGGCTGCGTTGGGGCGCCCTGGCCTGCGGGTCCCGCTGGTGGATGAGAACCCTTCATCAGTCAGAAGAGAGGGGTTATGTGCCTCGTGTGTGTCTGTGTCTTGCTGTTTTTACCTGAGGGAAAGTGTGAAGGGTTTTTCTTTTTTTTTTTTTTTTCTGTCTTGGAACAGAAAAATAATACTTGGAGAAGATACTTTAAAGTTGCTGTAGTTGCATCCCTGGGGTATTTTATACCATCAGTAGGTATTTCAGAAAGTTTGATGGACAGTGGTTTTCTGCAGAATACCGTGATTGCAGTTGTAGTTATACTGTGGCATATTGGTTATAAATATGTAATTCCAGTTTGACTTTTCACAGAAAGGTAATGTGTATCCAGAAATAAGCAGAACCATGAGGTGCTGTCTTGCTAGGTGTGTGGAAGCTTCATGTCCTAACAACACAGCAGTGTTAGTGTTTATTTCCTAATATTTTTAAAGAATTTCCTGTTCTGGAGCTGCCATCAGATTTTGTGTGTGCAAAGTGGCTCCAGTGAGATAGCTGTTATTAAACAAAACCCACGGCTGCAAATAACTTCGGTTTATCCCATGAGTTGCCTTCTGCATGCCAACCTTAAATAATGCTTGTTTATATATATATATGCATATAGATGCATGTAGGTGTAGAGATATATATATGGATTTTCCTCTAAATGTCTTTTTAAGGGGGCAGGGGTCTCGCCTGTGGGGAAGGTGGGCTCAAGACTGTGTCTCTCAGAGAGCAGGGTCCTGCGGCAGGCAGCCCATGAGTGCAGAGCAGTGGCTGTCCGTGTGTTTTGGCAGTGCTTTCCACCTAGGGACACATGGAAGTCAGGCCAGGTGCAGGAAATGAGGGGGGTTTGTGCTCTGCAAGGAGCCTGGGTGCAAGACAGGCATCCTCCTTCCTCATCGGAGGTCCTGCTGGTGCCTTGTCTTTTCTTATATCCTCTTCCCACCACCGTTTCCTTTCCCTTTCCTTCTCTCTGAGCTGGTCGGAATTCTCCCTCCTTCCTCCTGGTGCTGAAGGTGGGAGGGCAGGACATTCCGTTGCACGTGGAAGCCTGCGGGAGCAATTGCTCTTAATTCCCGGCGCCCTGAGTTTGTGGGGTTAGTGAAAGCACATAGCAATGGACCACGTTCAGTCTGGTCTGGTAAGAACTTAACTGCTGAATCCTAAATTAAATGCTCTAAACAGCAGTTTTGATTACTTTTTTCCTTAGCTGACACTTCGATGGGAGTTGCAACTGAAGATATTTGAGAACAACGTGATATGAGGATCGGTAGCTTGCTGGAAAAACAAAGTAAGCCGATCTATGAAAATGAAAATCACTGATGAAGCTGCAGGAATGCAGGACAGAGGCTGGCCAGTTACAGTAGGCAAGTCTGAAGGTCCCAGGAGTAGATGTTCCGTCCTGCTTCAAGGCCCTAGAAATAGTCAAAATATTTTTTTATGTACCGAAAGGAAATAAATATCAGTCAGCTGTCTGTTACTTCCAACAAATTCACAGTAATGTTTTCTTAAACTCTTCAATCTGGTACATTTTTATACAGTTTCATCAATATGAAGTATTTGCGTCCAGATAGACAATTGCACTCTGCAGGCTGTGTTTTGTGTGTGGTTTTTTTTTCTTTTTTCTTTTTTTTTTTTTTTTTTTTTTTTTTTAAGTCTGTAGCAACAGCCTGTGCAATTGTTTATACCCCTTACAAGCTTTATGTAACTATTTCTTTTCATATTAATCTGAAGTTGCATCTTGCAAGATGTTAATGTCCATAGGGTCGGGTTTTGCTAGTATTTTACTCTGAACTTATTTGTGCTATTGAAAATGTTTTGAGGTGAGCTTAATGTTTATCTTCTGACCAAAAGTTGCCATGGATAGAGGACTGAAGGTATTTCAGATCTTATTCTTTGTTTTCTGTTGGTTCATTCCTTGACATTTTTTTCCTATATAGGACTTTATTATGGCCTTATCTGACAGTTGCTATTTTTCATGTTTTAATGCTTTATTTTCT
Organism: Eudromia elegans; assembly: GCA_003342815.1. Lineage (NCBI taxonomy): Eukaryota > Metazoa > Chordata > Aves > Tinamiformes > Tinamidae > Eudromia > Eudromia elegans. The sequence continues at coordinate 5,929,936 of PTEX01000023.1, read as the reverse complement.
TATCTTTTCTGCTAAGTGAAAACTTCCTGAAAAGTCAAAAGTAAATAATGCTACAAATCCATCTCATGGCATTATCAACTGTATTTTAACTGTGGAGAAAACACATCAAAACCTCATTGTTCTTCTGCTGGATCAAAGCAACCAGTTCAAAAGATTAAGTGATTAGCTTGAAAAAAAAATATGTATTTGCTATGTACTGCTTGTATATAGCAGTGATCTCCTTGAAAGCATTGAATGTCTCTATTTCATGTATTTTTGACTTTGCTTTTAGGTGAATGTAATGTTAAATCCTGTAGCTGCTTTTTTTTTTTTTTTTTTTTTTTTTTTTCTGCTTTAGTTGAAAAAGTTTTTGTTAATGTTCTTCTCTGCAGTCAGTCAAAGCTACTGGTGGTGTCTTTTCACTTAAAGAAGAAAAAGTGGAAGTGTTATATAATGAGTAAATGGTTAAACTGGCAAAATAACAACCCAGCATTGAATTGAAATGGGCAAAGTACTTCCTGTACTCTCAGTACCTTGAATAGGAAGTTTCAGATTTTGATGATTTTTCAATAATTGGAGGATCTGTTAATAACAGGCAGGGACTTACATCTGTTGCTATGGGAACAGCTGAGCTGGAATTAAGCACTGTTATTCCCTGTGGGATCATAAGGGACAAGCAGATGGCTGTGAAAGCATTAATTCTTATGTAGAAATACGCAGCGCTTACTAGCAAACCTGACTGACTGACATTCTGTAGTTTGTAGAGGTTTTTGTGGAGGAAATTGAGGTAGACCTTAGTTTGTTGGGTGTGTGTCACAGGTGAGTATGAATCAGCTTACAAAGAGAGGGAAATAGATTTAAGGAAATGGAGCTTAAGCGTCTAGGATAAATATTATTATGTTTATTGAATGTTCTGCTTAAGGAATGTTTGTGTGACCCAAATGTGAGTATAACAGACTTGAGAGGGGCAGGGATTCCCCCCTCCCCCCCCCGGGAAAATCTAGTTACAGATGTTTCTGGACTTGACACTTGTTGGATGCTTAAAGACCAAATACAAAAGTTTATAGAGAACAGAGACCTTTTTTTCTTTGTGTTGCATGGAGATATCAGAGTCAGATTGTTGATTATCCTGAAATGTGAAAGTTCCAAGATATGAATAGAAGTCATAAAAATGAGACTTTAAGAAAGAGCCCGTTACTTGTTTCTAGTTTCTATGATAGGTTGCAATGAAAGAAGTTGCAATGTTGTTCAGTTCTTCTCTGCAATTTTGAGGGCTAGCTAAAAGTATATTTCACTTATAAATGAAAACTGCCATTCTTCAGTAATAGCCAGATTTTGGAAACTGAGGCCTTAATGGAAARAAAAAAAAAAAAAAAAAAAAAGAATTGTGAGAATGTATTAATGCTGGGGACCTAATACTGCTCTTTGCTTATGTTTTGTGCTGTAAGGGAAATTTTCATTTTCCTGATTGCCAGGCTTTGCCTGTTAGGAAGACAGTGAGGCCACCGTAGGCGATTAAAACCGCAGCAGGAGCAGCTGGGTGAATAGACAGGGTCAGGGTCCTTCTTAAAAATTGCTTGATCTAAAAGCCTGCAGCTGCCTGCAGCTCTGAAGGGTTTTTTAGCTCTTTGTGCCTGGTGGTCATGAGTGACACCCAGCGGGCTTACTGTGAAATAACACACTCGGTCCGGGTTGCTCTCCTGACAGTCTGAGGGGCTGTGAAACACCTCGTTGCTCCTGTTCTGGTAGCTGCACCCGTGTTAGGCTGACGGCTGCGTGCAGAGGCAGTCAGGGCAGGACAAAGTCTTCAGATTCGTGTTGCAGTGAGTGATAAACGTTCACATTTGGGAAGGTGTGTTTCTTGTGCAGCCTCCACAAAAATATGTAGCTGTTTGGAGGGCACGATCAAGTCCTCAGGCTTTGTCTCCGAAGTTTCATGTCCTTGAGGGACCATAAGCTTAGAATTGTGTGCTCTCTGTGCACATATATACCCTCATAAGATTTTTGCTACTTTGGAAACAGTGCAGGAAGCAGCTATTGTGTCTTCCTGTCATCTGTCTGACAGTATCTCCCAGCAAAGAAAAAAGCTCTTGCTTATCTCTGTCTCACTTGTCTTCCAATCTGCTTTCCTATCTGTGTTCTTTGCTTTGCATGGGCAGCTGTAGGCATCAGGCTGATGAGGTTGTAAAGGCAGAAGAAGAATCAAAATGTCCCCACTGTTCTTTTGGGAAACTGCTTTGACAGTTAAAAGCTGTTTAATTTCTGGTCTAAATTTTATTTATGGTCAGCTAATACTCTTACATTATTGTGCTGCTATTGTTCTTGAGTAGAACCCCTTCTTAGCATTTATCCCCTTTGATGTACTTGAAGATAGTAGTTGTATCCCCTCAGCCCCTGTCTTTGCCAGGCTTTACAAGGCAGAGTCCGAGCTTGCTTGTGATAAAGACTTCTCATTCCCTGCCTTGTCTAAGCAGTTATTCTCTGTACTTGGTTACAGTTCACTGAAGAGCCCTGCTGTCAAGTGACTGTGACCCAGCAAAATTTGATTTGACAAAAGCAATGAGAAATGAGCAAGGTTATTAAAATGCACAGAATTCTCAACTCTGCACTTTCTCTGTGTCTAATTTTTGGGCAATGCTGCCTGCCAAAGATGCTGGAAAGGCGTTTTGGCCTCTGGGAAAAGCAGATTCCCTATCTGGGTCTTTGGGCTTTGTGGGTGCTAACAGGAGCGTGTTGCCTCCATTATGATTCTCTCTGGACTGTGGCATACAAAAAGCCTCTTGTTCAGAAAGCTATAAAGTGCAAGTTCCAAAATATTTGCTTTTTTCATCGTTTCAGTTCTTGGTCACATTTCTTGTCACTTATATCTCAACTACTTTTCCACTATGAAAGTGATTTAAAACACGAGCTTCCAGCACAGTGCTTTGCAAAACAGCTGTGAATGTGAAGAATCATTTCCGCCCTTTTCATATCACTGAGTACAAAGCAGGTGAGACCGGTGCTGGAATGCTGTGTCCAGTTCAAGTGTGAGGGCTGTTTAAAGGCTATTGAAAACAGATGATGAGAACACCTTGCATGGGGAGCGCGTAGGCAAACCAGATGCCTCAGCATCTTCCATGCACAGTGACAGGTAAATTATTCTGGGCAGGATGGAGTCACACAGCCCCAGACTTCTACGGTCGCGTTTTCTATCCTTTGTTTTGTGTTGTTCTCATTTAGATTACATCTCTTCTGTTTTTCTGCCACAAAGCATCAAAAACGGAACTTGTAGCAAGGTGGTGGTTCAGCAGAACCTGCAGCTGTCAAGTTATGTGTAAGGAGTGTGTTTTGGAAATTGATAGTCTGTGGGCTCTCCTGGGCATGCAGAGATCTCCCCTTTCTCCTGTTGGTTTGGTACTCGAGAAAGTCTGATGATTGCCTCGCCATGGTGGCACTTGGATTAGCCAGCTATCAGAAATGTGAGTTGTGGGATGTGATTGGCGCAGACGGGCTGTGGCCTGGGTGTTCTTAGGAAAGCAAATGAGGAAAGTGAAGACATGCTGTTTTCCCTGCTTAGTCTTGACCAATGGTTAGACCAGTGTGATGCATATGCAGCTGCAGAGAATTGTTTAACGTGTAAGTGTAGTGTTAAAAATTGTCAGGCACCCAAGCGTATTCTGAAAAACACTAGTGCCACTTTTCCATGCACAGGTATATGCATCCATATCTACATGTGTGTTAAACAGCAGCATCGCCAGCAAAGACTCTTTGAGCTTGGGTTTCTAGGAACTGTAAAGTGCCATGAAAGCACACAAATCTCATTTAGAAGAATGAGCTCCAGTAACAGAATGTACTTAAGCTAAATTACTGTTGGTGAAAGAACTTCTGAAATATCCTGGTAAATAAAACATTTCATCTTATTATAGATATTTTGGCACCAATAAGTGGTAACAGGAGCTATTACTCTTGCTGTAGCAAAGTTTCTTTATATTCTTTTATTCCGGTTGCTGCTAATTTTAGGCTGAAATTTCCCAGGCTTCCTGTGAAGCAGAAACAAACTCTTTGGAAGAATTTCAGCAAAATTTACTAATCTTTGAATCTTCTTATTTCCAGTTTATTTTATATTGGCTTGTTGGTACAAAGTGGCAGTGTCTAATTTGAAGGAAATAAATGCTCCTATTTCAGAGTCATTAAATTATTCATGCAGCTGCATAAGTAATTTTCCCCCACCTTTCTCTGTAGCGTGGATTGTTGAGGTTGCCTGTTCATGTGGTGCTTTTGTTCAGCATAAAATGGCTTTGAAGATCATCACTCTTGGAGCCCTTTGTTGTAGTCTTAAACTTGAAAGAATATTGAAGCATTTTCAGATGTGGAATTTGAGAGTGCATCCCTGAGACTTTCACATTTTATCCTGTATCCTGAAGATTCAGAATAAGGATTGTTTTTTCCCCCCAAAGTTGGCTATTAGCACTTAACAGTATTTCTTGTATGTGGATATTACAAGGTAGGCAAATACTCTTTGTTTCACTAATTGAGAAATTAAAGAGTGAGTATTGCAACTTGCTGGGAGCTGCTCGGGAAGCCCTCCTGCAGGATCAGAGCTGGGACTAGGCCTTCCAAGGCCATGCTCGTGTTCAGTCCATCTCACTGCTCAGACACATAACCTGAGCTCCTGGGAGGTGGCTGTTGTGTATAGGTCCAGTGCGAAGTCAAACAGCTGCTTGTTTCTTTTAACAAAAGCAATTCCTGGTGGAGGGGAGGTGCATGAGAAATAGCACTCAGTGAAAGTTTTGAACCTTCTCTGAATGATAGTAGTCACATTAGAGATGTGAAAGGAGAAGTTAATAGTGTGTGCATAGGATGATGTAGCCTGCGTGCTTGATTCCCAGCTAGCTGGTCAGAGCTGACGGGGTGCTCAGAGCTGTCCCTCCCGAAGCCTCTGCTGAAGCAAAGTGAGGCCAGTGTGGAGGCTCTGGTGGGAGGTGCACAGGAGCAAGGAAATGGCTTGTCTGTGCTCTGATGAGATAAGCACAAGTGCAGAAGACTGAGACTTGGATTCTCTTCAAGCTCCACAGTGGATGTACTGTGAATAGTTGTAATTACATTATGGAGAGACATCAGGACACAAAGGTGTTATGCTTTGAAGCTGTGGGTTTTCCACTGTGACCAATTGTGAGCGTTTATGTTTACATGGCACTTGGACAGCTGAGTGCACCAATGCTGTTGGGTGCATCATCCACCTTCTCTTTTGCACAGCGAAATTAACAAGTATCTGGGGCCTCTTCTTATCGCAGGAGGGCGTTTGAAACTGGCTCGATGTCACAGATTGGGCTGTGGTTGCCCTTTGGGCTGCATACTCGTCTTCCAGAAGGTGACACGTGTGCTCAATTCCATATGCTGTTAGTGTGCTGGAGTGGGGCAGAGCTTAGGCACGGTTCAGAGCTGGGAGAAGGGAGGGCGTGTAGGTACAGGCCTACTGTTAGATGCTCCTTGTGGTGATCTGCTCCAGTCCCAGGGCCATGGCCCTGCTCTTGAGCAATATCCATAGCTCACGTAAAATAGCTTACAGTTTACTCATGCAGAGGTGTATAGGCATCCTATTATATATATGTATATGTCCAGATTAGCTTTGCAGAGAGTTTCTGAACACAGTATGCTTTGTTTAAAAAATAAAGCACACAAGAATAAAAGCCTCTTAAATGTCCTGATTACAATATCTCTTTCTGTAATTTCATGTTTCCTTGGGAATCTTTCAGCTCTGCCTCTACAAAAAAGGATTGCTTCTGTTGCATTTTCTCTCCACTTGATCTGAGAATAGCCATGAGAGTAAAATAGCGCATCTGTTATCCTCTTACTCCCTATCAGTCTCCCTTATTGGATGACCACCTCATCCATGCCTGAATGCGGGTGTCTCCTCTGCCTGGTGTCCTCACTTCCACAAGTCAGTTCTCAGCTGGATCCAGCTGCTCATGTTGAAATTGGATTTGGATGCTGGAGGACTTATTCTGCTGCCTGTCTATTGTAAGATCTGTACCACTAGCAGCAAAGTGGGTGAAGAGGGAAGATTTTGTACAGAAGAGAACCCGAAATCTGTTTGCAATGACGTACAGCAACTTCTCAGAGCCTTTAGAATCTTTTTTTTAATCCCCCACAGGTTATCCAATATGTTGTAGAGATGGTAGTATAGCTATCTGAGCTTCAGCTTTTAAAATTTTAACTTAAATATAAAATAAGGAAGCCAAAATTAGTACTTGAAGCATTTTCATAGTAATTCTGTGCTGTATTATTCTGATTTATTTGAATTCTAATTTTTACACTGGGTTGTTTCCACAGTCAGAGTTTTCTAATGATAGTTTATGATCTGGATCTTTCGCAGCTCTTTACCCTCTCTTCTAATTCATGTGTTTCCATACATAGACTTTCAGTTACTGATGGTTTAATGTTAATTCATTGTAGTTTGGACCTGAGGATGTGCCTACAATTTCTTCTAAATCTAGGCCTGCTTCCACCGTATTGTTCTAGTGTTGGATACCAAACCAAAGCAGTTTGAGCAGAAAAATCTCAGACCAGCAGCCTTAAGTTTTCTTTTAAGAAGGTGTGTCCGTTTTGTTTCTGATTTTCTTTTTTTCCTCTGGATATTACTATTGTTTAAGTCCACTTTTCTGTCCCATTTAGACATAGATTTCTTGAACAGGATTGTACCCCTTGGACCGTGTGATAGAGAGGGTGGGGTAAAGTTGGGTTCATGGAATGCTATGTTTTTTAAATAAATATATATGTGTATATAAATTTATGCCCTTCCAGCAGATTTTACTATAGTAGTGCATCTCCCACCTCCCCTTCTTCTGCTTTACTGCTATATTTTTCTCTGTAGTACAAATACAAAATTGCATGTGCTTGTTTCTTGCTGTGCTCTACATGTGGAAACTACATGGAACTGATTTGAAAGGATGAAATAATTTTCTTGGCAGCTTCCGTCTTGTCTCTGTGCGTTAGTGTAGCCTGTTGTGCATCTTACTCCCTTGCTGCTCAACAGACTAAAGGCTGCTCTCTTCACGTTAAAATGGGCATGCTGCATAAGCACTTTGGTAATATAACAAAATCCATTTTAGGAATTTGTGTTCTACAGAAGTTATGTATCCCTGATACTCTTTTTGTGCCTCCCTTGCTTGTTTAGGTTGCTTGCCTTGACCTGTCCTGTGCTGCAAAGCCATGCCAAGGAGGAGAGGTCCCAAAGTGCGTTGTCCTTAGTGAGGCCTGGGGTGCTGATACATGGGTATCAGCATGGGGTAAGCCCCATGTAACGCTGCATGCACAAATTGCTTTCCACTGCCCAGAGCTTCAGATGTGTTCTTATTTTGCTCTTGAACTTTTAATAATTGTGAAAATAAAAAAGGAGGGTCTCAGTGCATTGTTTGCTATAGGAAAGAGCTGTGCAAGATTTCATCTACTGCTGTTCAAATCCCTTGCTATTTTTGGTATTTGAACTCTGCAGTGAAGATTGCCAAATCTGCAGGTTGTTTTCATTTTTATTACGTGTTTCTACCCTCCTACTCACAAGTTACTCTTACGTACTGATTTAGTATTTGAGACAAAGTCCTGTTTCTCGCACATTTTCAGGTGTATTTTTTTAGAGGGATAATTTTATTTTTATATACATTGCTGAGCTAAGAGTGCTCTTTAGAAATGAGATGTCGTGGAATGGCATAGTTCTGGTGTACAGAACTAAAAGGAGAAGGAAAATAGTTTATGAATCACTGGTTTATTTTCTGTAAAAAAAAAGAATGTGTTTTAAGGACATGTGAGACTGCTGGCTTGAACTGAGGTGATGTTCAGAGTAACACACAAAGAGCACAGCAGCCCATGCTTAGACAATATTAAATATTTAGTTTGTGCTGCTAGGTGTTGCTTAGATCACTTCTGTTTGCTGGGAAGCCCTGATTTGGGCACCTAAGACTGTCTGCTTCTAGTTTTGCTGCATGTTTTCAGACTCCATTATTGAGAAATATGTAACCAAAGCATGAGAAAATTCTGTCGCTGTTGTGTGGCCTCCCTTCTGCTTCATGTCTTCAAGTTTATTTCTTTTTTAAAGGAACTTTATAGGATGCTGCAGAAGTCAAAACGTCGTGGTTTATTTCAGAGTTCTTTATTTACTTTGAGTTCACAAGATGTAGTGAGTTGTGAATGTCCTTCAGGAAGCTCTTTGCTTCTGGTGGTCATAATGTCAGAGATGCACGCAGGGGTTGCACACAACTATGAAGTTAATTCATAGGAAGGTTACATGTCTTGATTGCTTCGAAGGCCTAGATTTGGTAACATAGAAGGTTCAGATTTAATTTGTAAAAGATAGTTTTCAGCTTGTTCACTGGGTGTGGTTGCAAGTGCAGGTGAGAGGCATACTTCTAGCATGCTGTTATTATCCATATTTTGGTCTGTGAAACCATGCTCCTGGATTCAGATGATTGCAAGTGGGCTGTGATGCTCCATCCTCACGGGCACAGGTTTCCAAGATACTGACTTTGCCAAAGGGTTCTTGGGGACCTGCACAAAACCCATCGCTCTGGAGGCTCCGTTGAGGAGTGCTGAGCTGGAAAGTGCTTGGCTTCCATGCAGCAGAGCTCCACGTGCTTTGTGAATGGCAGCAATCCAGAGCTTAGTTATCTGCCATTGTGTTTGGAAGACCATGGTTTCCTATTTGTCTCATAAATTTAACACAGATTCTATTCCTGCCACTTAAACTTTCCCATCAAAATAAAACAGTGACTTCCCCTCCTGAAAAGGAAGGGCCAGCAGCTACACCCTGAAGTTTGAGCAGGAATTGTTTATATAACCTTCAATCAGAGACTCATAAGAGTTTGAAGACATTTTCACCAGGACAAACTAAGTATTTAGCAAGACCTGGTCAGATGTAGCGTTATAGTTCTTCATTGTTGCAGAGAAATAGAAGCCAAGACTCTGCCCTTCACTTTCCTGGTGATATAAATTACACATCGAGATGGAAAACATGAACAGCACTTTCTGGTATTTCAAATAGCTGCAACTACGTCATATGGGGGTAAAAGCTTAGAAACTATCTTGGGCTAGTTTTATTTTCCAGAAAATATTATTAAATCTGAATGAAGCATACTTTGCAGGCTCTGGCTTTTTGCAACTTCTACATATTTGTAGAGTTCCCTTCCTTTCCCTTACCCCCAAAGTAGTAAAAAATGTGACATAAAAGAAGAGTGTTGTAAAATGTTCTCATTGAATAAATTCTCTGTCAAAGTCAGTGATATTTAAATACCAATAACTTGCTTTCCACGGGGAGGACATTTGTCAGGAATGTGTCTGTTTAAGTTTATGTGACCTTTTGAGTATAAAAAAGCCTGATTATTCTGAGCTTCAAATTCAGGTCAGTCTGGAAAACCACCTTTTTCTTTCAGAAATGCACAGAAAGAATGTGATTTATTGGTAATGACAGCAGCATAGGATAGCTGCTCTGTAAAGCTGCTTTCTCCACATCCAAGTATATGTTTGGAAACACCATTTAATGAAAGTTTCTGTTGTAATTCTTTCACAGACTTGGTTAAGCCAAAGCTGCTCTCTTTTAGTAATACATATTTCAGATCTTTTTTTCTTAAAATGATTCATTTGCATGAAAATTTAATGCTTTTGTACTTGTTTTTTCCTTGAAATTGTTGTATGCTTGACTTCGTGTTACAGTCTTTGGGGTACTTCACTTAATCCAACACAAATATTTTGTTACACAGCTGCCCTGTGATTCTGTTGTGATTCAACAAACCCAGGTAAAATGAGGTTCTTGCTCTGGTGTGCAGCTTTTGCGCAGTGTCAATGATCAGTCCCTTTCTCGTAAAAACTTGCTGCATTTAAGGACATAGGCAGAAAAGCACATAATGAGCAAACTGTGCAGGTGGGATTGCACACAGGCTCCTGCCAAAGAGCTGTTGACTGCTCCTCTGTAGAGGGGAAAGGAGTTTCCACAGGATGTCGGCATTTCATGGCAGAAATTCCTTGTAGATGTACTCAGAAAGGTTGCTTTGATGTAGAAGATTAACCTGGGGACCCTATTGTCGGAATATTTCTGAGGCAAATAGCTTAGTGAGATTATTTGTAACTTGGGAATTAAGTTTTTATGGGTATGTCTGCTTAAGCTGTTTTTAAAATGTGCTCTTGTTTGTCCCAGGGCCTGTTGGGTGTTTGTATGTACCAGCCAGGAGCAAAACTCCAATGCTGCAGGTAAACAAAAAGAGCAGAGGCAGCTTTGCCCCAGCAACTTCTCTTAAGTTGCAGCTCTGTCATGGACCTTGAACGTAATTAACCTAAAAGAAGTAACACAGTGTACCTTATTTCCCTCATACGAGTCTGGCTTGAAGAATTAAAAGAGTTGGGATAGCTGGAAGTACATGAGACTATTTATTTATTTATTATTCTTGAGCTGTGAGCTGGCATCGCTTTTCTGCATTTTCTTGTGTAATTTTCTCCAAAAGAATCCTTTGATGCATGTGATTACTACTTCTGGATGCTGGCATAGTTCTTAAGGGAATAACTGGGTCTTTGAGTAGTGTTTTACCCTTACGTGCGTTAGCCAAAATATCCATGCAGATGAGAAGTCACTGGAGAGTTGACCCCCAAGGATCTGCTATGATTTCCTCAATATAAGAATTTTTATTTTCCACATAGTGAAAAAGTGGTCTAGTTTAAGCTGTAATTTTAACAGAAATCATCCATGTGTTTGGCTATGTTCATTTTCCAGACTGCAATTACATATTGGACTCTCTTAATCCTTTTCTATTTTTTAATTTTATTTTTTAATGGTCAAAGGTAGTGAACTGACTAAAATTACTTATGATTATGACAAACAGTCATTTCATTTAAATTTAAATGCTTTGATATGTTTTCTGACTTTAAATTGACGTAAACCTTTAGTATGATTGTAGAGCTGAGTTCTGCTTTGTGCTACAGGGAAGAGAATTTTCATGTTTTTCAAGGCATGTTATTTTGGAAACGTTTTCTTGGCGTGTGAGCATTGAGAAGATACTGTTAATTGTGCTTTACTTTGCAGTACTTGTACTGTATCAGGAGTTTCTAGGAGAGTTCAGTAATGCCAGAGAAGAGTTGCTTCCAAAATTATTTTTTTTTATTACTTGCACCGAGAACCAGATTTATGTAGATATTTAGGAATCTGAAAAAAAAATAAAAACAACAGCTAGGTGCTTAGGAGAATTGATGGTAATAACAAAGATGCTTAATTCCAGTGAACTCTCTCCGTGTAATATAGCCTGCTTAGGTCCCACATGTTGGCAGGTGTTTATGTGCATCATTGGGCACCTAAGTACTTGGAAAACTTACTTAATCAGACTGTTTCAGAATGTAGTTTTGCATAGTTTTTATCTTGTTCTCTCCCTCCCTTGCTTGCTTGCTAATTTGAGAAGACTCCTGCAGTTTCCCTGATGATTGCAGCCATTGGTGTCTGTGTCTTGGAGTGCAGGGATTGCTCTGTCGCAGATAGTGGTGAGAACTTGGTCTGTTCAGGTGCGGAGGACGCTGCTTTCCCGCTTACTGTATGAAAATAATAAGGCAAGTTTAGCTGGATGACTTTCACAGGATTCAAAAACAGAATGCTTAATCTTTTAAGGGGATTATATGATGTAGTGCTTGCGGCCTCAGGGGACTGAACTCCTTAGCTCAGGAAGCTCCTTCCGGTTCTGTTTCTGTAAATAAACCTGAAGCAGACAGGGCACTGGGATAATTAAATTTTGACTTCATGCAAGAAGATTTTTCATTTATGCATTTTTAAAACTAATGTTATTTCGGAACGACTTGATTAAAACACATCTCATCTTTTCCTTTTTGCAGATACGTGACAATTTCACATACCACGTTTGTGATGGCTGCAGTGGAGAAGATCGAGGAGCAGTTTGGCAGGCTACGCATTGCAAAGCGCTCTGTGCTAAGTGAAGAACCTGCTTACTTATTGGACATAGACGTTTCAAAACCTGCTCAGTCTGAGAGCAGCCACTTTGTGGCAGTTTCATGTTCCAATGAGTCAATTAGGATATATAACAGAGCAACGTTAACCTTCCTGCGGGAGTACAGTAGCTGTCCTGGGATGCTAAATGGAGTGAGGTTTGCGCACACACGTGACAGCGTGGTGTTTTCAGCATGCACTGATGGCACAGTAAAATGCTGGGATGTTCGTTTAGCAACACAGAAAGCTGTGCAGGTATTCAGTGGCTATCCTTCCAATGTTTTCATCAGTTTTGATATTAATTGCAATGATCTCATAATCTGTGCTGGAACAGAAAAAGTGGAAAAGGACACATTTTTGGTGTTTTGGGATGCAAGAGGTGATACAAACTGTGCCAGCAAGAGTAAAGAACCCTTGGGAGTCTATTCTGAAAGTCACAATGATGATATCACTAGAATTTGTTTTCATCCTACCAAACCCAGTTTGTTAGTTTCAGGGTCCACTGATGGGCTGGTTAATGTCTTTGACATTAACAAGGACAATGAGGATGATGCTTTGATATCAACGTGCAATTCAGACTCATCCGTAAGTTTTATTGGCTGGTCTGGGAAAGATTATAAACAAGTCTATTGCATGACACATGATGAAGGATTTTCTTGGTGGGACCTTGCTCAGTTAGATACTGAAGAACCCATAACGTTATTGCACATCCTGGATGTCCGAGAGGCAGTCTGCATCGAAAACGATGCCTTAAATTACCTGGTAGGTGGCTTATACCATGAGAAAGCAGACAAACTGCTGCTTATTGGCGGAACTTCCACAGGAAACATCCACCTAATAAGCTGTGGCCTCAACAGGCTGAGCGTTGTGGGTGCCCTTCGAGGAGGCCACGCTGCTGCCGTCCGCTCTTTCTGCTGGGACGCGGCGGATGAGTCGCTGTTGACTGGTGCCGAGGATGCACAACTGTTGCTGTGGAAACCGGGAGCTGCCGAGAGGTCCCTCGCAAAGAAAGCATCTCTGAAAACTGCTTCTTCTGTTCAGAAGAGAGTGAGGGTTCATAGCACCTCCCTGCAAGGCAGGAAGAAGTAAAATTCTGAGAATGGAGAGCTCTGCTATGAAGAGCTTTCTGTTTGCGTCATCTTGCAGGCAGGATCCGCCTGCCGCTCTCTTTGGAGGTGTTCTGCAGAGAGAACGGTGATACTTAGAAATTGTACCTGGGAATGTGCTTTGGTCATCCACTGAATACTATTATATACATGAAAAGAAGCTGATGATGTTAATCTGAAAAGAGTAAATGTTTTCACTTGAACAATAGATAAATATTTTTATATATAATATTTTTAATGATTGGTTGATGTCTCTGCCAGTGCTTTTCATGTAAAATACAGGCCCATGGCTTATGTGGTTTGTTACTTTCCCACTGAAATTCCCTGGCATGCTCAAAAAGCTCTTGTGTTTTGAGCTGTGTTTCTCTTGCTTTACAGCGAACTTAATGAAATTGCTCAATATATTAAAAGATTTTTCTGTCATTTCTTAATGCCTGCGGGAATTACTTCCTGATGAAAGAGAGAATAAGGACTGTTCTGCACTGTCATCTCACTGTTTATAGCAAGCTCATAAAGCAGCAGTTCATAGAGCTGCATTTTCATTGCAAAGAGATAAATGTATTCAGCCAAGTAGGAATATGTGATGTTAAGCAGGTAATCTTTTAAGCATGAGAAGTGTTAAACTGCCGTTATTTGGGGCATATTTCCTTCATGAAAACATGCAGGAATCTTCTTCCCTGGCAAGGGAGGGTATCTCCCTGGATGTACCTGGAAGATGGAGAAGCTTCTCCAGTAGGTTGGAGAGACTGATGGGCATGATAACACCAGTGCTTGTCGCCACCTCTTCTGTAGCTGACCTTAACTAGAATCACATGCTCAGCTGGAAGGATTAAAAACAAAAAACACCTTTTGAGAACACAGTTAATGGAATAAAAGGCCAGGATAAGGAAGTTTTAACAAATCCTGTTAAGTGGTTTGTGCCTGTCATTTAAGAAATGCCTCTCCCTGCAGAAAGGTAACATATGCTGAAGCGTCCTCTTTAGGACTGCTGCATTTTAGTATTCCATCAAATAGCTATTAAGAGGTGCAGAAATTGCACTGTACTTGAACACTGTTTAGTTTTTATACTTATTCTGTTCCTTTGGCAGCCTCCAAGCTCTGCACACCTGGCTCTGTACAGGCAATTGCCTCCCGCCTTCTGAGTACCATTGCAGTCGAGTCATGGTTGGTAGTTGCACTGTATGTGACATATGTGGACTAAACTGAAAACAGCAGAAGTATTTAAGGATTGCTATGTTAGAGAACAGTTGGCAAAGGAATTACGAGTTCTATTTCACCTGAGGGTGATAGGTAATTCTTTCAAAGCAGTGGTGAATGTCAAGTTTATGAATCGTTGCCTAAGCAGAGAAGGTGCTTGCCTCTTGTGTGAGGCTGCAGTTGTGCTAGGGATGACTTCATCATCTCTGAAGATGAGTCCTAGTCAAGCAGAGGTATCACATTGCCCCATGATATGTTTTACAAAGTGTTCATGTCCTTCAGCCATGTGTCCATATTTGTTTGGTGCCTGTATGTTGATAATAATGGAGATGGGATTTGGGTGTTTTTTGTTACTGCTGTTTATTCACAGAATGGTTGAGGTTGGAAGGGACCACTAGGGAATCATCTAGTAGAAAAAAAAGAAAACGGTGAGAAAAAAAAAAAAGACTTATTGAGACCGGGTTTCATCTCAAATGTGATGTACAACTTGCTTTTTAGATATTTCTCCTTTTTTTTTTTCCTGGTAGCACATGCACTGTAGACATTGGGCATTGCTAAGAAAAATTGATTTCTTTTCATAAAGATACCTTACACAGCAACAAGGGGGAAAAAAATCCATATGTGATTTTAAATTGCAGCAAAAACATAGCAGTTGTCAGGAGACTCAGGCTTGTGTTGCCCCTAAAGTGTTTTACTATTTTTTAACTTTTTTTATGTTGACTTAATTTGAGGTTAATATCCACTAAAAATGCAGATGGAAATCACATCTTGATGAGTAATTCACACTTGTTTGCTTTTGTAAACTGAAGATGCTGTTTCATAGAGCACAATCAGAATATGTTGTACTCAAATAGGTTTGAAATTAGGCAGGTGAAGGTGTCTGACAATCTGTTTTGGTACTTTTGAAGCCTGCGAGTTGACTTCGGTATTATTAAGAAGCATATTTGAACTGCTAGAGAACTTAACTGAAATAATGTGCAAACACCAGGTGTTCAGGAATTCTCATAATACAAATTGTTTAACCCCAGAGGAAGCTTTAATTTCAGAAACAGTATCATATTTTTTCCAGCAAATGAAAATGAAAAATCCAGATATGCTACCTGAGTGCAGGAAACAGTGTCCCTCTTTACCGCAAGATCACGGTGAACCCATGGTGCTTCTGTGAGCTGCAGGAGAATCTCACATCATTAATCTCCAACCCCAGTGTTTTTTTACATGAAGCACATTCTTATGTTCCCTCTTTGTGAGTAAAATCTAACCCTCGCACACACGCTATTGCTGTGGTTAGCGCCTGTTCCCATTGCAAATGATTCGCTTTTCTTGAAATACAACTTCATTTTGGTTTTCTTTCAAACAAGATACTGGATATCAGGATGAGATGTGATGGGCAGCAGGGAATTTCAGTAACAATTCAGGATTTTACCCACGCTGTGGGGAAAAACAAACAAATGTTAAGTTGTGAAATTATTTGTCAGAGGAATATATATTTAGCAAATCGCCAAGTCTTTTTGTGGACAAATTGTACATGGCACCTACATAAGGTGTGTAGATGGACACGGCTGCATATCTGCACTTAAAATCTTAATGAGAAACTGGGCAGGTGGAGCACTTCGAAGGCAGAAGGTGCAAGTTTGGTAGCGTGTTCTTGAACGATGGCTTCTGTCGGCCGAGAATCCCACGTGACCCTGTGCATTATCCTGTTGAATGAAGTGGTTCCACTGTGAGGAGAAGAGCAGTGCAGGAGGGAGGTGGAGGCCAGGCCCCTTGCCTGCCCAAGTGGCTTCCCCTCGTGTTTTGGCGTACGGCACCATCTCCAGCAGGAGGGAGCCCAGCTGCGGCGTCGTGGGCTCCGGGATAGATGCAGTTCATTGCAGGTAAGTGCAAAGGCTTTCATGCTGATGGGCAAAATGGACTTTATTTTGGTTACCTGATGAAATTCAGCACGGCCAACTTGGCATGATTTCACCCTGTCTCTCCAATACAGTCTCCTCAGCCTCCGCCTGAGGCCGTAGGAGGGAAGAGTCTGTTGGTGGTAACTTAACCACCCCAGTATGAGCATCTTTGGTGACTGCATTTCCGTTTCCCTGCTGGTGCGCTCATTCTCCCGGGTCTGTTGGGCCGCAGGGAGCGGAGGGGCCTCGTTTCGACTAATGCCGAAATCACGTGTGTTTGCTTGAGTCTTGTGTCTTTTTGCCTTTAAATTCTTTAAATTGTGTCCTTTGAAAGTATTTCTACCTTTCTGGAAACCAAATCACACAAAATACCACTCTGCAGTTTGAATTTTTTTTTTTTGTAATATACTCTCACTGCAATCTTGGCACCAATATCTTTATGGAAATATATTGCATTTCAAATTCAATATCAATTTCAGTCTTACCCTGTCATGTGCTGAATAAAAATTGGATGCTGCTAAAATCCCGTAAGGTCGTTTCTTGGACAGGCTTCTTGTCACTGGAGCTCAGAACTGGCAATAAGAAATGCTAGGGGAGTCCTAAGGAGTTTTCAGTACTCATTTGAAGTGATTGTTTTGGGAGGTCTAACAGAGAAAGAAAGAAAAAAAAAAAGCAAGTACTGGGCCCTGAAAATTACACAATTTCTATAGATCACCAAAGACAGTTGTATTCCAGTAGCATGCTTGGTTGTAATTCAACATAAATACAGACTCGCAATTCCTTTTTCTAGATGTTTTTAACATAGGAGTTCTTCATCACTATCGATGTTGAATATCTCTGAATATAACGTATGCTGCTGCTCGGTGCTTCAGATGGAGATTAAAACTACCTGAACACACATCTGACAGGTAGCAGGTTGGGAAGCGCCCGTAATTGAACGTCTCTTGGTATTTCTAGGGATTAATGGACAGCTCTACTTACAAATCACTGCACAGGCTCTGAATTTCCCAGTATTAAGAGTGGAGGCAGGGGAGTCAATCAACGATGTTTCCATGACGCGTTCTCACACTGTTGATGTTCCTGCTGCCCATTGCTCTGTGTTAGTGGATGTGGAGTTTGCATGCAGGTTTTGGTGTCTCACAGCAGCTTTTCTTTCCTGCAGGTGCTCTGCTTTCTGCTCACGGTCGCAGCGCCGGGAAGCAGGGCAGGGAGAGGACCCGTGGCCGCCCACTCCTGCTTCATCCCTGTGCCTGGGGATGATCCAGAGGGGCTGGTAGGCTGCGCCCCTCACCACTGTCCCGGCAGATCCGAAATGCTGCCCTGGAACCACCCGGCCCGGCCGGGGAAGCCCGAGCCCAGCAAGTGCCAGCAGCAGTCTAGGATCTGCCCAGTGCGGGAAGCCTCTGGGAAGCTTCGCTCTCACCTGGAAGCAACTCGTGCGTTGTGGAACTGATGGGTGAGTGCTCAGGCGAGGGAGGGATGCTCCCTGCTACGAGGTACGGTGTTTCTTTACTGAAATTTCCATCTGTGTAGCTGGAGACTTACAGATTTTTCTTCATTTTTAAGCATATTTAGAATCCTTGAACGTGGAAATCTAAAAATGATGCTACCGAAGGAGCACTTAAAGGCCAAGTTGCACGTTTCAATATGAGATGTGTCTGACAAACCCTTTTGGTGACACCCGCATCCCAGAGGTAATCTTGATAGAGACAATAACGTATTGGATCAACAAGAATAGAACCTACATTGGATGGAAAAAAATCAAAATCCGAGACCAATTCTACACAGCCTAATGCTTATTATAGAGCAGCAAATGTTTTATACAACAGTCCCGGTTTGCTGCATGGTGTGTCGTGTTCTATGGGGTCAGAGGAAAGCCCCCCAGACACCAAAGGTGAGGAGACAGTCACGAATATAAAGATCTTAGGCTTCTATATGTATGTGGCAGTAGACAGACAGCAAGACGATTGCTGGAGCTCATTTTTCTGCCTGAGCTGCGTGCATTGACTCTGAACTCCTGCAAGTACTGGACAGTATTAAGGCACTAAAGGAAAGTAACAGGAACATGCGGGCACCCTGCCACATACCAAGGAACGAATGGTGACATTTTGTTAAAAACATCTGGTCTAAAATAAGCCCAAACTCCTTTATTTTTACTAGTGTTATTATTTTAGCTTTTCTGTTGTGGTTTATTGCCAGGATGCCTAGACAGTGAGTGAACGGCAGCTCTCAGCTGCTAGGAGCCAGTCTAGGGCAGTGAGAGGTTCACCTGCCACCCAGGGCACGGCTGCTGTTACGTTTTCACCTTAATTTTGTTCCAGATGTTCTAAACCTGAGGAATTATTGTATTTTTAAAAAAAAATTGCTCCTGTTATTTTATCCTCTTAGCTAATCCCGTTAAGCTATCTCAAGGCTAACTATGGATGAGACCTAACTCAAGTATTTGTGGTTTATTTCATGCATGTGTGATGTACTACATTCATTTAATGACTCCTGGATTTATTAACACACAACAGATAGCGTGTGGAGAGCTGAATTTATTGATCATGACTGTGAAGTTCTAAAATCTACAGAAAAGAATCCTGAGACTCCACTGACAATGACAGTTTGGTTTATGAGACTGTATCAGAAAGCTCCAAAGGAAAACCTGGTGTTTTCCAGATGGCTCCGTACGTTAATTTGGTAGATTCATGTACAAGTAACGGTATTTCTAGAGCTCCAGATGTGATTTTTGCACATAATGCTACAGTGAGCTGGCAGCAGAAATGAACTTCAGTTGGTGAAATACAAAAATCCTCGAGTTCTTCATGTTTTTCCACTCTGCTCAGAGCGTTAAGTTACTGAGCAAAGGTGGTCCATACGTAGCGTGTTTCTGAACCCACCTATAGAACTTCATGCAGTAAGGCCACCGTGGGTTTAGTCAGCAAATGCACCTGCAAAGCAGAGCGTTTTGGTGGCTCAGAATCCAAGAGAGAGGAAAATAAATCCCACTCGTACAGCTGATCTATACCAGAGACCATGGAAAACTGTTCCTGGCCTGTTGGCTCATCTTATCACTCTTTCTTCCTGTTTCTTAAACACTGGTTTGACTTAGCAATGCAACCCAGGGGCACTTTGCTGCAAACAACAGCATGTTACCAAGATCTGCTCTGTTTAAGGCTCTCCTGTTCTCGTTCCCTGTCTCGTTCTTGATCTCAAAGCCAAAGTCCTGCTGCTCCTTACGTGGGGGTGGCCGTGGTGGCGACCAGGATGAATTCCCACTGACGGGCTGGCGGATGCAAGACATAGCACAGCGCTAAGAACAGAGCAAACACTTCTTAAAACAAGCAAACAACACCAGATCTTTTTTTAATCAACAAACTGCACAACTAAACCTAAGTGCCCCAAAAGCACTCTTTTTGCTTGCGAATGCCAAGCGATCTTCCCGTAGTTTACAGTAAAACACAGCACTGAAATGGCAGTGTGGCACCTGTGTGCCTTGTGTCCCTAGACTGTGTCCCTAGAGGGGCTTCACTTGACCCCCATCTCTGGGTGACCTGAGAAGTGCTCTGTGTAACACAGCACAGGGAGGAACTTGCTGATTGCTCGTATGTTTGAATGAGACCCATCCTTAGGAACACTTTGATATGGCTGATATTAATATGACTGGGTGAGTGGAATATTTTGCATATATAGCAGGAATAATAAACTGTCACTGTTCTGTGAGAAGAAAGTGGTTCTCTGTCGTTCAAAGAGTTTTTCCCCAGATTTTACACACGGTCTGAGTTTTTCTTTTCCATCTATCCTCACTACAACTAAAACAAACCACCTCATTTTTAGAGGTCTCTGCAACCCATTTATTCTCAAGGAGCTAAATTAAAACTCCTAACCCTCAGAGGCAGGAGGAAGGCTAGTTGCTAAAAGTGTAGCTTTTATTAGCTCCAACATTCATTCTGTTCAGCCAAGACGGCTTCATCACTGTGTTTCACAAGCAGGACGCTCCTGAAGAACACTACATACCTTACACTGGCGTTCCGTGAATGATACGAGATGTCTTGGTATCTTGAGCTTGCAGAAGCAGCCCTGGACCGAGTGCAGCCCCTCGGTTCTCGCCCGTTTCCCGTTCGAGGTGGTTCTGCTGGTTGGGGCCACTTGGGTCTGCTGGCACGCCTGTTGCAAACGGGCAGCCCCGTGCCCTTTCCGTGCCTGTGGACGGCTCAGTTTGGCTGCAGTTAACACAGGGCCTTTCTGCCGCCTTGCCTCGCGCCTGCGCTCGCTTGTCCCGGTAATGGGTCTGCAGTTCTTGGTGCCCTGGGAGGCCTCCCCCGCGTAGCCTGAGGGCTGGGAAAGTGCAGGCAGTGGCTGCAGGCCCAGGAGAAGGGGTCAGTAGCTGAGCGGAGGCTCTGCCCCATGGCTGAAGCTCGAACCTGCTCCTTAGGTTTTTATCGGTTTTCTTTAGTGTTTAGATGTCTAGAGGGGAGAGGATTAACAGCAGGTGGGAGGGATGGATGTGGAGGGGCTGTCACAGGCACAGCGGGCACAGGGATTGCAGGGAGCCAGGCAGGGCTTTGGCTGCTGCCTTGCTGAGTGTCCTCAACGCCATCAACGGCCAGGGTGACACCCAAGATGTGTGAGGGAGCTGGGGCTGTGCCTGCTTGTCCCTGTGGGCTCTGCAAGAAGCAGAAACAAGTCTGCTGCGTTTGGTCAAAGCTGGACAAACCCGTGGAGCCTTCCTGCCCAGTCTGTGCGATGAACAGCCATTTAGCAGAGTTGTATTTAGTGCACTAAAGCCACTGGCAACCCTTTAAAATCATCCTGCTTACAAACCTGGGGCTGGTCTTAAAAGGCTCATTTGCAACCTCCATTACAAGAAGTTTGAAGGCTTCTTCAGTACATTTAGGCATTTCTCAAGCCACGGAAAAGACTTGGAAAGCACGGGCAGCAAACCCTAGTATCCTCTGAGAGCTCTTATCTTGGAAGCCAAGTGCCGTATTGCCCCTGCTCCCTTGTATTCTTGGATAATGTATGAGAGGAAACCTCCTTCACACAACGGGAAACCCCAAGCCTCGGGATGCTCGAGGTGGAGCAAGGGGAGCTGTGCCAGCAATGGAGAAACGTCCCCAACGAAGTGAACGCTACAAGTAACTGTTGTGTCCCTAAGTTACGGTGCTCTAACTCGAGTGCAGAATATGCAACGTGGAAGAGGATTCCTTCCTCCCTAGTAGCCTGATGAATGATGCATAAATACAGCAAGGTTTTTAAATTGCATCTGTGGCAGGGATGAGAGGAGCAGAACCAAAGACTTAAATATATTTTTACATATTTCGTAACTATTGAAAAGTTGGGAGAAAACAACAAAGGGGAGAAAATGATATGATGAAACGATGAGATGGAGAGTGAAAGGAAATAAGCAATTAACAGGAATTAACAGAACAGAACTAACTGCCAAGAAGCAGTTAGTTTTAATTAGACTAGAAGGTCTATAGAAATGGATGCTCTTTCTAGAGGAGAGGTCTTTGTCCCTCGCCGTGAAGGTTTGAGGACTCCCTTATGCTGTTGGCCCTGGTTATTTTCCCCTGTTTCTCTTTTGAGTTTGCAAGTCACAAGCAGAATTAGGCCAAGTAAGGGACAGGACCGTTTTTGTGTACGGAACAGTGTGATGCTCCCATGGCCAACGGGCTTCCTGGGCTTATCGGTGTTTTCAGGCACTCGGCGTGAGGAGTGGGAAGAAGGGCGATGAGCCACGTTCTGACAGGCACGTGCAGTTAAACACACAGCTGAATAAGCCTTATTTAGGCTTATAAAGAGTTATTTGTATTTCTCTCCTGAAGGGCTTGAGCCTACAATGACCCTTTAACATTTCCATGGGTTTCTGCCCTCTTAAGGGGCTTGATTAGTTTGACCTTGCTCTGATCCTTTCTAATGGTAACGTAACTCCTCACTATAAATGGAGGAAAGCAGATGTGAGGGGCAAGGTGTGATGTGCTCTAGCCGGAGTTTAATGGGAAAAGTACCAGAAGTAGCAGCTGGATGCAGGATATTCATATCATGCAGGGTCTGTGCATGAGCACGGAGCAAGGTGAGAAGCGGAGTGTGTTTCAGTGAAGACTTTTGACAGCAAGTGTTAGAGAGGATGATGCACATCTTCACACGAAGCTTCTTGCCCACTAAACACTCATACGGCTGTAAAAATGGCCTATTGCTTATTAATGGAATAAAAATCAGTAGAAATGAAATATGCCCTAATGACTTGGCTGCTTTATTTATACTTGGATCCTACTTCCTTAGAGGGGAAAACATTTTGATGTCCCATGTGATTGTTCACAACCATTCATGTGTTTTTATTCAAGGACACTTCGCTGGAATCCTAATTTCATGTTTAAGTGGAAATGTTAATCTGGTTTTATAGTCCTTAAGGCTGTATAATTGTCCAGCTTCCCAGATAAGGGAAGCTGACATTCACAAACAGGTGTCCTACTGCAGTAACCTAAAGGGTGCAGATATATTTTGCTGAGCTGGAAAAAAAAAGCTGGGTAAAAGTCTGCACGGCTGTGGTAAAAACAGCAAAATAAAGTAGATCTGTGGCTCACAGTTTACCTAGAAATGGATGCGAGATGGTCAGTACAAGCAGTCCTGAAATCTTTCATTGGGATTGAAGAACTGAAAGAATTGGATTCTGCTGTTAGCAGATTTACTAAACGATTAAATGATTGGCAGAGTTCACTGAGTGCAAGCAGCCCATCCTACCTCATCCTCCCTATCTTTATGTGGCCAGGAATGTGATTGAGCTGATGGGCGTTCTGCTATAAGCAATGGAAAATGTTGATAGTTCTTTTTTCCCTATAATACTGATTTTTCTGAGCACATCTTGAGAAACTCTTTGGCCATCTATCTCTGCCAAAGGCAGGTCCTGACATTAGGGTGTATGTACGCACCTAGGGAGCTTCTTTCTTTACAGGGAAGCGTTGGAATACGGGATGGATGGAGCCCCATTGGTTATCCAGACTAGTCAGAGGCTTTGACTGACAGCGTATGCTGGTTAACTGCAGGAAAGCTGCTCCCAGAGGAGATTCCCGGGCCTGGGAATCCCATCAGAAATGTCACCGCTGTGGCCAAATCTCTGTAGAGACCTGCGAAATCTCCGCTTTTGCTCTAGAATGACTGAGCTGAAGGGCAAGATGGCTACTGATCAGAGTGATATAAAACGCCAAAGACGCGGTGAAATCAGGCTTAACCGTGATTAGTTTGTTAATGAAACAATGAATTGTAAAGGAGGCTGGAAGTGTAAATAACTCTGAGTTAGGAAACGAAAGAGACTTGATGGGTATTGGAGTATGGCCAGTCTAGTGGATCCTTAATGAAACCAGGCATTGTAGAGTCCATGGGAGCCTTCTCTGTCAACAGGACAAAGGAAAATACTCCACGAGCCTTATTCCGTATGGGATTTCCGTGAATCAAAGGGGTTCTGGAGGGTGAAGGTGCACAAGGATGCCTAATGCAAAATTAGCTTGAACTGGGGCACTAGCTAAGTGGTTTATTTACAGGAGACCCACTGGGATTTTCGTAATTCTTCAGCATTATCTCCTAAACAAATGGCTTAATTTTTAGCTCCTCTGAATGCAACAGGGAAGACACGTAGCTCATTGAACATCATGACTGCAAACCAGCAAATACACAAGTTCTCGAAGAATGTATGGTGGTCTTTAATAAACGCCTTTTATTTTAATGCTTAATTCTCTAAAATGCAGTGAAAATTGGGCACAAGTAGCTGAGAGTAAAGCCGTTATTTAGTGGAGAAGAGCTTGAAAAAAGCATGGAAAAAAAAAATCGGAAAACTGGAAAGCATGAAGCCCATTCCCAGTCTGACTTTCCCTCAGGACAAAACAGCTTCAAGGTTGGTTTTAAGCCTTTACAGAGACTCCCTGCCTAGACTTGGAGCCAAGGCACCTTCTGTTACTTGTTCTGTTGAGGGGGGGGAAAAAAGAGATGGGAGGAGGCGCCTGGAGATGCGCACACACAGAGGCAGGGGCACATCTCAGGCTGGCACTGCAGCTAATTCACCCTGACAGGGCAGTGCCCTTGATTCCAGGGGCAGGGAGAGCAGAGACACCTCCGGCTGCAGGAGAACCAGGCTGGGCTCGTGCCCGCGGCGCCTGCATGCGGGCTATGGAAAGCACATCACCTCCTGCAAGGGGGCTGCAGGTGGGACCCACTCACTCTAGGAGTACCGTACAGCTCCAGAAATCCTGTTCTCCGGAACAAAATAAGCATGTAACTATCCTAACAAAGCCCTTTGGGCCTGGAGATGGAGGATGTACGCGTGGAGGCTGTCAGCACTCATCTTGCCACGTTGGATGGATCAGATCAGCTGCAAACAGTCAGAGGGCCCAAGCTGTGACAGGTCCCCACGTGGGACACGGTCCCCGGGAGCGGTGTCTCGAGCAACCCGCACAATGTGTAGGCTGGGTCTGGGCCTCAGAGACGAGGCTGCTGCGTGGGAGACGTGAGGTGCCCTGTTGGGCTCAGTCTGTGGAGGTCCCGGCCTCTGCTGGGGCCTAGGGGAGGTTGTGAAACGCAGGGCGGTTACTGGTGTTCAGAGGTGCAGCCTCGTGTGAGCAGGCTTGTTGCCACGTTAATGAAACAACTGGGACACGAAGCTCAAGAGAAAGGCTCGTTGCATGCAATAAATGTATAAATTGTACTTGAGCAAGACAGAAAGCATTATGAACACACATGTACACATTACACATAGGCACTTAAGGTCATAGGAAAACATGTCAAACAAAAATTTAAAACAAATGGGGAACTAACTTTGCAACTGAATCGACTGCTTTCCTAGTCCTTTATGGAAACCTTTCCTTAAAGAAATCAAGGAAAAGTAAGACAAGGGAAAGTCCATTTTAAAACAACCTTATATGGCTCTGTCATGAGCTGGGGATAATTGGACAAGCTCCTAAAAGAGAAAAATTAAGGGCTGCCATTCATGAGAACTTGTCATTTCTGGAAAACTTGAAATATTGGGGGATTTAGAATGTATTGAAAACCACATAAAAATAACCCACAGGTGTTCCCATGTCACAGGCAATGAACATGAAGACACATAAGGCCCTTGAGAGGGCACCAGCTTGTCTTCAGTCTTAGGAAGGTGTCACCCACAATGTGAATAACTTCATCCTGGTGCCAATATTGACCACTAAAGGGAAAAAAGAATTTCCCATGACAGTTTAAAGGATGCAAAGAGACTTCCGCAAGTGCTGGGGGAATGCAGGAGTTCCAAAAGATGCACATGGAGATGCTGGCAAACAGCCTAAGCACCAGCTAAGATGGTTTTGCCAACAAGGGAACAGTTACAGTGAGCAGCAGTAGATGCCCTACTTTGTTCTTCTGCAAATCTGTTTTTTTTTAACTTGGAGAAGGTAGTAAAGTAGGACTGTAAATAGTTCAAAATTCTTGAAAAGAGCCAACTACCTTAAGCTCCCGTCTAATGGCTTGAATAAGCAGGTAACATTTCAGATAGCAGGTATCTTTGCAACTAAATGTAAAAAAAGAAGAAAAAAAAAGATTTCTGCATAAATGATATTTTGGTTGAAATATCCTGTAGATAATCATCAGCAGAGCTGACAATAATTATTATTTATTCTTTTTGGAAACAATCTCATTGGAATGACAGGCAATAGTACCATATGAAAGCTTAGGCATGCAGATATGTCAGTCCATTATAGAACAGTAGCGGGTTGTGGGGAAAAGGAGGCAAGAATAAATATAAATATGCCTATATGTGTGTATTAAAAGAGTATTCTTCTGTGATGGTATCACGAAGTGAGAATATAACATCTATTCACTGGTTTGTATTTGAATGGGAGTGTGTAACTGCAGACGACACCCCTAAAACACCCTGGATCATGGTGGGGGAAGGACAGAAAGAAAAACACATTTCATGGGATACCAGCTGGAATGTATCTGAAATGAAGATATTTGGATAAAAAATAGTGTACTTTGGAAATTAGTTCCGTAGTTCAGGATGTTTTATGTAGATGAGAAAATTTATTTTGGTATTTTCCAGGACGTGGCTTGAGTAACAATTTAAGGACCAAAAGGAAGATACAGTTAGTTTTGGCGAGAGGAACCCAAGACAATCATATGAATCTGACCCAAGTATTCATCAGGGAAAAGAAGAACAGCTTTTCAAGACACAACTCGGATGCTGGGCACTGCTGCCCTTGGAAAACCTCACAAGAAGTAAGTTTTCAAGAGCTAAGTCGTGCAAACATTAGAGGACTTAAAACAGCCCATTAAACAGCCCAAGAATTGTAAGGCGTAAGAATTGGTCTAAAGCAAGTTCATAAGGAAACCTGTTTGAGGGGCTCTTTCCTTGGCCATCTGTATAATAAAATCTCCCTAAATTAGAATTGTATCATCTAACATATTTTTGATGCGACTTAAAACACATACGTCTGCTTACGTGTAAGAAACTCACCTAGAAAGATACACACCAGAACTAGACATGATTCAGAACCACACAATTATGCTAAATATTTATTTATTCAAGGTGAGCAAACATGCTATGTGATCTGAATTTGTTAATCCGTATTTGAGCTGATGTGGCTCAAACATCCACTATTTCTTTGAACATACTAAATATAGCTTAGAATGCATCCTCGAGAGGTGTCTGCTGCCTCTTAGTAACAGCAAATCATGTTTTCAGCTCCTCCTTGCGTTCACTTAAGAAGGAAATTTTTTTTTTCGTCTTCTCTTATTCAAGTTTCTGCTTTTGCCTCCTGCTATAAATTCTTCTGGAACCCACCTGACTTTTGGTAATATTAGAAATTACGTAAGCATGGGGACTTGATAGCATATAAAAGCAGCAGCTCAGCGACCATTCCCCAAATCTTATTTTATCACACCCCAGATTTCGTACTGGCTCAAATTCTTCCATAGTTATTGAAGTATTTTAGCTGTCTAGACTTCGGTGTAGAACAGATTTTTAAAGATTTTTATTTAGTGGGAAACAAAGTTCTAACCCTATTAATCCACAATGTAACGTACGACACGAGATGGGAGCCAGTTTAATAGCAAGGGCAATTTGTTCTCCTTGGTGTCCTTGGGCATGTGGGACGTCCTTTTATTTTGAACCTGCTTATACTTTCTGCCTCTGTAACAGGATGTGCAAGCGTGTAATATCTCATCTTGCCAGATAACACACGGATGAATCACACAAAACGGTTCTGAAAAACAAGTCCCTCATTCACCATCTCTATCCTATCCAACATACTGACAGAGCTCTATTAAACACAGATTCGTGTATCTTCTTCCAAGCTCAGGATTTCCAACGTATTAATTCTCTCCTTACACAGCAGCTGCCCTTAACCACCTTCTGTTTAACTGTATTTAAAGCCCCCCATCCCACAATCTTAGGCTGCCTTCTCCCCATGCAGCCCTCAGCGAAACCAGCTCCTCCTCCTGCTAGGTATTTGTCTCCATTTCAGTCTCATGTTCTCCCTCCTCCTGACACGGTTTGGCCTATTTTCCTCAAGACTCGGGCTGCAAACACTCTGCCTGCTCCCAGATGTGTTTTGGGTGGCCGCACAGGGGTTCCTGGCAGACTCCCACGAGGGTTCATGTTTATACCTGTGACTAACCCACAGCCGCATCTCGCTGACCAGTCGTGCCCCAGACCTCTCTGACTGTTCAAAGGCTCCGTGGAAGCACCCTGGGCACCTCCTTCCTCTCACCCACCTCACCTCAAGTCTGGGAGCTCATTAACACCTGCATTTTAAACCTAGTTAGCTCCTGTAAGGCTCCACCAAACACTGGGCTGAGCTACAGAGTGTAAAGGAGCACCTGAATTTGAGAACTTTAGGTTAGAAGTATCTACTAGGTTAAAGCTGTACCTTGAGATAAAGAAGATAAAACAGGCTGAATAAATAAAACAGGGAAACTTGCTTGTGTTCTCCTGCGACAAAGCTCTTCTTACCTTTATCTACGCAGTCCTCAGGGTCTCGGCGCTTTGGGAAAAATCTCATGAGCATCAGCTGCTGCTATCACAGGTTATTACTGGCACACACATCTAGAATATTTACATGACGGTAGTACCCTGCAGGCAGGCTTCACCTCCATGCAAAGAGAATCAGAAAGGCACAAAAAGCTGATAACCAAGAAAGATGTATCAAGCCAGGGAAGGGAGCTGGTCTGTAACTCACTAGGGATGCAGCAAGTACAGCTGCAACACAGCCACATACCTTGGTTATGACCTTTGGTTATTTTATCCATTTGTTTGTATTGGAGCATCACGGGGTAGGAAGCCGGGCTGCAGCAGAGCATTTCGACCTCAAATAGCAGCTCACCTGATGCAGATGACTTTAGCTGTGGAGACTGTAACAATATACCCATTTGAGTATGATGCATTAAATGCGAAAACACCTGAAATGGGGAGGCTTAACCAAAAAGCAAGGAACTGATGATCTTGTTTAAGGGAGGATTCAGAGTTTCCTGAGTGGTAGAGGGGACAAGGTGACACGCGGCCTGATGTTCTTTTCCTCCATCCACTTTGGCTGGAGAGGGGAGGTAGCCTGCGGAAAACACGGCAAAGCCCCAAGATGGCCGAGGTAACAGGCAGTTAAGGAAAGGTAACAAGCAATGGAAAACGATGCTAAAGGGAGCTCCAAGGGCCAGTGGAGAAGGGGGGGTGGGGAAGGCTTCCACAAAAGAAGAACAAAAAAGTGAAGCGGGGCCCAAGCAAAAGCAGGATTGTGTCAGAGGAGATATTACTGTGTTGACTACAGAAACAGACTTCCAGTGACGCGGTGCGGGTAAGCCGAGGGGAGGAATTAGTTCCCATTCTGGTGTGTGACCCCAGGAGCCTCACGGCGTGCACGTACCAGGAGCCCAGTCCTGCGGGCCGGAGCGCCCAGGCAGCCGCCAGCAGCAGCAAGAAGGCCACGTAAAAAGGACTCGGTCATTCCCACAGAAATTTGGTGCTGCAATTATAAATGTTGGTCGCAGGTTGGAAGCACTGTTACCTGAAGCAAGCAGAGAGCATAGGCACACAATCACCTCACAGTGTAAACAGACTGTTTCTTCATGAGATCCCCATCTGATTCAACAGTAAGCAAAAGATGTCAAATTGTGCTGTTTCA
Source organism: Eudromia elegans (assembly GCA_003342815.1). Classification (NCBI taxonomy): domain Eukaryota; kingdom Metazoa; phylum Chordata; class Aves; order Tinamiformes; family Tinamidae; genus Eudromia; species Eudromia elegans. Next base: position 5,900,700 of record PTEX01000023.1, on the reverse strand, counting down.
AACAAAGTGATGGGGCTGGACAGTCACTTTGATGTGCTATTCCACTGTGTTCATTTTTGGTAAAAGATGTATGGGAAAAGCCTTGTTCACATGCTGATTTGCTGCTTCAAACAGCACTGCTGCTTCCCCCATAACGTTTTCTCTTTCTGGTCTTTTCCCTGCTGGTCTGAGTAATTAGTTCTCTGGGGATATCAAGTCTTTTCTTGCTTACTAGCACTGGAATGGGGAATAGCTGAGCTAATCCCATGGTACCGACGGTAACGTTTCTTTTGACATATAGGACATCCTTTATGGAGCATTATATGACCCTCACTGTGGACAAACACGTCAGATGTGCTATGTGAGGCCCTTACAAGCTGCAGCTAAATCAATTTATGTTTATCACTCAGTACAGCAGGACTTCCACCACAGTGCTCTCTATTTAGCAATCCCATCTGATTAAAGCGCCTATGGAAAGAGCAGAATGTCCATGTGGAGATGAGCCCTAGACTTGGGACTGCATGGCCACAACAGATGATGTTGTGAGGTTGTGTGACCTCAGTTATATTAAAAAAAAAAAATCCAAACCAAACCAACAAAAGCAGAATAAATCTGAGCATCAGTAGGACAAAACCTGTGTTTTGGATGACTCCTAACTGGCTCTGTGGGTACCAAACCAGAGACCGAATACCTAGCAAACATCTGGCCCCCAAAATGCTTTTTTCAGCTACCTGTTAAAATCCCTTTTGAAGAAGAGTAAGGCAGTGCAAGTCTGGAAAGAGTATTTTTGGGTTAATAATCACACGGATTATGACAACAACTTTTATTATCATTTCTAAACCCTCACAAAGGATTGCAAGTATTGCATGTGTGCATGCTTATAGATAAGCCTACACATTTATACATAAGATGTTGGCAGTAGGAACTTTGTCCAACAACAGCTACATATGTTAATTTGCAAGGAGAATTTTTTTTTCTTCTCCATCATTGCTTGGGATTCATGTAATCAAATTTAGGTAAAACAGTAAGATTTACAAAATATAGACCAAATATAGAGAGCAGGGGAAGGACAAGTAGCTGTGCCGCTCCTAAATATTAGCAGTTTTACACCTTCTATTTCAGTCTTAAATCTGCTTATAGATGGAAGTAAAACGACCCAAGTACAAAGAAGAAAGCAGCCTGGAAAGCAGGGGAAGCAACTGTGGAAAGACTGCTGGCCCAATGATAAAGTCAGATTTTTTGTTTTCCTTATTCATTGAAAAACCCTGTATTTCCTTACATTGTTAATTACCATAAAAACATCACCAGGTACAAAGCACATCGTAAAAATGCTTTATATGGGTCAGATAGGTGAAAATTTACTGCATATGGCATTTTCCTTGTAGATGCACAATGAATGCATTACTTATTAACTTGTTATAGTGGAGAACCATTTCTATGGTTATTTTATCAAAACAAAAAAAAAAACCCAGAAATCTGTGTGTATGCAGGACATAGTGAAGCTGCTTCAGTTTCAGATTTTAAAGGGTTTTTTTTTTTCCCCCCACTGATGGATCTCATTTTACAGATCGGAAGACTGAAGTATAACTATTAAAAATAATATGCTTAACTTCACCTAAAAAGCCAGTTCTAGCTTATGATGAGTACTGTCAATCACTTTTTGACCTGCTCAGTGCACTCTTCAGTCCAGAGCAAAAGCAACACACAGGACAAAGGAGAAAAAAAAAAAGGAGCATTAGAGTAAGACATCAACACACAGAACTAAGCAGAATTTGGTATATGTAACAAAGCAAAATATATGGATCTCCAAGTTTAGTCTCCATTGAGCAGGGGCAAGAGGAAGTTCTTGCCAAATTTGACCTTATGTTATCACAAAAATAAACCACAAAGCAAACAAACAAACAAAAATGATTTACCTTCTTTCGTGCAGGCCCCTGCTTGTAGATGCATTTAGTTTATTTAACTAAGTTGGTTTAAGAAGATTTAAATATATATATACAAATATTTACTATTCTCTTCTCTTGAAGTTACAAAATCATTTTGCAACTTTGGCACAGTTCAATCCCAGCTTTGTTTTTTAAATTACAATTCCTTCGAGAAACACTGCTGGTCTGCAAAGGATGACAAATTTGAGTTTTCTGACTTAAAACATCATCTGGTGAAGTTTATCTTAGAAGATGTTTTCAGTGTTTGATTGCTCATCTTTCCAGTAATAAAACTTAGGCTATTAGAGCTGTTCATTAAGGAATTTCCCGGGTAGTGATGCCTACCTGAGAGGGAAACGACTGCCTTGGTAGATCTGAGCTGATCTTCAGGAAGGGATGGTGGGATAAAACCGGTAAACAACTGTGAAAAGGTCAAATTGTCCCAAAAATACCTGCACTGGCACGTGTGAACAGGAATACAGCTGTGACACAAGAGGTGCAGGGGCTGTTGAGGTCCTGCCTGTAGCACTGGCTATGGTTTTGGGTGCTGCACTTTGAGGAAAACGTGGACCACGTGGAGTGAGCACGTGGGGAAGCAGCAGGTACGCAGCTGCGGTGAGCAACACACGAGGCCAGGGTGAAAGGCAGCAGAATCGCTTAGCGTGTTGACAGGGGGATTTAGGGATAAACAGGTTTCTCCAAATACACAAGAGGTGCATTGAGAGACACAAGGTAAAACTGCTCTTGGTGACTGCTGCGGCCAGACCTCAGCAGCTGGGAGCTCCCGGGGCTGTGAGGGAGCTCCGGGTTCCTCCGATGGTCAAATCGTGGGCTGGAGCAGGAGCCTTACCTGGATGAAAACCAGCGAGTTTTGAGAGCAGCCTCCCCGCTGACCCGTCAGAACAAACAGCTCCCAAACCGACCTCTTCACTTCCTAAAAACAGGACGACAACAAAACGGAACGCGAGGGTCTCTGTCACGTCACGGTTGGTGCTGCCGCTCGGGCAGAACCGAGAGCAAACCAGCGGCCCAAGCACAACTGTCGCCTTAACTTCTGTAGCTGCAATCTGAAAAATAAATAATTAAATAAATAAAAATACACAGGGGGAAAAAAAAACCCACAGAAAAACCCACAAAAGAACAACATGCCACCACCGTCCACTCCTATTTCTCACCCCCGCTTACCACGACTCACTCTGCGAGTCCATTTTACACATGGGGAAAACAGACACCCGGAGGAGCCAGGGGGCAGCGGCGGGGCCTCCCCGGGGCCTCGGCGGGTCCGCGGGACCGGGTCGCCGGTCGCGGGGCC
>PTEX01000023.1:5714613-5896899 GCA_003342815.1 Eudromia elegans | reverse complement strand
GGCTTCTCTACCAAGAGGGTCAAGGTAGGCGCATCCCGCGGGCCCGGCCCGGCAGGGCGGCGGCGGCGCGGGCCGGGCCGGGCGGCGGCTGCCGTAGCGGCAGGAGGAGGAAGGAGGAGGAAGGAGGGGGGACATGTTCCAGCTGCCTCGTCCCCCCGCGGGCCTTGACAGCCGCCGCCCGCGCCGGCCTCCCCGCATCCCCGGGGCCCATCGGCGCGGCGGGGCCCGCGGGCACCCCGGGGCACGAGGAGAGGCTCCCTCGTCGGCAGCGGCGCCCGGCCGGCGGCGGGGCCGCGCCGCGCGGCGCCCCCGCGCACAATGAGCGCCCCGGCCGCTGCTGTTACGATTTAAACCCTACCCCTCGTTTATTTATTGATATCCCCCCATTGAAAGGAAGGTGTTGCCGGTTACATACGCAGGGGAGCGAGTGCTCGTTTGGGCGAAATCTTTAAAAAAAATAAAGAAAAAAAAAATACTCCCCCCCCCCCCCGAAGAGATCAGTGTTTACTGTAAGGTTGTTAAGGCTGGATGGAGTCTTGTTGAATTAGAATTAGCTTTTAATAATTTATAAAGCAGGCTGGGGAAACTGTTACTAAATTTACAGCGGGGAAGTGTCAGTAAAGCCGCTCGCTGACACAATGATCCTGCAGTTTAAGTGGGGCTACTTTAGTCCCTGCCCGTGGTGTTCGCCTTTATTTTTGTTGTTATTGTTGTGATTTTTGGCAATTCCGTTTTCGAGCGAGCGTGGGCATTTCTGCAGAAATGGTTACACTTTAATGATGCACGTGACGAGGGGATGAAGAATCTTTCTGAGGAGATGAAATAGGGCCACCAGATCTAGATTTTTAAGTATTTTTTTTCTATTTTTTTGCTGTTATTTCCAGAATTTGGCTTATGTAACAGGTAACTTTGTTTTTTATATGCTTTTTGGAGAGCTGTTGAAATCTTAGAAGCGGGTTGCTAAAGTGCAGGCCGTTCTGGGTTTTTTTTCCTTTTTTTTTTTTTCCTTTTTTATTTATTAATCTTGGCTGGGACCAGAATGCCCTCGTGATGGTGGCTTTTTTTTTCTTTTTTTTTTTTGTGTGTCACTGGATTAATAAGAGCAGTTTAAGTTACAGGATCGCTTTGCGGCTGATACGTTAAATTTAGAAAGTAGAAGTTGATAGAGAAGTAATACCTCAGCAAACGCAAAAAAAAATACAAAAATAAAGATGGAAAGACATTTTTCTTTTTGCACAATGGTGATGCCAGCTGCATAGTTCAGCATCTGGGGGCTGCACATGGTTCCTTGAAGGAGCTCGGGAGTTGATACTTCCATTTTCTGGATAGATTTACTGCTCCTTTATATAATTTTGCATTAAACAGTTTTTATTTTTCTCGATTTGTTTACACTGCGCAGTAAGTCATGCTCCTAAAGCATTTCTCACCAAAACATCCATCCAAATAACGTCTGTTTTAACGTGCTTAATAATTTATGGGGCATATCAGCAACCGAATGGTTTAATAAAATAAATACTTGCAAATGTCCTCTCTCTTGTGGAATCAACTCCTTTTAGCACTCGAGTCACTTTGGTAATTGAAGTCAACAGACACTGAGCATGAGTAATGCTTTCCAAGGACGTTTTCTAAGACCCTGATCCTGCGAATGCTTATGCCGATGCTTAACTTCGCATGAGTGTTCAGCCCTACTGAAATCAACAGAGCTGCTCTTGCTAATAATATTCCTGTTATTCAGCGTGAATAGCTCTGTTGCCATCAGCAGAGCTGCACGGGCTGGTAAAGTTAACTGTGTACAAAGCTGCTTGAAATACGTAGGCCAGAATCCCTCCCGACGTCTCTTCCTTAAGTATTTTTCATGTATTTCGCTGAGGTGTTGTAGGCCTTGTGACAGGCAGGACGGGAAAACGCACTCATTTGGTGGAGGGAATTCAGTGTTTGAATGTTTGGGGATTTCATAATGGTGTGAAATCAGCTACAGAAGTATTATCAAGGCAAGTTTTGTAGCAAGGAGCAACGCTTGCTCCGCAGAGCAGCTGATAGAATTGGGAAACAAACTTTTGCTCGCAAGAGCCCTCGTTGGCTCCCTGCCTCTCCCTGCGAACCCGGTCTCGCTTGCACCGTTAGGCTGTTACAGCTACTGCCCTGCTAGTATTATAGAAATGCTGGAGTGTGGAAAGACTGTAGAGCCTCGCAGGACAAACACCGAGTATCTCTAAAATGGAGAGTAGAGAAGTACTCAGTGAAATTAGTGAAATTTTGAGGCATAGCAGTATTTTTTTTTATTATACTTTATTATGTTTGTATAAAATCTTATATATTGGCATGGCAAATAAACATCTTTTTATTAGGGCATGTTTGTTTTGTCTTAGGCATAGTGATGACTTCAATGCCAAAAAATATCTATATGTTTTGAGCATCTATTATTTAGCATGCATGGTGCCTTATAGCTATCTGATGCTCCTGAGGGAAAAAAAAAAAAAGTTTAAGGCTTCAGTTTGGGGTCCGGTCTGCATATGTATGAAATCCTTATTGACAAAAACATGTCAACAGTAAATCTGAATTAATCCTGTTGCAGGATTTTTTGACAAGTAAGAGAGAAAATAAGTGAGAGAAAAGCAGCAATACAATGATACTGTTCCCTTAGGTTTATTTCATAAAACCTGTAAATATGTTGGTGGGTTATCACTTTTAACAGTGCATGTAGATGAGTTAGAAGGGAAATGATGAAAGAGAAGAGCTTTTGAGAAGTATAAGTTAGTATTACCCGTTTCATCCATCAGGAGTATGTTTTCTAACACTTGTTTTTTCTCAGTAGGGATATGTCCTCAGCACCAACTACTCCTCCATCAGTGGATAAAGTAGACGGATTTTCTCGGAAGTCCGTCAGAAAAGCCAGACAGAAGAGGTCACAAAGCTCCTCCCAGTTTAGGTCTCAGGGCAAGCCTATTGAGTTAACTCCCCTGCCTCTGCTAAAAGGTAAGCTCAGTAATGCTTTTTTAATAAATGAAAAAAAAATTACAAATGACTGCTAAACTCCAAGTAATCTATTGCCAGAAATTGCAGAGACATTTTACCAGTAATGAGGAATGGTTCATGCCAGAAATGTACGTATTTAAGTTGCACAGAATATTTTATCTGTGACTTGAGGGTGTGGTAACAGTTTGCAATACTTGTGGAAGTTTTAAATGCTAACATTGACCCACACCATGGCTTGAATTACCCAGGCACACAGCTGTGTGTGAGTATTTGAGTTTGTGAATCCTCACCGGTTGCCCTAAGTGAGCAGTAATTTTGGTAAGGGTGAATGGCTTTGTGAGCAGAAGAAAGCTGCGTGATTCCTAGGGTTTCACCTGGGAACATGTGGGCCTGCAGCCCAGTGCCTAGTGCAGGCCACAGCAGAATCTGGAATGACTTATAGTAAAGTGTTGCTGCCTGGGGAGCAGCAACCCTTCTCATAGCACCTTGAGTGGGTATCTCCTACTCTGAACTTCTGATGGGTTTTGAACTCAAAAGGACCCTTGAGCTTCAGCCTCTGAAGAGAAAAGATGCTGCCAAGGAGGGGTTAGGCCCAAGACGCCACTGGTTTGAGAGAGTGAGAGTCTCCCTGTGCTCCCTAAGGTCCTCCTGGTGGGTTTAAACTCTTCAATCTGGGAAAGAAAATGGTGATCCGGCCGGTGACTCCTGAAAGGACGCCAGTCTCTCTGTAATATCTTGAATGCTTCCCCTTCCCTGAATTTTAGTATAAATCCAGGGCTAAGGAGCATCCTTCACAATTGTATTTGACTGATGAGAAAGAGTTGTTTTCCTTCCAGAAGAGTTCCTTTGAACACTGAATTCAGAAGAGCTTTCTGTAGTTATGTGAAAAACTTGTCGGTATTGTGCTTGCTTTCCTTACTTGTGGCTGCAAAGAATAGCTGGTAGTGATATTAGTGCTGATGAGTCTGAAAAATAACAAGATTAATAGGCTTAGTATTAGGCCTGCCCCAGTGTTGCTTTGGACATGCGTGTCCATTTCTCACATCCCTTCTCCTCTGCCTATTTGACACATTTGGTAATCAGAGAATGAAAGAATGTAACAAGAATGTAATTGCACCTTGGTAATTTTTTTTTTATCCTGCTTCTTCATAAGAATAGAGTGCTTTTGGAGAAGAGTGTGCAACGTAAGGTGTGTCTTTTAATTTAAATAGAATGGGGATTCTGGGACTTGTTCTAGTAGAGTTTGCCATTAAATATTTCTTTCTGTGATGGTCTGTGGTATTCTTCTAAAAGTGTAGAGGCGGCCACACTGGGTTGAAAGGTCTGTCTAGGGCCAGAGTGATGTTGCAGCAAAACTTTCCCCACCTGCAGCATGTTTTGAACTTAAGGTCCACCAGAGTGAGTGGAGTTGACATTGTGGTACCCAGTGTTCCTTCTTTTTATGAATCTTTCTTGTATTCATTTTATGAAAGTGTGAAAAAGAAGCAAATGCTCTTTTACAGTCATCTTGAAGCTTGATTTTATAATTTTGCAGGAAATTTTTGATAGTTTCCATACCCCTTCTGAAACAGAACCCTTAGTATTTTGAAAGAAGTTTGGCCTTTGTCTTAAATGACTAAATTACCAAAAAGTATTTAGATTTATATAAAATGGATGTCACGATTATTTCATCCATTGTAGTCCCATTTAGAGAATAAGCCAGCTGTGTGCACAAGCATAACAAAAATGTAGGCTTTATTTGAGGACCTGGTCTTGCAGAAACATAAGCATATGCAGGTGTTTAATTTGACTGTGGTAGCTGGTTGCATGGCCTGAGATATAAAACTATAATAAGATAAAACAGACAGATGGGGCAGAGAGTGTTGATGAGACATTTATGATTAGTGTCATAATGAGTTACACTGGTCGAGCTTCAAATTAAGAATCTAACCCTGCACATTAGTTTTCCCTCTTGGACTTAATGCGGATTCCCACAGGCACAGGATCTACCTGTGCAGATTAATTTGCAGGATTTGGGCCGAATAACTTATCTGAAGCAGCAGAGACTATTGAAAGGACACTGGCGGTTAAAAAATAGTGTTACTGTTTAGAAATACTCTTGACCTATATTGATATTTGTAACATTTAGGATTATTAAACATGAAAGAAGTGAGGAGAGCGCTTGTCTTATGCATTTGTTGTGCTTTCATTGGACAGTTGCTCGAAATTCCTGATCTTTTAAACTCTTAGGTTAACGCTTATTTTCAAACAAATGACTAGTGCTATTACTTCAGTCCAGCTAGCACATGATTTACAATATTATCCTTATTATTTGAGTATTTCAAATAAAAAGAGAAGGGATTTTAGCGAAATAGCTCTTTAAAGCCCATGAAAAATGAGATCACCTTGGGAGAACTGGAGTTTTTAAGTTTATTTAAACTTACTGTTTTGAGTTTAATTCAAGTTTAATTGTACCTCTTTAGATATTTTTTAATACTGGCAGTCTGTAGAGGTCTGGTCTTAAATTCAACCTTAAAGGCATTTTATATTCATGAGGGAGGGCCTTCTCATACAAAAATACATGCTATGCTCATATATATATTTTTTTTTTCCCAGTGTATTGAATATTGACATTGGCAGGCTATTTCTTCTCTCAGAGTAACAGTCTTATGAACTTCAGTATTTTCTTTGATTGCAAGAGTAAAGTATGCAGAAAAACAGGTAAATGTGTAGTCCATTCTTTGCAAGTTTTTCTACTGTGCTTGTCACCATGATGGTTTGAGCAACATCCAGTAGTGTATTAAGTGAAGTGACTCCACATCTGTCACATCTGTTTTCGTTCCTTTCCCTAGTGACAGTCATTCACATACTGTGAATATACAGGCTTGTTTTGGGAGGATTTTAATGCATTCTGTTGCTTTTTGTGAGCATGCATACATACATTGCAAAAGCAAGTAGATGAGCCAGAGATGCTGGTGTTTGTTTAGTAATAATAACATTTCAAGGGAAAAAAAAAGAGGAAATAATCTCTCTTCAATGTTAAGGACAAGTCCGAGTGATAACCTTGATGGCCTAAATCTTAATGATAATCTCAGTAGATTTAGAGAATCTAATGAGAACGACTGTGGGATTTCAGTATTGCTTACTCTACTTAAAAGTATGGAACAATGAAGTTGCTACTGTCTTTTTTTAATTAGTAGAAGTGTGTGCATTGCTTAGCTTCTTGTAAATAAACATTTTATGTGTGTATAAAATCTGATATGCCTTTTGAGGCTCAACTAGGCCGAGTTAAAACTTGGAAGAACAAGACAAAAAGCTCCTCTGTTCTCCTGCTTTAAAAGCTTGATTTTTCTGATAATTTAGTTTTATCTGTATTTATTGCCTTGCAGCTAAATATATTGCCTTGTAACTAAATATAATTTGGCATTATCTAACATTTTATATGACTAATACTGAGTATCACACTTCAAATGCAGCCCTTTCTTCTTTTAAGTGCAGAAGAATGGAACAAGAAAGTTTACATGGGGATTTGTGATACAGTAGTCCTACATTTTCAACATGTGCGTTATGTAATGGGTTTCTATCTGCGGTTCAGTTATGTGTGTGTGCTGGTATATCTTATATCCTTACATCTGTGATTTTGACTTTCGTTTTTAAAGAGGCTGTTGCTGTTGCCTGGATAATTGGTTTGTGGCTGAACCCCCTTTGAGGGGCCCTTCTGTGGGAGCAAATATCTCCAGCTCAGTGCCTTACTCAAACACAACCCCAGTTAGTTAACCAAGTTTGTGGTGTGCCTCAAATCATACTTGCTCTAGACATGAAATTAGTGTTTTCTGTGCCTTACATGCCGATCTTCCTTGCTGGAGGCTTCTTTTACTTTCATTTTGTATAGATACTCTTTTTATGCCTGAATATTTAGAGGTAAATCAGTGGGGATGCAATTGAGTGGAGGGAAAAAAAAAATCTGCATTTTTATACTAGCCACCTGAAAATGGACCCGTTTCACTACTACTACCTGTGAAAGGAGAAGTGGGAGTTTATTCATTTTCCTGCCAGGGTCTGTAACGGGAGGGGAGTGTCTGAGGATGAAGATGTGCATGCAAATGTCTAAGTCTAGATCACATGCCTTGTGAGTAGATGTTCAGCGTCTTGGGAGTCTTGACAAAAGTTGAACATATAATTCACAATAGCTCCCCCCAACCATTAAAAATACCTAAGTTAAGATTGGTTGATTGGTTAAATTTAAAATTGATGTATACCATTTTTGAAATTTCAAGAGGTGTACCTATTGTTTCCTTTCATTCTCCTCCATTCTCCACTGACCTAATTTACTTCCATTTTTTTTTTTTTCTACAAATTGTCTGTATCCAGGTTGAAAACAGGCTTCAGCTCTAAGTATAATTCTTATTTTAGGTAATTTTTCTTCCTTAAAATAGGTGCTTAGAACAGATATTCTCTATCAACAATAACAATGGCTTTGCTACCTCAATATTATGAAATTTATTGAGCTTCTAATACATTTATCAGATAGTTTCCATGGCATTAAAGAGTTGTAGTGGCAACAGAAGAGCGCACTGCATAGTCATAAAAGGGGAATCTTTTTGCACTTACTGTTTGCCTTTACCTATTATATTATTTCCCTACAGATGAGATTTTATTGTAATCTCTTTTTATGAATCCTATCTTTAAGTCAAATGCTGAAGTTCCTAACTGGCCAAAAATCCTATCAGCTTTAAAACACTTTTGTCTAAATGAGAACTGCAAGATGTTGGCCTTCTCTTTCAAAACCAACTTCATTTTATTTATTTTTTTCTTCTTTCAAATAAGATAAAAAAAATTTTTTTGCAGAATTCTGAGTACAACCTCCAGACTTGTACTTACAGGAAACAGTTGTTGTTTTCTGAGTAGCAGAAAAAGACATGGCCTCTATAGACTGTAGACTGTTGTGAGGATTAACCCCTTGTCATTTCTGTGCTTTTTTCCACTTGCAAAGTTGGACTCGAAATATGGAAAGCTTTGTAAATATCAGGGGACTATTAATAAAATACCTAAATGTAAATACTTTCTTCTAATTTATAAATAGGAATGTAGGGGAATGATACTTATATTTTCAAAAAACTGAATTTTATTGTATTTCCATAATTGGAAATAGAACCCAGGGGCCTTGATTTATTGACTGGAAGATACCCTGGGATTTGGTTCGTGCTGTACATAATCAGTGGTGAATCAGACATCAATCCTGGAAATACATTTAATAATTTTGCATTTCTGTTTGAAGTAAGTCTGGACAGAGTGGGCTGTCGCTGTGTAAAGTCTTCAGAATAAGGCCGCGATCCCAAAAGGCTGAAGGAATTATCCTATTATGTAATATATTGCTTAAGCTCTGTGAAGTTCTCGTCATGCATAATAAAATTTTTCACTTTTTCTCATGTCCTTATCAGTTTTTTTGAATAGAAGTCTAGCTTTTTAAATTTTTTTAAAATCTTACGGTCATACAATTATTTTTTCAATAATATTGAAGATTTGTGTTTCTGGAGTGTATTTGGTGCTTTAGAAAATATATACATATACAAATTAAGTTCTGTCTTTCTGTTAGCTCCTGTCTCCCACATTTGGAATTTACTTTGGTAGAATAAGAATTCCTGTGCAGTAGTAAAAATACTGATTTGTGCTTAAGATGATATAGGAAAGGAATGCCTCTTGTTAATTGTGTGTTAATGAAGTTGCAATTGGTGAGAAATTCTGTGTACTTAGCCCTGTTCTTCTAAACATCAATATTGAACCTGCTTTACTTCGTAAGAGGTAAAGGAAGTTCGGTTGAATACTTATCAGAAGGACTTATCTTAGTGTGATTCCTCTGTGATTGTGTCAGTCTTTGTTGTAGATGCAGTTACGTGAGGTTTATTTGCTGGTGGCAGAGCTCTCTTGAGAAGTGCCTGAGCTTACACTACTGTTCACTGCTTTCAGTTGTGCTGAGACAAGTGTTTATGGTGCTACAAAGTAAAACAGATCATTAAAATCAGAGCTGCATGTCTTCCCATTCCTCCCCCCCCCTTTTTTGTTCTATTTCTATAATTTAATGGATTTGCTTTATCCAGTGTCTTCTCAAACAGTTAAATTGACAGAGTTGAAATGGGAGTGAACTTCTCTGCATGTGTTTTGTGTGTGTGGAAAATTGCTGGAGCACCTTTGAACAAGTGTTGTCAAAGGCTGCCCAAGGAACTGGTGTAATTTTTTTTTTTGTTTTGGCACCTTGATTGAAAAATCACCTGTTTTGAGGGAAGTTGTGAAGTCAGTCTGTAGGAGAATAGTTTTATCAGATGGAATAATGATTTAAGGTAGTGTCTGTTGACTAATGGTGTTTTTAAATCAATAGTTGTGTGTATGTACTCTTAAAAAAATACATATTGTTAGATTTATTTAATATAGTGATCTATTTTTAAACCTTGCCTGCGAAGTGTATTTGTCAAGCCGAGGTATATCAGATACTGATTAGTTTTTCCTGTTCTTCCTTATGTTTATTGGTATTACTTGAAAATAAAATATATGATAATTTCATTTTTCAAAACACTTTAATATTTTAGAACTTTTTAATCAGAACATTTTTATATAATAGGATCATTATGTTGCATTTACACCATGTACTAATTTTTGCTATTTTTTGTTTTTTTAATTTTCTGATCTGTATGACAGGCCCTTACCATGGGAGTTTTCATAGAATATCAAATGTGTGTCACTTTCTTAGCACCTGCAAGAGTTTGTGGCAGAGAAGGAACTCAGATACATCTGGTTAAGTAGGCAGAAGGTGAGGAAGAGGGGGAGAATCCTTCCTGATTATCCTGATGAAAGAAAAAATAGATGAACAGATTGCTGTGAAAGCTGTTGAGCATCACTGTGCCCGCTGATAGCTGTGTTGTAACAGTGGCTTCATGTGTTCCTTGATCTGAGGAGCTTGTTTTAATAATTTAATGTTGGGCATTGCAATTGAGCAAGTTATAAATGAGGTGGAGGCAGGTAGTTATTCTGCTTATAAAAGATTTCTGCAGAATTTGATGCTTTTCAATCATTAGACGTTGAAGATTTTATGAATTTAAAGGATAACATCTTGCTACACAGCATCAATCACAGATACAGTGTTCTTTAGTTGATGGGTATTTTGCAGAAGCTGATGTAAATCATCAGCGCTACCTCGGAGATGATGAATAAATGCAGATAACTGTTTGTTCCTATGGTAAAAGTATTCATCTTTAGGACTTGACACCCAGTTGGAGATGGTGATTAAACAGTCAGATACAATAATTTTATCAGAAAAATATAACACCTTAATGAAGATAAAGGTTAAACTGAAATTGAAATTTGTCTGGAGAAATACCGTACCATCAGATCCCCGTTAAAAAAGTGAAACAAATGAAAACTTTCATACTTTCCCATTTTGTGCTATTCATTTTGAATAGTGGCCAAATATAAATGTAATTTGTTATGTGGTGGGAGGGAAATGCTGATTTAATTACCCTTTTATAATATATTTAAGAATGCTTGTCGTTGGATTTGCTATTTTTAAATGGGTTTGTAACTCTTACTTTTTTTGTAAAAATGGGAAGAAAATGATTGACGTTATAAAGAAGAAATGACTTTTTTTTTTCTTTTTGCATTGAGGGTGGCATTGCTGGAAGATTTCCAGGAAGTCTTGGAGATGCTTTGACATCTTTGATTGCTCTTTTCACCATGTGTTTGTATCTAGCTGATCTGAACCATCCATTTGCTGTTTGGGATTTCTATGCATTTCTGTTGTGTCTTGAGTCTTATTTACACTGTCCTAATTTTTGTTGCTTGTTTATTCTGTTTGCTCCTACCTGACTTGTATGTCCAAGCGTTCAAGTGCAGTTTGCAAAACACACAGCTGTGTGTTTGCTGCTCTCAAGGTTTTGCATGTGCTGCTTCATAGATTACACTGTAAGTGAAGACTACTGCAAGTGCTACAAATTAATATTGCAAACTGATGAAAGGATGAAAGTTTAGGATGATTATGCAGTATTTTTCTTCTATGTTACTTAGGAGATGTAACGAGAATGCATAAACTTCTGTTAGTTTTCTCTGCAAGTGTAGCTGATGTGCTGTGTTGCCCCATGGGGTATAGATGTTGTATGTAGCCTCCCTTTAAAGAAGAGGAAGAGTGATCTCCAAAGTCCTGACTGGCTTGAGTGCTGAACAGTTAATTGGGTGTTTGTACAGAACATACTCTTCCCGTCTGTGTGGAAAGGAAGATGCAAAAGATAATGATTGCAGCTGAGACAATGTTTTAATCAGTGTGGTGAAGATAACTTAATTGTTGAGTATTGTGACTGCTACCAAGGGAGAGTGCAGTTGGCAGCTTGTTTCCTTTGGCATTTGCAAATAGTATTTTGGAGATAGATTTTGAAGACTTGGGTTGAGGTGGTACTGTGTCACTCGTTATCTTTGTTCATGTTCATTTTCCTCTTTTTCCCCCTTACCCCACTCTGTCCTTTCTTTGCTCTTCATCACTGTCTTCATCATTCCACTTTACACTTCTTCAGTAACCTCTGAGGGATTTCATGTACTCGTTTTTCCACAAGAGGGTGATAAAACTCACTCAGACAAGTGAAAATAAGCATTCCATGTGGAATGGATGGCAGCAATTATTAAGTTCTTAATACAATAAAATCAGCTGTGTTGAGAAAGGAAAACAAAATGTTGTTCATCTTAAGATCCATCAATCTGTTACAGTGGTGGTTTATGTGTGCATGTGGAGACAAGATGAGACCTGTCAGGACAGAGATCCACCCTGTGAAGAGCATGCCAGCTCCATCCTGACTCTGTTGCATCAATTAGACCTCGCTGCAAGAGAATGTCTTCCCTTTTATCCATTCATGCAATAATTTTCTTGCCTTTTCTTCGCTGTGTACTTCCTTGAGTTCTCCTGTTTATTATTAGAGGAAAGAGGTACCTTCCCACTCAACCTTGATACTAAGAAACTCCAATGACTGAAAGTTCTATTCATCTTTTCAAAAAAAATGCAGCAAAGGTGGAAAAGGTCAGAGAGAGAGATTCAGGTCTTCAAATAAAGATTAAAGTCTACTCCAGATTCCCTTTTAATAACTAGAGGGACTCCACCACTTAGGCTGCGGTAGAGAGAAGTGGTGATCGAGCACCAGAGCTGTGTGTTATAAATGAGGGAGATGTGGCTAAGCTTGGAAAAGTCTTGGAAAAACCACTTGGTTATCTCAGAACATGCTTCACAGTAAAGGTAGACTAGTAGACCTAGTAGAGAAAGTGTCAAGATTGCTCTTAGCCTCTGCTTTGAATGTCATAAACTCAAAAAAAAAAAAAAAAATCACTGCTGTAAACCGGTTCAGAATATCCTGTGAGCTGCCAGATTAAATCTTGTTAACCACAAGTAATAAAGAATTGCAGTGAAGTCCCTTAATATTAGAAATGGGATACATGTTTTGGGCTAGACGTAAGCTAAGCAGCAAAAAGGCTCCTGGAAAAATTCTAGACACTTGATTATGATTAGTCAAAAGGAGACCTGGCAAGGAAGGAGAAAGCAACAAAAAATGCCTGTGGTTATGTTTACCCCATCCTCCCATTAGTGTATCACAGAGTGA
Source organism: Eudromia elegans (assembly GCA_003342815.1). Classification (NCBI taxonomy): domain Eukaryota; kingdom Metazoa; phylum Chordata; class Aves; order Tinamiformes; family Tinamidae; genus Eudromia; species Eudromia elegans. Next base: position 5,884,318 of record PTEX01000023.1, on the reverse strand, counting down.
ATTTTCAGGTCACAGGGAAATAATTCTCACTGTTCCTTGATTTCCAGAAGAAAAAACAGATGCCCCAAATAGTGAAAAAGATATGGAGTGATTCTGTCTCTCTCTTAAGATGACAACAAAGCTAGTATTCTCTTCAAATATCTCAATATTTGTCTGTCCTTCGTGATAGGGATTTCCAGAGGCTGCAGAAATGTGTCAGACTTACCAGGAGAGGTCTGTTTGTCTTTTTTCCATGTCCTCTCTACTTACCAAGTATGTAATGAGCACAGTCCAGTTCAAGAAACAGATTGGGAGGGCCTTGCCTCTTGAGTGAGAAGTTCAGGGTTTCATCTGGGTGTCTCAGTCTCAATCTCTTCATTAGAAGAGATCCTTTCAGTTAAAACACTTGAGGGGGAATATCACTCAAGCAGTCGCTCTACAGAAACAAATGAGCAAACCCAAATTGTTCTTGCTGTGTCTGCCTCTGATTCCGAGTTGCTTCTATAGGAGTGCAGGGAGATTAGAGTATGTGGGGGGAATTAGTGTGTGATTCTAAGCTACATTGGGTGGTGTGAAAGTATTTATCTTAAGTTTTCAAGATACTCTTCTAGGTAAAGAATGCTCTGACTGTCTGGAAACCTGTTTCTAACCTCTGGTTTGAAGTGTCTATCAGTGAGTGTGTTGCCTCTTCTCCTTCGTGCATGGTGAGGAGCAGCCGTTCTATCTCGGAAGCTTTCTCAATCAGGGATCCTGCAGAGAGGAGGATCGATGCACCCTTCTGAACAAATTCCGAGGTGACCTCGTTTGACATGAGTATGTTGTTGGTCTCTCCTTGTTTTGCGCGCTTGCTCCTAGCATGAAGAGGCATCTCACCACAGCAAAAACGCTTTTGAGGGCCAGCATCTTCAAAGCTATTTCACTTGTGATGAGATGTGCCAAAACTTCATGGTCAATAAAAAGCAAACTGTTGGGAAGTAAACATATTTTCATATTTTTTTGCTTTTGGATAGTTCTTACTCTTGTGGATTAAAGAAACCCTGATATTTCGAATAAAATTAATATCAAAGCTTTATGACAATAAGTAATTTTTTTTTAATAATGTTAAGTAATTTAAGCCTTTTTTTTTCCCATTGCAGTTGTGCTTTTTAGATAAAACACTCAGTTCTTATTGATGTTTTGCCCGTGTGTTTTTGAATGGCTTGAGCAATGGCAGCTGTTCTGCTTGGGGAGCTGCAGCAGAGAGTAGAATCAGGTGCCCATGCACACGTGATGCGTTTTGGGAGAGGAGTCCAAGGGGGAAAGAGAGGTAGTTCGGAGGGGAGGTAGGCAGAATTCTTCTGAATTTGTGCCATGTTGGTGGTGAAGGCCGTTTTTCTGCATTTTTATTTCACAGGTTTCTTATGCCTCTTGAATATCTATATTTGGCGTGATTTTTCCCAGATGTATCTGTTGGAGTTTTTCCAAACTGAATTTCACTTTATTTTTCTGGCTGTGCAAGGATCTTGCTACAGCTCCTCTGTGTTATTTCTGCCTTTATTGCTACTGAAAGTTCCCTATTTAACGTCATCAGAAGATCTTATCTCTATGCTTTATAGATCATTAAGGAAGATATTAATGCCTGGTCTAAATTGATTCTTATCTCCCTGGTACTGCTTTCTGATTGGATGCTTTGACATTTTCATCCTTTTATTTTCCGACTTCTAGGAAGTATTCACTTTCTCTGCCTCTCCTATCCAAAATAATAATAATAAAAAAAATCAATTTTAAACATAGGACTTCAAAGGAAAACAGAAGTGTGATTTTTCTTGTTTTGGAATGGGGCAAACTGTGTAGATTCAGTCAAAGCTGAAACTGAAGGTATATTATAGTCATTGCCTATATACTTTTGCATTGATTTCAATATTCTTTCTTCATACTTTAATTTATACAGCAGTAGTTCTTAAATTATAAATTATTAAGTAATTATTTTTGTAGAGGAATGTGCTTTCTATTTTTGTATACCGTCTTGAGAACAGAATGTGATTCCTTTTTGCAGGGTCAGCTGTTTGAAAGACTTGCTTTGTTTTTGCTAACTACATAATCTATAATCCTCAATATGTCTTTAATCCACTTTATCTCTTATGGAAGGACATCTTTGGAATAGGGAAGAATATAGTATAGACAGAATTGAAGAGAATAAAGTTTGGAAAGATCATCTGGTTTCTGAAATCAGTATTGATAGACTTGGACAAATACAAAATAGAAGAAATTAATAGTTAAAAGATCACTTATATTTCATGTGGAATGAAAAATTTTATAGTATTTTATGTTTAAAATGTATCAAAATTAAAAGCAGAATTTAGAACCTGACTAATTTTAAAGCATCTCCAATAGAATTGAGAAGAAATTGGTATATTTTATTTTGATTCTTTATAGTTGTTGTCTGAAGTAGAGATGAACTTTGAAATGTTTCCCCTTCTCTGCATGCTGAAGGTAGGAAACAGGTTGCACTTTCCTTAATGTTGGCTGCTTGTGATTGAGTGGATGCATCAACTTGAAGAAGATTTAGCTGTGGATTCAAATTGAGTGTTTCGAAGTCTCTTTTGGGGGGAGCAAGTGCCTTCTGGTATTGGATTGTAGGGTTTTGTGCCTGTCTGGTGCATTGGTTTTGTGATTGCACAGAGCCCTTCTGCTCTGTTTGCTGCATTAGAGCAATGGAGGAGAGCAACCCTGGAAAAAATTGTCTGCAGCCAGCACACACTGCCATGCAGAAGGTGACCGCCTTGCAGAACATTACTTGAAACCACTATTTTTATGCGCAAATTTTGGGTACGGTGTTTTTTTTTAGGTAAGAACTGATTTCAAGAAGCATTAATGCATATATGTTTATTCAGGTCCTGCCATTGCTTTTGTATATTTTGGTAATTGACAGAGATTTGAAAATTGTTAAATAGAATAAATGGTCAGAAGTCAGCTTTCTATGTTTGTTAGTACTGGGTTGTTATGTACCATTCGTCAGGACACGCTGGATTTTTCATTTTGCCTAGTGACAAATAATGTGATGTTAAAAGGTCTTTAGGTTTTTGGGGGATGGTGGGGGAAGAGTGATGTATTAATCTACAAACACACACAGCAGATGTCTGTGTTAATGAAGGATGTTAATCAAACATCTCCAGTGCTTCTCCCTTTCTTTTGGTACATAGTAAGCAATAAACACAAAATTTCCTCATTTCATATTATAGGAAAAGGGCAAAGATGAGAGAACCTGGCACATCAGTCCTGGTGTTTGTTATCCTACATATGTCTGGGAACATGCATAACACCAAAAACCCCACATTGCTGTAATACCAAACAGGAGGAAAAAGTTACTGTGGAGTTTCAAGACTATGCATGTGTAAAACTCAGAATCGAGATTTAAATTGCAGGGAAACTTATTTACAAGAGTAGAGATTTCTTTTAATAATAACTAAGAAAATACTGTGTAAAGCAGCATGGTCCTCTGCAACTGTGTAGTTGCAGGGAGTGAGGGAGGGACTACAGCACTGGCTGGGTTTATTTGAATTCCTCCAGTGAGGAAATAAGCATCAATTTGCATTCTTTTTTCCTTTTAAATGACTAGAAGTTATCTGCCAGGGCATTAGCTTCACTGCTGAAATGTATATTGTGCTTTGTGCCCTGCTTTACTACTCTCAGCAAAAGAGCAGTTGCATGGAGACAAAGAGAGGGCTGATTTAAGTCTCAATAGGAAAGTCTGCGAGGCTGCAGTTGTGGGAGGATGCTAAATGTAGCCAAGAGGTTGGCAGATGCTACCTGGACCAAAATGACTTGAAAATATTAAGCAGCTGTTTAAGTTTCCCTAAAAACCTTTTGATGACTGCAAGAATTGCTGGGAAAAATACAGCAGAGGCTTGTGGTTTAACAATGTGCTTATTGTCTGGATGTAATTTACTTGTTCGTGTTGAATAAAAGAAGAAAAAGAATAAAAAAGAAAGTAGAGCTTAGCTTCAAATATCCTGCTAGATATATGGAGAAAAAAGAAAAAAAGAAAAAAAAAAAAGACCAAATCGCTCCAAATCAGGCCCTTCTTCTTCTTCCTACCTTAAAATTATTTGGTAAATTCAACCTTTTGATTGAAACTGCATGAAAAGTGGCTTTCCATGGCCCAGTTACTCCAGAAGCGATCATTTAATTGTAGGCAAATGTAGCTAAACCTAGGGAAAAAGAAAAAAGAGGAAAAAAAAATACTTTTCCCTCCTAAGAGTAAAGAAGAAGGAAAACCAACAGTGTTAACACAATCTGTTGATCTAGTTGGCTCTTAGCTCTGCCTTTAGCAGAAAGTGTAGTTTAGATTTCATAAAAATACTCTTTCTATTTGCATATTATTTTGTCATGTGCTATTTCAGTTAGATTTTTCTATGCACACAGTTTTATACATTTGAGGTTTTTATTTTGTTTCAGAAAGTTTATTTCTATAAAACTAGTTAGGGTCACCTTGCACACTGTCGCAGGTGATTTTTGTGACCTAGATGGGACTTTTGCTTTGTCCCCGAGTATCTGCCCACGTTTGACAGAAATCTGAGCCTGTGGAAATGTGTCTGTCACGTAACAGCTAGATAGGGTTGTCATAATTAAAAATGATCAAGCATTTGGCATCTGTTATTAACCAGCGTGTGCATGTGTCGTCCTTGCAGAGGAAATGAGTGTGAGTGGCTTCCTCTGAGTTGCAGCAGAGAGGAAGGTATATTCTGTAGGTGGCACTGGGGACATCCATAGGATATGCTGTAGAGGTCCGGAGTCTGCATTCTTACACTATAGGAGAATGAGAGAGATGGGAGGCCCAGGAACTGAGCGGAGAAAACTTATAATAATCTATAGCTTACAATGCAATGCATCAAAGAGTTTCTGTTGAATTTTTGTCAAAATGTGGGAGAAGGGGCTGGTATGGTAATGTTTTATGGGGGGAAAATACTGGGAAGTGAAAGAGCTAAATGTTTTTGGCTAGAACAAGAGGCTGAGGCTAGGTATGTGGTTTTAACAAGGAGAACAGTTGGATGCTGGCAGAAATTGCTCAAAGAGGCTTTAGATCCTCTGTGTTTTTCTAAATCAAGAGCCACCACTTTTCTGTAAGTTCTGTTTTAGTCAAAGCAAGTTCCTGGGCTGCATACAAGGAAGGCTGCAGCATTGTGGGCTGTTAAAGCCTGTTTTGATGAGATGTTTGGACTATGAAGCCTGATGGTCCCTTTCAGCTTTCCAATCTCCAAAACCTTGTACAGCTCCAACCTAACTTGTTTTGGGAGCTTAGAAGTCCGTACCAAACTTAGTGAGAGATATCAGAAGGGAGGTTTTCACGAGTTAGAATATTCCATTGGAGAGATATTTCCTTGGAGAGATAAACTCTGCCTTTTGCTGTGTGTATCTTGAGTGACGCTCTGCCAACTGGTCAAAACCTTTTTGGTTCTCTCCAAAAGCTCCTTTTGAAGCTCTTTTTGCTGCTCAGCCTGAATCACTGGGTCCTGACTTAAAGAATGGGCCTTCACTCAAAATGCAAATGCTGTCGGAGGGAACGAGCCTCGAATGCGACGTAATGGTAAATAAACATTCCGAAAAATGGACATGGCTCCGGTTGGGCAGTGAAACTTAACGGATGCTTTTGTCTGAATCTCTTTACTTTTCAATGTTCTTTTAAGTTAGTATCTTGTGTGTAATACAACATAAAAATGTCAGTCTTCAGAAATGTTTTTTTGTGTTTAGTTTGAGAGAAATGGGAAAGAATTAAATGTGTCATTGTGCAATGTCTGTAAGATTCACTGCTTTTATCACAGCTAAGTAGCTAGAAGATTCATCTAATGTTATTTTATTAGAAACAAACCTGATTTTTTTTTTCTTATTTTTCTTTTTAAAAAAGGTCTTGGTTAAAGGTAGTGTTGGAGCATAGTGAAACTCAGGTGGTATCCCAAATAATACTGGCCTTTTTGGCAACACTGTTGCTTCCCTGGTTCATTCTTAATGCTGAGCTTCCTTCCTTCCCAATCAGCAGTAAAATTTCTAATTCATTATTTTGTTAGTAATTCATTATTTTAATTCATGATTTTGTTATATAAAACTCATTTTTCCTTCCCAAGAGTAGTGCACTGTTCTGCTTGTTTTTCACAGGAATCCATAATTCGGTTTGTTGCTTCATCAATTCCAGTTATTTTCATTAGTGCATTTTATCAAGCCTCACCCTGCTTCATTAAAGTAGGTGTGTTGCCGTAGATGTGAGATGATTTGAAACCAGGATCCTGCTCGAGCTGCTCCGTATCCTCTCGCTTCCTCCTGCCTGCCCTGAGTGCAGTGACCCTGCCAGGCCATGTTCCCCCCTCTTTCATTAGCACTAATGAAACCACCTGTGTATGTGACCGTCATTGGCATTGAAAACGGTTCAGCAGCCGTTGCCTGGTAAGTTTATGTTGCCTTCTTTGGGTCCAAAGCTTGGGCAGTGTTGATAAACGGCTGCCGCACAGAAATGAGCGAGACCTCGGAGGGCTACAGGGAAAAGTAAGCGCATCATGGCTGGTTTGTAGAAACACCATGATGCTTATTTTTGTTTTATTTATTTTTTATATTTTTTTTTGTAAATTTTGGAATAAGAAACACAACTTGCTGATGAATCCTAAGTGATTGAGGGCTTAAAAAACCCTTAAGTGCCAGCAATGAGTTGCTGAGGTAGAAGCTGTTTGAGCAGCAGCAGCGCTCTGGAACGGAGGAGCTGCGATTCAGGCCTGTGCCTTTGAAAGAAGCGTTTCTTCCAAAGCGATTTTAAGGTAGAGACTGAAAAAGGAAGCAGTTTGTGAAGTGTTTAAGTAGAGTTCACTGCCACAGCAAAGGTAAAAAATCTTCAAAATAAACAGTTGCTCTTATTTTGAAAGCGTGTCGTCATGTAGGAGCTTTGTGCGTAGTTGCTCTTGGCTGCCCCAAACCCTCATTTTTGTAGCTAATGATAGCCAGGAATATTAATAACAGCGCTCCTGCCTTGTCATATTTTGCTGCTTAATCACCTTGTTTGGCGCGGCCCCGCTTGTGCTCGGGGTGGACGTAATTCGGGCACGGCGGCACGCCGGGCACTGCCAGCCTTGGAGCACAGCAATCAGCCCGGCCGGGATTAGGCAGTAATGAAAGGACTGCGGCGGGCGCGTGTTTACACACGGAAACCCGCGGGAGGCTGGAGGAGGGCAAGCAGGCAACGTGCCGGGCAGCAGCGTCCGCGGCTCCTACGTCACCTCCTGCTGAAAGAGCCGGGCCGGGGAAGCAGGAACTCCGCGGGCAGAAACTGGGCTCCGGACAGGTCTTGGGTCTGTCCGTCGCGTGCTGTCGCCGCTCGGGCAGTGTGGTCCTCTGGGGGCACTGCTGACCTTCTGTTAGGGGAAAAAATGTCATCTGCGAGCGAATAACCTCCGGGAAATCCACATGAATTAGAGATCAAGGGCTGGCTACAGCCTAAATATGAATGAAAATAAAGTAGAGAGGAAAAAAAGGCATTTTTCGTTTCTTCTTGTTTTTAATAAGTGCAATTGCAATTTTAAAATCTAACTTGAACACTTTTGAAAGTGTTAGCGCTGAATAACGCATGGAATTCAAAGCACTGCTTGTTTTTGTTTTGGAGTGGGAAGCAATCACTTGATTTTTGAAATTAGTTGTAGCTGAGGGACGTTCAATAACAGGTAAAATGATGTGCGAATAAAAAGTTTCTAAAACTCTGAAAGGAGGAAATAAATTTGATTTACTCGGAGAAGCTCTTCCTCCTTTCTGTTCAACACTAGTGTCTCATGCTTAAGTAGAATAGGTTCTTCCACGATACAGAGACTTTTCCTGTAAAATAGTTTCCATGCTCTTGTCAGTGCGTGAATAGCAAATAATAAAATGGGTGGGGAGGAAGTTGGTTCCAACATGACTTAAAAGCACGAATGTTTTGGTGTCAGCGATTGGCTATTTGAAAAGAATGATTTGCTGTGCTGTTTGCGTGAGCTTGTTTAGTGTTAATCACCGTTCAGTTATGAATATAATTCACTAGGTAGATGTGCTTGACTGCTGAGCATACCTTCCGTAAGCACTCATGTTGAGAGGAGGGGTGTGCTTTTCGGCGATACCTTAATGGAAGGCAACAGTGTTAATCCTGTGGGCATTATTATGCAGGTAAGGCTCTTAAAAAGAGATCTGGAAAAATAATACATATATTCTAGTAATGCTTTCTTATGTGTTTAAAAGATGGATTTCATGTTATTTGAGTACTTGTGAAACTTCATGTGTAGTCAAAAGGTGACTTCCTGCTACACAGTTTGCGCTCTCTGTACTGCTTATGCTTTTAGATTTTCCTAAATTTTGATTAGGATACTTTCTGGTTTGTAGCTGGAGGTTTATATCCTTCTTTAACAGCAGTGAATTTTGTTGACAGGTGTCATTTAAAAATACTCTGTCAACACTTACCGTGGCAAAGCTTTGGACTCTTAGAGAAGTTGGGCTTTTCTGTTATACTCTTACTGACTTCTATTTGCATACATACTATGAGCTTTTTGATATGGTGAGTGGGAATTAAATCATCTTATGACTTGATTGTGTATTCAGATTTCTTCTGGCCTTGGGAGATCTGTGGAAGTGTAAGATCAGCATCTGTGGTGTAACAGGTTTTCCTACCTTTTAGTGTTAAGCTCTGTTTTGGTGTTATTCCGAATTATTTTTAGGGCTTTTGCCCAGTTGAGGTTTGCTGAAGGAATACTGAATTTTCAAGGTAGACAAGGTGTATGTTAATGATGCCTGTGTTACTCTGACCAGCGAGTTATAACATACACGTTATTTAAGATTACCATATAATCAGTATGTTCAGTGATGGTTAGAGGGATTGTAATGTGATATTGAAGAAGTTTGAATTTAATTGTTTGTATAGGTGATTTTGATATCATCTGATCATCTGGATATATTTGTATTTTAATTCAAAAGTAAGATTACAGTATATTTTTTCACATGTCTTACTTCAGTTAGGACCAGTTTGCAGTTGTCATTGAACATGCCAGGACTCAAGTTGTTTTTCTTGCAGTTGGAAGTAGAGGATTACCTGCAGAATAAAGGCAGAATGGACTTTTAAAGATGAGGGAGACCTCCAGTTTTCCAAGTTTTTGTGTGAACGTTATAAATCCAGTCCTCTCTTTTTAACCACTTTCATCGGAGAGGAAAAAAACCAGCTAAAACAAAAAACTGTATTTCTATTTAGTTTAAGAATAGTGTTGTTCATTATGCATAGTAAAAAACCCATAGTGTATGAAGCTTAATTTTAAAATACCAATCCATCAGTAATTTTGTACACCGTTAGCCTTTGTAGTCTACCCTTTGGACATGCAGAAAAGGTTGGAAGTTGCATTTATTGTAACGTAAACTGTTCTTCCAGTCATCAATTTTGGGATTTTGTTTTTATTACTTTTCAAATAGTTTTAGAATTGCTCTTCCTGTAGATTACAATGCTTTTTTTTTAATTGAGTATTTTAAGAAAAATAACTTCAAAGTTTTAAAGGCTTTTGTTATTTTATTTTTATTACTTCTAAGGGTTAATGAGATGTTTTAATGGGAACTTGATAAGTACTCGTGAGAAGAGGTGGGATGATCACTGAAGGGGGAAAACCAAGAGGAAGCTGTTGCTCACATGCAGAATCAGGAAGCGAGGAGGAACTGGAAAGACCTGTTTGGAAGCAGAGTTTGGTTATCTGCCTTGCAGGGCCAGCCGCGAGTTGCTATCGCAGCTAGCCCGATACCGGAAGCAGAGCTCAGTTTTAGCCCATTTATCCTGCCAGCGAGGAGGGAGCTGCTACTGCACATAAGCCATTCGGGCTACCTGAGCTTGCTCTCATATCTACACCTCTTTTTGCCTCTAACTTTTAAATTTGGAGGATCTCCTAATGCTTAATAATGTGAAAAAAATATCAGAGATTGCAAAGATCAGGCACTGCTGAGTATTCTGTTACTGTGTGATGGTGAGGATGTGAAGAAATGGTGATAAACTTTTGCTTGTGAGCAAAACTTTGTTCGTGAAGTACTTTATTTTACCAAAATACTTAATTTGTGTTTTTGAAGGCTAACAAATGCCCCTAAACTTGTTCCTAATTTGAGCATTCAGCACTTGCAAAGGGTAAATGGCAGGCAGGTGTGGAGGCAGTGCCGGATTCCGTGTCAGTGTCGGCGTCTCCACGTGCTCTCGCCCATGTTGAGACCCCTTTCCGGTGCCTTTCTCACCTTGCCGTTTTCCCCTTAATTTCACAAGCCGCCTTTTCCCATCTCCTCTGCCTTGCGTTTGGGCAGTGGGAAGCCGTGGAGGAGGAGAGGACAGATGGGACGCTGCTCGGAATGATGGTGCTCAGGAGGGCCCGTCCGACACCGCACAGGCAACACACCCTCCTGGGCAGGGGACTCTAGCAAGGCCGAGCCCAGGAGAAGTGCAGGGAGGATGCAGGACCCCATAGGTGACTCCCATGAGGAATGGAGCTGGGGAACCTCGCTGTGCCCACACAGAGGTTATCCTTGCAGAGGCAAGGATTTCTCACTGCTTCTCAGGTACCAGGCATTTGAACTCAGTTTAAGGGGGGGGGGAAAAAATACTAGTTTGCTTTGCATATCATAACTGGAGTTTTTCTTTGCCTTCTTACTGCCTCAGTCTGGACCACAGTTGTGCACAGCTGTACGGAACTGCTTCTTTAATCAAATAAGTAAACTTTCCTCTAGTTTAGGAAGGAGAAGTAGGAGCTTGCGGTGGGGTGGATTGAAGTGGTGTTTTGCTGGGGAGGTGTTGCAGGCAGCTATGAGACTTGGTGCAGGATCTTGCAGGAGACTTGGCAGGGTCACGCTGAAGGCAGATCCTTTCTGTCGTCTTTTCTAGTGAAAAGAAGTTTCTTTGCCAAAGGCGTAGCAAAACAAACCACTGTCGTAACATCCAGCCTCTCATATACACAATAAATGATTTCAAGTTGTCTTGGTCAGTAAAGTGGAAAAAGTACTAAAGTACAGTACCATCCTACGGGATAGTGTGTTCTCTGGAACATCCTTTTATATATATATACACACACACATATACGTACATATATATAAATATATTTATGGCAGCCTTTTTAATGCTCTGCAGCTGAAGGCCCTTCCCTTTCCTCTTGGCTTACACAGCTTACACAGGCTTTCTGGGGTGGAACAGGCTTTTTTTGTTTTGTTTTTGTCCCAGTGAAGAGTTTTAATCCTGCCAGTATTTAACTGAATCCAGGATTAATACTCTGTCTAAAGCTCTGCTTTTAGTTTTTACAGAGGATGTTTAGTTCATCTCATAGCTACACTTACAAGCAAAAATGCTTGATGTTTGGCCGCGGGAACTTCAGAATTTCTAGAGGGGATTCATTTTATTGGTATCAAATGATTGTGGTTTTATTAGTAAAAACAAGTCTCATTCTCATTCTAAAATGTTAATTCTCTCATTTACGTTCTGTGCTTCTGAATTAATGCTTTTTGAATACTCAACATTTGATTTTCCCTTTCTAGAAGAATAATAAAAATATTACAATGACTATAAAGTAAAATGTTTATTTAAATTTAGATTACTTAATTGTTTACTTTTCTGCATGTTTTCCTGGTAAAGCTGCTTGACTGGGCTTGCTTTCATAGGGTCTGATTTTTTTCATTTCTGCCACTGTGGGTAGACAGAAAAGCTGGAAAGACATTCTGATTTCTTTAACTTTTCATTAGTAAGATGATTTAAGAGGCAAAGAGGGCATTCAGAGTTGTCTGAAACAATATTTTATATCTTTTACAGACTTCGCTAGTAAAACCATCTATGTTAAATCATGTATATAAGAAAGAAGTCCATGGAAAAACACTCGTTTCAGAATTGCTTGTATTTCTGATATTCTCCAACTTTGTTTCACTTATTACAAGTTACATGGATTTTCTGTCACTTCTTTTGAGGAATTCCTAGCAAGTTTACGTATTTGTCTGCATAACACATGCCAAAAAGCCTGGTGAACAGGACAGCTGCTGCTTAGTGCCGTAGTCATCTATGGGTTTAAATAGTGCCTTGTGGCTGGAGTTTAGTACTTCAGCCATACAAAGCTCTGGTGCAGGAAGGTAGTGTGTGAAGTTGCTACAGAATATTACAGAATATTGTAGGGGACTCTGGCTCGTCCTGCACGTGAGCAAATTCCCTGGAAGTTTCGTGGTTTGGATGAAGTGCGAGTCTGAGGCTTATGGATCACCCAGGGCAGGAGCTCAGAAAGAGTTACTCAACTTGGTTACTTTTCCCGTTGTGACTAAGGGCCCAATTAGCAGCACCCGGAATAAGACTGCAGCCTTGGCATTTGGAGAAGTGGGAGCTGTTTTGGAGATGGTCTTCAGCTCCAGAGCGAGAGGAGCAACACAAAGGAGGCAAGCTGCTGAACGGAGCCTTGCAAACATGGTTGAGAGAGACCTAAGGAACAGGCAAAAGGTGTACGAGCGGCCCAGAGAAATAGCAGAAATTGATATAAAATTCAGCCCTTAAACTTTGGAGTCTCTGGCTTGCTGCAGAGGGAACGTCCGAGCTGGATTCTTCCCTCCTTGCTCACGAGAGGAGTAATGCTGGCATCGATATCAAAGTGGAACAAGCTATAACAAGGGCAAGGAGTGGGTATAAAGCTTGATGGAATTTGGATATTACATTCAGGACTGACCCTTCAGTACTTTTGCCAGAGGAAGGAGTGATGCCCACAGAAGTGCCCTGTCAGCAGGTTTACTGGAAGGGGATCAGTTGACTTCTACCTGAATCCCTTGAGACCAAATAATAACTGAGTGGTGTTCTAGGAATAGGGAGGCGAACCTAATGCTGTGGGACTGTGCTCTGCAGTTATAACTTCATCCTGTGGCTGCACCAGTTTCCACAGTCCTTTGTCATTTCTGTAGGATGCTGAAGCTGCCATAGGTTGGTATAGTTTAAAACTCTTTTGTTCTTGGCTGACCTACTTTGAGTGCACAGCGGCTCCAGGGTTGAGAAAAGGCCATCTGTGTATGTGCCCAGTGATACAGCCAGAGGACGTAGTGCTAGGAGGATGCAGGATGCTCTCTGTGCCTTCTGTTGGTAAACTTCACTCCAGTGGAGGTGACTACTTAAAATACTCACTCAAAATTGTAAACAGCATGTTCTATTTGTAATATTTAATGATGTATTAGTGAATTTGATATTTCACAAAAAAATGAAGGTGAAGAAGTCCTATTTATTAGCACTGAGGTAAAATTGGAGTATATTTGTATTTTTTTCCAATTTTTTTTTAATATGCAGAGGATGCGGGTGAATCTAGAGTTCTTCCTGCTGCTCTGATAATGAATCTGCTACATCCCCAAATCTGTGGGCAAGTGAAAGAACGTGTGGTGTCTGTTCATATGGTCAGATACAAAGCATGTTTGCTCAACCTTACGTATTTTCTTGATCAATGCTCTGTAGCTGCAAAGACACTATAAAATGCCTTTAAAATAGTATAGTAATTCTCTAGTAGTGTGTTTGGATGACTTTGCTTATGAAGGGGCACTTGCAGATTTTACCTCTAACATGGCCAAGTTTGTAAAGTACACTTTCCTGCTGAGCTTCTTCTCCATTAATTTTTAGTGGAATATATAACTGCAGAGATCCCTTGTCATGATTAGCAAGCATGAGCTTGCTGCCAGTTAGTGCAGTGGTGGCTTCTCACTCCGAGTCAGCTTGTGCAGCACTCTGATTGCAGGAAGGGCAGAGTGGCAACTGAAAATGATGTTTACAACCACCATATAGCTATGGGTGAATATTGTTGATAATCTAATTTCTGGCTGATCTTCAACATAAAAGAGATTTCACTAAGGAATATTTTGCAGGGAGATAGAAGCAGTTGAAGAGCAATGTTTGGTAGCGACAGCAGAAAGATTCTAATTATAATTAATTAAATGAACCAGTTATGTCTTGTTAATTGTAATAATTTAAACTAGTAATTGTAATAATTTAAACTAGTAAAGTTTTGCCGAGTGGCTTTTGATATGCAGCAAAGTGATGTCTTTAGTTTTGGTTGTGTGATATCCCTAACTGTGTAGCTTTTTAATGTCTTGTAGTTGTTTATGGATCTTAACAATTTATTATTATAAAACTTGTTATTTGGGATGGGTCATTTTTTCACAGACCGCTGGTTATACTGCAGAGAGGATAAATAATCTCTAGGGAAATTCACTTCTGATGCCAGGGCCCGGTGATTGTCAGATACATTTGTCTGGGTGATAGCAGCATTTCTGAGGGACCAGAAATGCAGTGAATGACATACATGCCTGCAAGTGAGTGTGTTCTGTGGAAATAAACAGCTTTTTTATTATTTAGCACTTTCTGAAGAGGTCAGAAGTCAAGATAATATGAAAAAGTTTTCATATGTATTATGGTAATGCAAGGTTTTGATAAGGGTTGTTTTTTAGACAGATACAGATATTCATAAATGAGGTCTTTACCCTCTAGAACTAGAATTTTTAAAGGGATAGTTTATGTTTTTCATATAATGGTAGTGCCAATACCATAAATTGCCCAGCATAATGCAGAGTAACTTGACTGATTATTAGGGAATATTGCAGGATAGCAAAAATAAGTGTTGTTTTCTCTCTCTCTTTCTCTCTCTTGTGGATTGCTACACAACCACAACAACCTAAAGAGGAGTGCTGTAGAAATGATCCACTTTTGGGTCCCAGTGAATGTGGAATATTCTACAAAAACTGCAAAAGCAAAATGAAATACTGAAGGAGATTTGATGTTGGTTCGTTTGATTTTGTCATTCAGACAGATCTCCTAGGCTTGGCAATATGTGAAAGGGCATTCCCTTAATTAACAGCCTAGCTAATTGGACTTCCTGCCATAAGGTATTGAATCACATAGTCTGAGCCTTAGAGCTGACCATATCTGAAGAGTAGCTGGTTGAGCCTGACTGCTGGCACACCTTATGTGCAAGAGGGATGGCCCCGAGAGGGACTCATGTGGCAACGGCCTTTCTTGAAAAGCAAGCCGGGCGGATGCGGCGTCCTCACAAAGCAGCCCTGAGCGCTGCTTTCCAGGTTCCCTGCTCCCAAGGAGACGTGAGCCCCACGTGTACGTCGGGATGGGCCTTCAGCTATTCCTGGGGTTTGAGCAGTTTGTGTGGGACGTGCGAGGTTTGTGTTGGTGGTGCCTGGGAAACGCCGCTCCGTAGTGAAGGGTTCCCAAAGGACGTGCTGCCCATCTCCTCCCCATTCCATCCCCAGCTTCGTTTTCATACAACATCGGATCTACTCCGAGGAGTTAATTCCGATCTCAGAGAGCTCAATGGGCAGAACTTGTAGTATTTAAAAGACCAAATGAATAATAAAGTTCCAGACGAATAATTTTGCTGGAATGTGTGCAGGAAGAGGAAAGCTGTGTCGGTAAAGAAGCTTTTTGAGGGATCCTTTTGAGGCCTGCAGGATGCACTCTCTCATCTTGCTTCCCCCCTTTCCATCATCGTATCAGAGCGCGTTTATTAAATCTTGCCCTTTATAGTACATGAACACAACACCTCGTACTGTGTGTATAGTTCCATAAAATTCTTACTCCACTGCACACATTTCTCCCTCTGTGGAGCGAATGAGAAGGCAAACACATGATGGACAATTTGCTTAGTGCGTTACTGGAAAGTATTGAGAGACTATTTTGATAAACTAGCAGAAATAAAATATGTTCTTGGCTAAAGATAGATGACTGTGCTATCAAATGACAAGAAATTAGGACTTATGTCATTCAGAGTTCAATTAAACTGTTCTTTATATAAGTTTATTCTTTATATGTGTTTATATAATAATTCAGGTTCATACGTGAAAATTTTTCTTAATATTTGCTTCAGCTCTTGAACGGATGGGTTTTATATATAAAATAGCTCTCAATTACTTCGGCTCATTGGCGAATGAAGTACTCAGTTGACTTTTGATATAAGCATCAGTATCAAGCAGAGTAGCTCTCTTAGTGCTTGTAACTGAGAGTTACATTTGGGTTTTTGGTGCTGTCAGTTCAATTCTTTGCAAGCATCTGAGCACTGTTGAATAAATTTCGTAGGGCAAGTCAGCAGTCCTTTGGTGTGAACAAAATGAATATTGCAAATGTTGATTTGGGCGTGTAGCAGTTCCAGAGCTCTTGAGAAGCAAGGTGTAATTTTTGCATTCTTCCAGGGAGCTTATACAGCTACACAATTTTATCATGATTTCATTATGTACTTAACGTACCAAACAAATAGATTCTAGCGCAAGTCCTGAATTGCCTTGTGACTGCAGTTAGTGAACAGTAGCTTTAAGAATGCGGCGTTACATTTGTATTTTATGTTTGACAGTCATCACAGAACAAAGCCCTCTCATGTCGTGTGGTAAAAAAGAAGGGTTTTTGTGATGTGATACGAGTCTGACGAAGAGGATGGTGCTCTTAGAAACTGCCTGGAAAGAGATGAAACAAGTAGGCTGGGACAGGGAGGGCATGAAGTTACTGCCCAACCGCCTGTGTCCCCTTACTTGACTTTGAGAATTTGAGAAATCACTTGAAAGATGACGTATCTCTGCTTGCCTGGTGCTCTTGGCTCTGGTGTCCATAATGTGTTTTAGGGCAGAGGAACTGAGCAAGTAGAAAGGAATTTGATTGTTAAATTCAGCTTATTTTGCTTTTTGCTCTATTTGTAGCTTTGCCTTTTCAAATGTGTATTGAAAATCCCAAGGTTAATTTTGATGAATTATATCTTTTCCTGCAGACTTATTTTATGTTGGGCAGAAAATGATTTCAGTAATTAACAAATGGTCAATCTAGATAAGTAAAATTAAAACAACATATGAAGGTGCCCCACAGGACCAGCATTTAGTCATCTGCTTCAGGAAACGAGAGCTGAGAAATGTTGCTAGAGAACATAGGAAGGAACAATGCTGTCAACCAGAAAATATTCATGAAGAATCTTTTTTTAAGGCCTAAATCTGTTTTCTGCTTTTAAAGAGATTCCTAAAGCATCAAAGTGTAGTCACGTTTCAAAGCTGAACATCAAAAATGGCAGGGCAAAAACTCAGTGTTTTACTCACAGTTGTTGGAAGACAAAGAGCAGGAGTCATTTAGAATATGCTTGTTAGAGACCAAGGCCATGGAGTTAATGCAAACCCATGTAATACCAGAAGCAAAAAGTCACAGTAAAAGTGATACTTGATCATACAAAATAATCCATTCCCTATTTTTCTCTTTGAGAACACCTTGGAAGAGAAGCATTTATTTTTTTTCCTGATGATGGGAGGTTACCCAGAAAGTGGGTGGCAGAGGTGTCCTCATCATCCCTTCGATGCCTTAGCTCAGTGCCCCCAAGTGACAGGACAGTTATGGGCAGCGGCTCTCTTTGGTGCCAGGTCTTCAAACCTGGTGACTTTGACTCATGTGAATGGAGCCTTGCTTCTGTTTGGAAAGTGCAAGTCTGTAATAACCTATTTAATACAAGTAGCGCAACCTTTCTGAGCCAGCGTAAAAGAAACCTGGATCAGTTCAGGAAAATTGGCCACAATAAATCTCAGTGCTTCAGCAAAGTATTTTTGTCTTATTTGGGGATCAGATGCCACGTATTCGATGTAGGAAATGGAAATAACATTTATGTGTATGTTTGCCACCTCTTTTTCTTCACTTAAAACCCAAAAAGTCCCAAATCATTGTTTTGGAAATGTTTGTAAAAAAATGTGGGAAGGGAAAGAAGACAAACACAAAATCTGTGATCAGCTCAGGGCTAAACAATAAGTTTGAATTTCATGTCAAGAACTCGCCCTGAATATTGTGAATGGCTATATTAAAGATGTCGTGGTGTGTCAGGAATCCCCAGACATGGTA
The DNA here is from genome assembly GCA_003342815.1 of Eudromia elegans. Taxonomy (NCBI): domain Eukaryota; kingdom Metazoa; phylum Chordata; class Aves; order Tinamiformes; family Tinamidae; genus Eudromia; species Eudromia elegans. Next base: position 5,866,485 of record PTEX01000023.1, on the reverse strand, counting down.
GCTTGATCAAATCCAGCCCCTGGCTGTCCTAACCACAAATTCATTCATTATTGTTTTCTTTAAACACTTGGGACTCCTCCTCCTTCCTTGCTTTTTGAAACATTCCCTCCTTTCCTTCTGTACCTTTTTCCCAGAAGTATTTTTTCCCCTCTCCCTTTTTCAAGTCCACTTATGCCCTCACTCTGTTTCTCTTAGTCTAGAGCTTTCTGTTTTCTTTGGCTCTGCCTTTCTTCCATTCCCACTCTTCCCTTCTCCTCACAGTATTCACAGCTGGCTGTTTTCGTTTCCTTCCACCTCTTCTTCTTCTTCTGATGATGGTTTTTTTTTTATAGCAAAAGCTAGCATACATTGAGGGTTCTTTACTTGCTGGGAGGTGATATATCCACAGTGCTGTTTTGCATTAACACGGTCCTTCTGCAGCAAGTGTGCATGTTCAGTGTGGCTCATCAGTAGTTTAGGCAGATGAGCATGTGCTTTTGGTCAGAGTGACCACATCATAGGTGATGGTGTTGGTGTAGCCCATGATTTTGTTGGTCATAGATTGAGTCCCTTCCTCTCCATGGCTTGGCCATCCTGCTTCTGGGTTGAGAGGCCTTGGCACGCGTATGGAGGCTTCAGCTGCAGCCTCTCCCTTTGCTGATGAGCAAGTAGGCAAAAAGTTTATTGGAGGCTTCGTAAACTTAAAAAAAAATGAAAGGTAAAGTTTCAAAAATATCCTTTTTGTTGTCATTTGAAATTCATGGAAGAGGCCATGGAATTTGTGGAAGAGGCCTCTGAATAGGGTCAGGGAGTATCCGCAAACATGGGGAATCACGGGATCCAAAATCCCCCATGGACTACCCAGGAGACTCTCACTTGGTGACAGCTTCTTCAGTTTGATCAGGGAGAGCTTTATGACTGGGGAGAAAGTCTTGATTTTGTGATGGGTACTCTGGAAAGCCACTGCTGATCAGAAAAAGCCCTGGAGCAGATCCCATGGGATCCTGCTAACCACGGATTTTGAACATACTGGAAACATTAATATGCCAACGTGTGTATTTTTTGGTGTTCTCTCATAAAAGTCAGCTTGAGTTTGTCCCACTATATTTATTGCTGGGTGGATAATGTCAGTACGAATTAGACTTTATATGTGTGGAACACAATGCTGTCCTGCCTGAGTAATTATTAAATATAAGAAATGAGTTAATGAAACAGCTTTCAAGAAAGCACCTATTATACATGAATGATCACTGACTCCACAGTGCCTTTCTAGTATTGACAGCCAGTCATGGAAATTAAATGAATGAATCAGGATAGTGATTATTTTTCTGAAGAAGTGTGTGTAAGAAAGTGAGGGAAAGCATTTGTTCTTCTTCACCTCTTAAGACCAGTATTAGTCTGTGAAGGGAGTAGCCTGTTGTGTGATGGGTCTTGAGTTAGCTCAAGTTTTGAACAGTCTTTTTGCTGAGCTTCTCTTCAGTTGAGCATCTGGAGAAGACCATAAAAAAAAAAGAAGGCTTTTAATTCAAATTGGCAAATTATGTCTGAATAAAAACTAGAAAGTTAGCGTCTTCTAAGTGGGAACTTCATGGTGATCTGTGAGGTCAGATGTATAAATGGAGATTAATGCACAACGCTGCCTCCTTAGTCCGAATCCTCTTAGTTTGATCCTCAGGGTGCATATCTGCAATTTTGGGCAAGAAAATATGCATGTGGAAAGTGGCCTGTTCTCTTTAACTCGTATACTGTTTGGCCACTGTTAGAGAATACTGGGCTTACAGAGCCCTGGATTTGACTCAGCAAGACACGACTGGGTTTGGGGATGTTCCTTTTTTTTCCTGGGTTTTTCATTTTGGTTATTTTAGAGCTTTGTAGGGGCAAGGTGATTTTACTTAAGTAGCAGTATCATAATTCCAGGCTTAGAAAATATCTGGAAGATAATGAAATTGAAACAGAATTGGGGAATTAAAACCTCATTAGATTGATCGGGAAACAATATAGGAAACAATCTCCGTTGATGGGGAAGTGAGTAATACAGAGTTTTTGGTGGTCTGGAAATTATAAGCAAGTTCTTAAACGCAAGCAAAGAAATGTCAATCTTTGTCCTTCCGTTTGGATGTACTATTTTGATTTTAGTACATGTTTATATTGTTCATGTTTAACTAAATGATGGCTCTTTTTGTTGAAGTGCAAGATGATAATGCAGGTTTTTTATGCAAAACTTTGTCTTCAAGCTAATTAATAGCAGTAATTTATATGTCGGATAGTTATTTCGGCAGCATTTTAGTAACAAATTTGTTATTAGTAAGTGTTCTGAAGGCATGTATTTGGGTGAAGGGTAGAATAAGTGGGCATATCGTTTTCAACTTCACATTTTGTTTATGATCTGCAACATTTGTTGTGCTTCATTCTTATTCTAGGCCCTTTTCTGCCTTACATCTGCAGTTGCATGACTTTTTCTTGCAGCTGCAGTGCTTATTTTCTGGATTTATTGATACTTGCTCTCACTGATCTCTTTGTATATTTTGTGCATATCAGAAATTTTGTACTGAGTTTCATATGGGCAAAAGGAGACCTGAGAAGCTGTTTAGTCTGAAAATTAACTTGTAAAGCAGATTTTTTTTTTTCTGAAAATAAGAATTTCCACAGTCATCCAGACAGAAGCCAGCTTTACTTTAAATTCTGTTTTTAGTAATATATTCTCTCGTGTGCTCTGTATAGTGTATAGAAATCCCCACACCACTTAATCATGCCATTTTGATTTTATTTGTATGGGTTATTAAAGTATTCTCAATATATACACCAATTTATTACAGCAGTTGCACAACTCCTTCTTTTAACTAGAAGCAAATACAATGGTAATATTGAGGGTTATTAAATTCTAGGGCCTAAATGTTTGGCTGCTTGTTAACACAAGAGAAAAAGGGTGCAGAATTCACAGAAATTTCTGAGCATCCTTCTGCTGAGATTTGCTGATTTTCATCAGCTAATTGTGAACATCTGTAACAAGTTGGGCGTCACTCGCTGTATTAGGTCTGTACCTCTGTGAAAGAGGGGTTAGAGGAATAAGGAAAATGCCCAAAATTGGTCTTTGGGGGAAGATGGACAACATGGAAAATGGCTTTTTTTAATTTTTGCTGCCTTCTTCCTGTCCTGTCCCTGCATCTCCACCCAAAAATTTATCCTCCGAGATGTTTCCTGCTGGCAGGTAGGGAAAAATGACACTTCAGGTTTTACCCTGTTCCCAAGAGACCTCTGATTCCCAAGAACAATTAAAAATATTACTGCTTGAAACCTCTTGCAAAAATTGCACTTTGCTTCATAAAGAAAGGCACCAGAAGAGTGTTTTGTTTTATTTCATCAGTGCTTGTAGTTTGCTGATAAGGCTGACCTGGATTTCATCTCATATTCATATGGTAGCTTCTCTTGAAAAATTAAATAACATTTTTTATTTTTCTCCCCACACCCTTAGCTTTCTAAGAGGAGGGAGAAAAAAAAACATAGGGTTTTATGAATTATTTTTAATGCTTTAATTATTTTGTATTTAATGCTGATACAACCTTAAAACAGGCATAAACGTGAGCCCTTTTACTGTGGTGTAACTTGCTTTCAATTGAATCCCCCTGGATTTCCATGTGATTTTTGCCTCCATTTTTCTTGAACAAGCTCTGTGTAGTGTATTCTTGGATGTACTTACCTTGACAGCTAAAGTGAAAGCATTCAGGCTATAGAAAACTGCAACAAGTAAATGGCATCAGTAAAAGCTATAATGTTATGTAAGCATAATTTTTTGTTTGCAGAGTTAGATGGTGGATTATGGATAGCGTGAGAAAGAGCGTAAGTTATAATTAAACATAATGCTGTTCTTGAAAAGCAGACATTTGCACTTGCATCTCTTTTCCAGTTTGTATTTGCAGTATTTCCTTTGGAGGAGATTGCTAATTAATTGTTAATTGATTGCTAATTCTGTAGAAGGGGATGCAGGTGAGTAGAAGAGAGGGCCTGGGGTCTCCTGTAGGGCTTGGGACTGGTTAGTGCCATGGACTGGACACTCATAGGAGTGGCTTTTTCTTCCCTGATTGAGGGCAAATGACTTTCTCTTCCCGTTGGGTTTCTCCTGAATTTTGGCACTGGCTGCTCTGAGGCATTTGTGTGCGTGTGGCTCGGCGAGGGAAGTGGCTTTGGGATGAGCCGTCTTGGATCCCTGCTGTTTTCCCAAAGGGAACTCGCCTCCTTCGGAGCTGCTGTCGCTGGAGTTCTGTGGGGCCACATTGCTTGCATCTGCTGAGCCACGGATGGATAAAGCCTCTGGGAATGCAGGATGGACAATTAAAAGGATGACATGATATGGGGTGTCGCCACCATCCCATGTCTTGGTCGCAGCTGTCACGGAGTTTAGCCTAATGAACGTGAGATTAGTGCATGCTGCCTATGTTGTCCATTAAACTTGTTCTTAGATCTTGTTCTTTGATCTTGTTCTTTGTGGAAGCAGTTTGATAACCCATTGAATCCGGTAACTGCCACAGTACTGTAAGCAAAAGAAGGTTAAATGCACATTTGTGCTTTACCAGGTGACATCAAAAACACATAGAATATTTATTTGTACTGCAATCCCTATTTATTCATTTCAGTGGTGAAGCAATATGGAAAATGGATGTGAAGAATCTCACATCTCCAGCAGTACTTTTTAAAATTAGATTTTTACACAATGACCTTGTAATAGTTCACAGATCTTTCAGACTTGAAATTAATAGCTGTTTTGTACATGGTTTTAATTAAAACAGGTTCAGAGTATTTTATCCTTAAAACTACTGAAAACATGTCAGGTTCTGGTGTTTACCAACTCAGCAAACTGTATCTCTTGTTGGCTTTTGTGGTAGCATGTACAAGTCTTAAGTAATGTAAGAATTTAGAAAACAGAACTAAAAACAAAAACAAGAAGAAAAAGCAAGTAGTACTTACTGCTTACTGTATTGGTCAATCACATACTGTTTTATGAGCATTTTTATGAGAATTTTTCTGTTAAAACATTTATGTAATGAAGCAGGAAATCGACATTGTCTTTTAGAAAAATTACAGTTGATTTTATTACAGAAATCAATGTTGGGGTAAGCACTGAGACCATAAACTTGTTTGCAGAGCTGTTGTTTAAATGTATGTATTCATATAGAGTCGTAAGTGATGCAGTATTATTGGAAATATAAATTAATAAAGCTTGATATATCTGACAGTTCTTTCTTCCTTCTCCAGGGTATATGTTAACGACAACTCCTATCCTAGGTTGGAAGCTGATGAATGTCAGCTCCCAGTGAAATTAGTGGTGTTTTCTAGAATGAAGACTTTAAGTATCGTTGCATTTGTGTTCTTTATCTAAGCCTGCCCTTTTTGGAGAACCTTGTTTTCTCAAGAATAAGTATTTAAATCACTGCTATGCCATGATAATCCAGATTTCATACAGTAAATAATAATAGGTTCCAGTAAAGGGGTTCATTTGTTACTCTGAGCTGTGTTTTACGAAAATTGTATGAATGCTGATTTCCTTTGAAACTGATCTTCAAAAAGAATTCCTGTTGCATATAAAGCGATGCCAGACTCACGACACTTTCCTTTCTTGTTCCATAGACGTTCCATCTTCAGAGCAGCCTGAACTGTTCCTAAAGAAACTTCAACAGTGCTGTGTCATTTTTGACTTCATGGACACGCTTTCAGACCTTAAAATGAAAGAATACAAGCGCTCCACTCTTAATGAACTGGTGGACTACATTACAATAAGCAGAGGCTGTTTGACAGAGCAGACTTACCCTGAAGTAGTTAGAATGGTGAGTTCTCTTCTTTCGTGTGGTCTCTTTAAATCCACTTGCAATTCCAATTATATGCTGTGAGCCAAATTGAAACCTGGAGTAGGTGGATTAAATGAGGCCTTTGGTTTGTATTTTCTGCTAGACATCACTTGGGGATAATCCTCCAAAGAGGAAAATATTAATTTTTATGTATACTTAATTAAAGTCAAGTAGGTGATGGATGTTGTACTGCCAGAAATGTGTAAAAGGAAGCCTGGGTTGTTTCTTCATAGAGAAAGCCAGCAGCCATAAAATTGGTGATTTTTTAAAAAATTTTATTTCCCTCAGGTATAAACAAATGAATAATTTTTAGAAGTGTGGTTCTTTTTTTCTTTGTAATTTATCCAACCTTTTGAGGGTGTATTGAAGCTCTGTGAAAGCTCTAAATATGTAAAGGTAACTATTTTTAAATAATAAATGGTAAAAATATTGTGCAGGTGTGAAAATTGCAGTTCAAGAGTCAGAAAGATCAATGAATAATAATGCTATACCTTGTATTTATAAATTGTCATAGTGTTTTCAGTGTAAAAATGAAGCCAGCATCAGATGCTGTGTTGTGAAGAATATTCATTGCAAATGGCAAGAACTTGCAAGATTGCACTGCTGTAATATGTTTATGCTTACCATATGGTAGTATAACCTGTTATCTGAATCACTTAAGAGTTAAATATATGTTTGATAATGTTATTTTTCCAGTGGTGCTATATGATCCTGGAACCCACTAACTACCTGCTATATGAAACACGAATATTTTTCACTAGCTTGCACTGCAATATATACGTTCCTTATTTCTTTTCTGACACACAGATACATGATGTATTGCTTGTCTGTAATATTTAAAAATAGCTGAAAATTGTGACAGACTAGTCAAGCAGCTAACAGTGAAGAAAACCAGAATTAAGGGTGCGTGGAGAAAAATCTCAATATGGCTTCTAACTGTGTATGCATCCTCATAAAGTCTATAATGATGTGATCAGATTCTACCTCTCTGTCCTTTTCCCTCCTTTTTTTTTTCCCTTTCCATACTGGAGCAGTCTGAGCAAACTGCTCTTCCCTCTATTTTTCCAGCATGAGGTCTAATGCATGGATCACGAGTTGGTTCTGAGTGCCCCATTACAGGCGTTCTCCTGAACTCTTCTGTTCGTGCTGCACTGTAGCATCACTGTAGCACTGTGTAGTTGGGGCACCTAACTTCATCAGAACAGGTTGCGTTGCTTTTTGTGTCCCAATATTCAGATTTACTCTCTCTTTGACTTCGTTTTTAGCTGCTCACTGTAGCGATGGGGGTAGAATCAAGGCTCTGCAGATCAGCGTTGTCTTAGGTTGTCAGAAATTGAGCGTCATTGGATCTGTAACCGCTCGGGAAGATTGATATGAACCATGAATCAGAAACCATGAGTCTCAACGTGAACTGTGAGACACAAGCCCCTTTTGCTCCTACTCTCTCTGCAGCGCAGCATGTTGAAGTACAAGAGTGTTTTTATCTTGGAGATGAAGCATTGCCTAAATTGTTTGAGTAGGAACAGTGATGTAAATAATTTGCTTAAAAGAGGTTTGTAACTGTAGTGTGGGGTAGTTGTTGGTAGTAAAGACACAGTGTAAATTTTTCTGGTGGATTTCACAGGTATTTGGAAGTTGAGATTCAGGAATTTCTGGTTTCAGTCCCATTAATCTTTGACAGGATAGTGGCCTGTCTTGGTCTTTCCTGTGTTGCCCTGGCCCTTTGATTGCATCAGTCCTCAACCCAACTGCTTTTTCAAGCCTTAAATTTGGTCTGCAAGTTACTCACTGTGGAAGTACTTAAGTTTTTACCTGCTTAAGTCCCTTATTTAGCTGTTCAGTGACCCAGGACTGTCAAGAAAAGCAATTGCAGAGCAAATCATGGCCAGAGTTGTGGGTATCATTGGAAAGGGCCTTGTTATAGCTAATGTCCTGGCCAAACTTGCACAGATTTTGATAAAGCCCCGCTTTGATTCCTCCACTGAATCTCTATCCTCTTATCAAAGTAGAAGTATTTTAATCTTCTGTGAAACACAGGTTGTTCTTTTTTACAATTAAAAATATGCATAAGCAATTAGAGAAGTGGACAGATTTTTTTTTTTTTTTCCCTAAGGAATTTTCCTGAAAAATGACCAATATGCTGCTTTTACACTTTTTAAATTTCTGAGGAGCTATAGCCTGCAACAGATACCTCAGTTTTGATGAGCGTGCAAGCTATTGAATAAATGCTTTGAAAAGAGAGAAGCTGGAGTACTGTAATGGTGCATATTGCAGCCTGTGATGTTTTAATGTACCTGCTCTTGCAAAAAAATGCTTTAGTGGTTGTATCCTGTGTGCACAGAGTGCTTTGCTCTACTATTGAATTCACGTGGGTGAATCCATGGTTAATGCATGAGCGATTCCTGTCACTCATCCTGGGGAATGTTAATGCAGTAGTTATGCTGAGCTGCATCATCGGGGGGTTGTGTGTTGCAGGTATCTAGTATTTTACAGGTAGAATATCTTGCAAAAGTGGTCTTTTTGCACCCTGTTTTGTATAAAAAGCCAGGAATTTTCTCCTACCTTCAAGTGTGGTTAATGCAGGAGGGAAAGGGAAAATTCAAGATACTATATAATATAAGCTTTCACTGCATATTGCCTGGCCAGCAGATAGCTTTTTTCTGCTTTGGAGACAGCAAGTCGCTGCTGTTGGAGAGAAAATGTGGCATTAGATTTGGTGTAGTTTGTTTTTTGCAGTAAGTGCCTGCTTTTGTTTAAAGCTGACTTGGGCTCGTACTCTTACACTGAGACTTTACACATTTGACTTCCCAAGCCCGAGATGGGCTCTCTTGTGCAACTGCCACTGTTATCTGCTTTGGAGGATTTTCTCCTAGGTCCCCAGCTGTGTTCACAAATGACCTGTCAAACTGACAAGCCTTGACCTGTCATGATACAGAAGAAAGCAGTATTTGTATTCCTACCAAATTGGTGCCTGCAAACATATTGTCATGGGAGTGTTTTCTTTTTTTGAAGACCAATATCTTAAAATTTATCAAAATGAAGCACAAATGCACCTTGTCCCTTTGGAAAGTCTATTCTCCTTTACATTTAGCACTCACTTTTAATCCCAGGTTGGGACATAGACACCCAGGAATTAAGATTTCCTCTGTGGCTCTTCAGGTCATTGCAGCTTGGTGAAAGGAGGTACTTAGTAGGGGAGAAAGTAGGGAGCTGTATTGCAGGCTGTGACATCTATTCACAGCACAGAAAAATGCATGCCAGTTTAAAGCTGAAATTTCAGAAGTTATGGATGTTTTAAAGAAGAATTAGTGGCTAAAGTGCATTCTAAATTATCTAAAATATCAAAAGAAATGATAGAGCAGCGTTTTAAATTTTTTTTTTAAAAAAGTTTGTCTTTACTGATGATAGAAGATTGCCTATAAAATTCTTTAGAAGTGCTGAGATTTTTAAAAAATGTTGTGGTGTTATGGTGTAAATAAAAAGCATTATTTTGGATAACCAGATCTTTTTACTGGTTCCTTTTACTAGATCTTTTTACTAGCTCCCTGGATGTTTTTACTAGACCTCATCTTAAACTTGTGCCCTTAACTCCTTAATCCCTATTCCTAATACTACGTGGTTCTGTCTTGCGTCACTTGGTTATTTGCCAGGATGTTATTTGCTTCTTTCAAACCACTCTCTTCAGCTTGATATGCACATAAGTATTTGGCACGTTATTGGTTATTTAAAAAAATATCGGATTTACTAATGGCCACCACAGCAAGCTCCGTGTGACCTCGTCAGTATTATCAATATCATTTGCTGGGAAGAGTGCCTGGGATTGGTGTTAATGGACATAAGCTGGGCACATTTATTCCGGAGGGTTTTGCACAGTGCCCTTCCCTGCAGTGTGGATGTGTTGTTCAGAAAGGCATGTGATACTCTTTAGAATTAGACTGCTCATAGAAAAAAGGCCCGTGCCTATTAAAACACACTCCTTTTAGGAGGAAATGCCAGTAATAGGACTTTACGAGCAAATAATTGGACCTTTAATCTAAAATGTGCTACTATCTGAGTAAAACATGGATGCTTAAACTAATGATGCTGTTTTTGTTTGTAGATTGAGCGCTAGTAGCTGAGTTTAAATGTTTGCTGTTACCTGCAGTACCCTACAGGGTGTGTGGTGGAGCTTTTGGGGTTTTCTGGGGATTAAGGCATAGATGGAAGAAACAGATTTCTTTTAAATAGAAGATCGAACGGATGAAGATGAGGAAAATTGGCAGGCTGTTCAACTGAAAAAGCTGGGTGAATTTTTCTGGTGAGCATCATTCCAGCTCCTCTACTTGCTCTGTCACATACTGTAAATCTAACCCCAGATGTTGTGTTTATTCCACATCCAAGGGAAGCTGCCAGCTCATAAGAGATTGCTAATGAAATGTTTTTGATATACACCTTTTACAGTGCAATATTACTTTGCTTTTCTCTGTTTTAAGTGCAGAAATATCTATAGCTTCCTATAGTCCTCTTTTTCCAAAATGAAAAGTCAAGTAAAATAAAGCTAGAGTCTCTCTAGCCAAAATCAAACATCATATTAGATGTTTTGGGTCTCGGAAACAGTGTTGAGCAACACAGGCAGAAAAAGAGCTTGGTATAACTGCATGCCCAGATAAACATCCTAAATTACTTTTCAAAGATGAGGTTCAGATTTCTCTGTGACTCAAATCTAGAGAGGTTGTTTTCTATCTACTATGTTTGTCTCAAAAAGTCAGAATTCGGATGCAGAGTTCATTAGTGATGAACCTGTTAAACAGAACAAAATACCTTGTTTTAAGCCATGATTTTTAAAAATATGTTACAGAACCTTTTTTAGGCTGCATGCTGACTGTTAGACTTTATGGGCGTTATGAATGCCTTGTTTTCTGTAGTTTTGCTTTTGACCGAGTATGACAGTGTGCTTGCTAAATGTTCATCCTATTGAGATTTTTCACTTCAGAGTGTTGCTGGATAGACGTTTTTATGCAAGTCTACCCGTATTCAATCTTCCTTATTTCTGCTTAGAAAAGAATGTTGTCTATGTTCCTCTTAATTCAAATATGAGATTTAAGAATATAATACTGAATGTCATTTTAAGAAAATGAATAAAAACATACACCCTTGTAAGAATTGACAATTATAAAATGAGAAACTTAAATAAATACAGGTAGTCTGTGAAATATTATGAATTAATCTTAAAACTCAGCTTGAAACCATCCAAAATGCTGAAATGAAGTTGCATGCTCCTTTGACCTAAAAAAAATGGGCTTACATCAGAAATCTCTGCCATAGCAAGCAGGCTGTTGAAGCGCCCAGACATAGGGTAAAGGTGCTTCATATTTTAAATTCTGCTCTGTTTTCTGTTTGAGAGGGTCATTAGATCTGTAGAAGCAGACATGAATGGGAATCCAACTTCTTTAATTTCTTTTATGCAGTTTTTCCAAATTCTCTGTGTAGATTCTCTGCATTATTCTCTCTCTTTTTTTTTTTTTTTTTTTTAATATGTGTAGCTTGTATAAAACACTTATTAAGGTGAGAGGCTCAGATGGTGTGTGCTTCCTTCCAGAGCAATCCTTTGCAGGCAGTTCCTCGTGCAGTTATCTCTAATGATTTTTCCCAACAGTCTGTAGTTGTGTTTATCTGTACCCATTCTTCCTGCTGCTGGTTAGAGGCCCTTCATTCATCAGACTTTATCTGCATAGCGGTGCAGGAACTCAGTAAAAAGCAAGGCAGCCCGAAGACTATTTATTCTTGAAGAAGTGCTTGTTTCACTGCAGCTAAAATATTTTTTAGAGGATTTTCTCTCTCTGTTCTTGCCCACTTTGGCCATATTATCTTCTTCAGTACCATTTTTTCTGTGCTTGTATATAAGCACAGAGCGAATCTTCATTTGGGGAGGGCGGTGTTTTCTTTTTTAAAATTTATTTCTTTATTGGTTTGCTTGTTTGGTGTTCATTTTGGAGTTTCATGCTGTGTTGGTTTTGTGATGCTGTCTGCAGCTCCTCAGATTCATGGCTTGGCTTTTGTGGAACTGATGCCTGCTCTAGAAATGGGGGGCTCCTCCTGTCAGTGCTGTGTCCCTCGTGTGCCCAAGAATCATAGCTGTGGGGTATCTTGATTTTTTTTTTAAAATTATTATTATTATTATTAAACTCCGTTGCCTAGAATTAGCTGGACACACGTCGGATGAGTAACTGGCTCACTGGAGCATCCAGACGGAGTCACGGGGAGTTACGGAGGGAGCTGCTCGTGGGACCCTTTGGGTTCAGGTCTGTGGGAGCTTTACTGGAGTTTCAGAGTGGGCTCCGTCCAGGGGATCCTTAGGAAGTAGCTCCTCCCTCTAAAAATCCATCGTGTGGGTGTTGAGCGCCCGAGCAGCCGCTGGTTGTTCCGTCAGTTGGTTCCTCCTGCCCTGCAGCCTGTTGGGTCGGGTGGGACAGCCCAGGACCTCGGCTGACCCCCTCGCCCATCCGCACGGCTGGAAGGTGCTGCCACTGCCCAAGAGGGTCGTGCTGAGTGTAGAAGTCCCTGATACAGACCCGAATTCTTGCAGGTTATTGATTGCATTTGTTGACAGCATGAAGGTCAAGGAGACATGAAAAGGACTGTTCTTTGTTTCAGTGACCAGGATTTTTGACTGTGTTTCCAGTGCAACATATTTCATTTTGATGTAGCCGAGTTAAAAGGAATGCTGCTGATGGGGAAAGAAGACACGTAATACTGAACTCTGGAAGACTAGACTTTGGCAAACAGTGGTGCAGAGAAAGACTTGGACATGACAGATAACAGTCTTAACATGAGTCTCTGGTAGAGTGCTCCGAGAAGCTAATGTTGATAAATGCAAAAGGGAATGTCCAGAAGAAGTGGTCTTTTTTAATCTGTACCACAAGGAGTTAAGGGGCTGCACAGTCCCACGTAGGTGGGAACTCAAAGAAAGCTTGCAAAAATAACCCCAAATTTAAAACAAAGCAAAAAAAAAAAAAGGGGGGGGAGACCTTTTGTCTCAGTTTAAGAGCTGACTTCCAGTTAGAATCAAAGAGATTGAGAGATGTATGAAAATTTGTATATACATGCAGAGTGCATATGCATTTGTATGTACAGATGTAGAAAGAAACCTTATACATTAGGAAGAACCAGTGGAAATTAGACAAGCTCAACTGTGAAGCCAGAAGCAGTGCCCTAGTCAAACTGGTAGATAAACTGCAGTGCAGGGTAGATGGTGGAATCATTTATAATGTTTAGGATAGAATTAGTGATTTTTTTTCTTGTCAGATGTACTTCAGTCACTCTTCTGGGAGCAGTGTAATGGGATGGAGAGGGAGATTAGAGTTGAGTGACTGCCGTAGTCAGTGCAGGCTCTAAAATATGTAAATCCATGATTAAAAAAAAGGGCACGTGAAGATGCACTTCAGAAGTACAAGCGCAGCGTCTGTCTCGCCTGGCAGTCCTGCCTCAGCCTCTTAGAATGGCTTCACATACGCTGCACTTACTGAATATTGCTGCCATATGTTGTGAAAATATGTCACAGTTGAAATATTGCGTAGATTGTTTCATATAGATGTGGGATTTCTCTAAGCGTTTCCAGGTAGTGGTAATGGAAGAACAGGTACTCCCTGCGACCCGCTTGGGATACCTTTCTCCTGGCTTCAGTTGGACTTCAGCATCCCTGAGTATATGGTGGTTTTCAGTCTAGACTCCACGCTGGGAGTCTGTTATTGATTAACTGTTATTGATTAAAGTCTTGCATTGACCAGCGTGGAAAAGGAGCACGGAGCTGAAGTGGGATCAGTGAAACACTTTTGTTCAGATCTGTGCAGACCTTAGAGCTGGTTCATTCCTTGTGGTCATTTCAGGGCAGCCTCCCCTGCCTTTTTTTTTCTTTCCCATTTGTTTGTTTTTAAGGATTTGTCACACATTATTGAGTATTGTTTTCTCAGAAATTTTCCTGGAAAGTTTTTGCGCTGCCCCTTGGTTGTACCTGGCTGCACATCATGACAATCTCATGTTGAGTGCGGCGGCTTATGGGCATTCCTCATTTAAACTAAACTTAACTGTTTCCTTCTTCATCTGAGGAGTTTTAGGTTTCATGGCAGTGGGCAGATTTTAGCCATTTGTTAAAGCAGGTTCTTGCACCTGCGTTTTCATGTCCTATCTGGCGAGTAGGCGACTTCTGGTGGGGCTGGGCACATCCATCTGTAGTCGTTTACCTTGGCTACGGGAGAGAAATCACCAGGTCTATGCCCAGGCTGGCAGGGAAGCCCTTCGGCTCGCTGATCCAAGAGGTCAGAAATAACTGGGGGTTTTGGCAGGCAGCGTGGGCTTTGGGATGCGTGCCAGCTTCCTTAGGCGCCTGCTGCCTCCCGGATCCAGGCTGCCGGAGCGGCTGCACAGCTGGGCGCTGCGCGGGGCACAACTGGCTGCCTGTCGGGACCCTCCTGGGGCTCAGAAACACCAGGGGTGACCGATCTAACCCAGCACCCTGTAACTGCTGCCACATGCACATGAGCACGTTTGGTGCTGGTTGCTGCGACTCTAATGGCACGCTTTGTTGTTGTATTTTTTTTTTTTTTTTTTTTTAAATTATGATTATCTCGGGATGTTCCATAAAGATAACCTGCTCAGTCTCTTCTCCAGAGGAGAATAGCTGCATTTTACTCTATGTCTTTTCTTAATACAGAAAAGGAAAACCAAACTTGCTCTGTGTTTATTCCTCTGTGTTTATGCAACAAACTGCTTTTCAGTTCCTTGTAGTTGCCTTGAGACCGGCCTTTTCTTTATGCATCCTCTCTGGAAATACTATTTTTGTTAGGAAATTAAGATTCAAGTGTCAGTGCTGGCACTTAACTATTTGCGGCTGCAACCTGCACTTGGCGTGGCTTAATTTGTATCTTGGAGGAATTTGTCCTCGTTTAGCTTCTCATTTGGAAAGCGCCCACTTACCCTTTCAGGTTGTGCTTGTGCTGTGCTCAGGCGTTGGCATCTGTTCTAGATGTTTTAAAATATGTAAAAATGATAAATACTTGTGTCTTGTCAGATGTTTTGGTACAGTTTTCATTAGCTAATTTATTTAAATCTACTGAAGAATTTTTTCTTGTTTCAAATGAAATTTAAAGCAGAAAAAAATAGCTGCATGTTGCTTATGGGACTGTTCCCTGTTTTGGTCTGAATCTGGAGAAAGGTTGAACTTTTGAATGTGAAGTTTTAAACAGAAATGCTTGAGTAAGTATTGTAGTATTCCGGATGTTCAGATCCACAGCACCAACAAACTCCCTCTTCCTTCCCCTTCCTTTTTGTTGTTTTTTTTTTTAATTAATGAATTTATTTATTTTTATGTTGGAGTTTGGGAGCCCTCTGGGCTTTCTTCCTTCTTAACAGCTCTGAGCTTCTTAAAACCGGTCCTGTTAAATCTGGTTGCTTTCCTCTTCTACCTGCTTTTTAAGGTAAGTTAGTGGAAGAGGAGACACTTGGAAATCTTTGGGGGGAGGCAATCTGCGCTGCGTGTGCCTTCCTGGAATGAGTGTTTGACCTACCCTGATGATACCAGAAATGTCTTTTCATGGAAGGGCATTTGAAAGAAGTGAGTGAGTAGAGGGAGAAAAGTTGCAGAATTGGGAAAGACTCCTAGCAAATACTAGCAATCACTTGGCAAGTATGCATTTAGGGAAACTAAACTTCAGTATCTATCAGCACATGCTGCTAAGTGCCCTGTCTGCTAGGGTTGAAAACCACGTGGCTTGAAAACAAGGCGTACATGGGCAGTGAAGGCTTCTCTAAAAATGTGTTTTAGTGTAACTGTGCAGTGAAATGCACCCTCTTGTGGCAAGAAGAAAAATGTCCAAGCGGAAAGCCAGCTGGCTTGTTTATTTTTTCCCCATGCTCACCACTTTACCCTTATTTATTCTTCACTGAGCTGCTATTTTTGCCTTTCTCCTGCATCGGTGAGTATTCCTGACTGGTGTACACACCACATGCACTTTCCTGCTGTTTTAGAGCAACACATTATCCAAAATAAAAGTCTGGATAAAGAAATAAATGACTTGCTTCATTCCTTCAGTTTATCCAGACTACTACAAAGAAAGCAATAGGGGTCATCTACAGACTGGATTAGGAAATAACATCCTGCTCTTCCCACCTGCTTGATTAAGCAGCTTGGAGCTGGGTTAAGCGCAGTAGCAGCGTGCAAGGAAGGCACAAGATCACCTTCAAAGTGCACAAGAAGCCCCGCAGAGGGTTGCACTTTATCAGATTTGCTGCACAAAAAGTTGCACACTCTGTTCAGCAGGATGATTAACCCAGGGAAGCCGTTCAGCTTAGTCTTCCCTCATAGCACCGGCCTCCCTGTGCCAAGCAGTCTCCACAAAGCAGCTCTAAACAAGATTAAGCAGAGCCAACTTGCTGCAAAATAAAATATGGGATAAGTAACACACAGGTATTATTTGCTGCTTTTATTTCATACCAAATCTGGTGGTCAGCTTGAGGTGTCCAGGCACGTTATGTGTGAACCCAGTTGAAAGCTGAAACTCGCACTGGTAGATGAGACCTTAATCAGATGCCATTAGTGTTTTCCCTGGGCAGAGGAAAATAACTGTTGCATGCAGATGCCATGTGCTTGGCATTCCTCGTGTCTCCAAAACAGCCTTTCTGCCTCTACAGACCTAGTGATGGCCCTTGAGACCCCACAATATCGGTGAGCTCGTCTCAGAAGCGGAAGAGGAAAACGACAACAGGGTGGGCTGGGTTGGGACATCACTATAGAAGAAACTCAAAGATGTGGAGAAGGGAAAGTCAAGGCAGGCGACAGGTTTGATAAGGTGATAGGTCTTCAATTTCTATCACTTTTAAAGAGCGTTGTCAGCAGGTAAGCAAAAGCGATACTCCATAGGTGACAATAGAGGACACAGGGTAGACATTAAACATACAGAGTTCTGATACCTAGAACGATTTCAAAACTAATCTCTGCATGTTTTTTTCTTCTACTTTTTAGGTATCTTGCAATATATTCAGAACTCTCCCACCTAGTGACAGCAATGAATTTGATCCAGAAGAGGATGAGCCCACCTTGGAGGCATCGTGGCCACATTTACAGGTTTTTAATCATTTCTCTGAGTAGACCTTATCATTGCTTAATGTATTTATTGTTTTACTACAGCTTTGCTCACTTGCGAATCAGAATTGGTTTATAAGGCATAGTAACAGAATTCTGCTTTTTCCTTTAGTACTGTTGTTCTTGACTAACATAAAACGTGCACAAAACCAGAGTATTTGGTATGTGCGGAATGTTAGAGCTTTCTTTCAAGATTTGGTTGGTGGTATTCCTCATGTCTTATTCTCCTTCATAGGCTAAAAATTTAATTTGCTTCCCAAATTGCTCTGATGCACACGTGTTTTCCAGCAAGTCAGCAAGAGCAGTGTGGGTATGATCTGACTAGCAGTATTTGTTTTACTGAGAATAGCTAATTTTCATACAAAAACACACAGGTGTCAGCTGCTGATTAAAATAAAAACAGATGAGAATCTACATATTAGCATTTCTCCATCCCCTCCACAGCCCCCCCAGGCCAGGTTTGCTTTCAGGTGTTTATGGCAGGATATGTGATGAGTGCTGTATGTCATCGTTCCCTTTGAACCTCAAGTGTTAATGCAAGATACTTTGAATAAGGAACATAAAGTAATTTTGAAGCGAGTCAGCAGCATTGGTGCTATTGCACTAAATCCCATCTGTGTTAGACAGGACTATGTCTTTTACCACAGGTAAATTTAGAAGTTTGCCTGAGAAACAGTTTGTGTAGTTGGGGAATTGGTGAGCAAAGGAGAATGACTGACCTCAACTTAAAATAAGGATTTTATTTGACAGTTGTTATGTACAGTTGTTGCCTGAGAGAAGTTTGTTTCCCTGTTCTGTTCTCTCACAATTTAGAATGTGTTGAATTGCAGGTTTCTTCTCTCATTTATATTTAAATCTCATGAAAATAAGAAACTTAAAATCTTCAAGGAAGCTCTGAACAGCTTTTCCTGCCTGGAGACAGCACAGACTGTTCAGTCTGTTCATCTTATGTTCATTTACACTACTGCTGTAGTTTCAAAAGTCACATTTACAGGCAAATGAGGGAGCTTTTGAGTCAGTGGATGATTTGCCATTGTGAGGGTGAAAGCCACCTAAGAGTTTATCAGAAGCTGATGGAATCAATTTCCTGTTGAATTAATGTTAGTTATGTAAGCTGTCTCCCATATTGTATTTCAAAGGTTTTCTCCACTTTTTTTTTGTCTCACTTTTTTTTAAAAGAGAATACTGATACAGAGCACTTGCAGTTTCACAGTAAATTGGTGTTTAGCAAATGGAAAAGCTTAAAATGGTTTAAAAATATAACTGATAACTTTCTTCTTCCAATACCAATACATATGTGTCCAAAACCAGAAGCGAAAGCGTGTTATTACAGCAACCCTTCTTGAAGTGTTTCAATAGAGAATTGATAACGGGCTCCTCTGCTCAGGCCCGGGCCAGAGTTGTTTTCTTATGAGGCCTGGGTAGTGTTTCTTCCACCTCCTTTCTACCCAGTATATGGAGTTTTCTTGTTGTACGCCAGCCAGTTTAGTAGAGATGGACTTGTACAAGAGCAAGCAAGGACTGTGATTCTGGGATCCTGCAGCCCTGAAGCCAGCCTTTGCAGCCAGTTAGGCATCCTGGATAAATCTTGATTTGTATTCATCTTCTCTGTTTCAAGTTGTTGTAGAATGCTACACTAAGCAATTTCTATTTTAAAATAAATATTTCTAACTGCCTCAGCAACCCTTTCAGAATCACAATTTCTGTTTTTAATGCGATGTCAGCAGTTCAGAGGGCAGTCCAAATGTGCTTGCCAATTATTCTTGTAAGCTTTACAAGATACAGATAAACACTACAAGGTGTCAGGGCTTGTTCTTAGTAATGAAATCTCTCTGATGGGAGTTAAATAAGCAAAACTAACTTACAAAACTGATGTCACTAATTCTGGCTCTAAGGTAGCAATTTGATAAAACAGAAGAATCTCTTGCATGAACTCCTGGGGAAAATAATTTTTATTTTCTAGAGAAAGAATTTAGGGAAACATTTGAAATAACTCATAAACTAAGTGGTTTTTTTTTTCTCTTTTGTAGCTTGTATATGAGTTTTTCATACGATTTTTGGAAAGCCAAGAATTTCAGCCCAGCATTGCCAAAAAGTACATAGATCAGAAATTTGTATTGCAGGTAAGCCAATCTGCTTTCTTTCAGGTTTCACTTTACTTTCAGTATTTGAAAGATTTTGTTTGAGATTTGAAGCTGTAGCTTCATTTGCAACAGAAAAAGGGTAAAAAAGGATTTACAGTAGTTTTGAAAGTGGAGAGGTGGGGAGTTGTGCATATCAGCACATATCAGTTGTGCTTTCAGCAATGGATCTGTCTTATGTTTTTCATTAATGTCATTAATAAATTTTTGTGAAACTCAAGAATCAGAAAGAACTTTGTGTTTACTGCAATCCATAGCTTGCTTTTGCAATCTGAGAAATTTCAAAATATTCCTATTTAGTTAGGCAAGGGAATTTCCAGGGTATTGAGACTTGAATAAAAGCCAAACTGAAAGTGGCAGGAGATGCTCAGCATTTCTGAAAACCTTTCTCTCACTTTTTCATCATGGGGCTTTTATTTTTCCCTAAGATCCCCAGGGTATAAAAGCAGTGCTTTTGCTGTCCATGTACATTAATCACATAAAGAATACCTGAAAAATGCTCCCGAGGGAGCCTTTTCTACCTTGAAATTTAGAGGTATTTAGAAGGGACTTTGCTTTCGTTCAGGTTTTTATTTTATCTCTCTTCTAAAGGCAATAAATATTTTTTCCTACATCGGACCTCTGTGATGGATTCTCATTCTTGCTCATTTAAATATTGATTTAAATGAATAGGTGCCCCACTCCATGGTCTTCCAGTAGCTAATAGGATTGCAAGAATATGTCAAAGAATATGTCAAAATCACTAATGGCAGCTTTTCTCAGACTAACTTTATCTGCTTTAGGTATAACAGAATAGCTTTAGAAAAAATGCTTGTGTTTTACCTCCAGATCTAGAGAAATACGATTGCTAGGTATTCCTGAGCTGCTGAACTTGCTCATGAATGGAAAATACCCTGCACACTTAGGTCTTTCCAAGACATTCATTCCAGTCAGAATTTGGCCCAGGAGAATGGTGTCAAACAAGGATTTTTTGGATCCTGTTTGCCTGTAGTGATGCACTGAATGAAACAATGAGGAAATATAGGACTTCAAGAGCTACTAACTTGAATATGTGTGAGGAAACAGTAAAGTTCAAAAGAATTTCCAAAATTCAGGGATTCTTGCTCTACTTTTAGTGAAACGTTTTTATATATGCTACTATGCACCATGTATCAATTTTAATATTAAAACATTTGTTTTTCTATAAATGACAGATTTCAGTCTGGTTGTACATGGAGGTAGACATAGTTGTGTATATATAAAGTGGTGAGTTTGACCAATTAAAACTTGGGTGTCCTTACTCTT
Source organism: Eudromia elegans (assembly GCA_003342815.1). Taxonomy (NCBI): domain Eukaryota; kingdom Metazoa; phylum Chordata; class Aves; order Tinamiformes; family Tinamidae; genus Eudromia; species Eudromia elegans. Next base: position 5,846,125 of record PTEX01000023.1, on the reverse strand, counting down.
TTTATTATGTTTTTCTATTTGTATAGGGTAGCTCTAAATCAGTGATTATGACAGACCACTTGCACTGGATACTAAGTTGAAGCTTAGTAACATTGAGCGTATTTGGTGAATCCTGTTTCATAATACTGGGAATGCAACTTTAAAATAGCTTTTTTTTTCTGTAGTTTGTTTTTATAATAGTATTTCTTAGTGGTGAATACACCTGTATACCAAAATTTGACTTATTTTTTAATGGACATTTTTTTCAAAGGGTTGTTTTGCCTGGCTTTTTTCCCCCTTTTTATTTTTTTTCTTTAATGCAGATGTATTCCTGACATTCAGCTTCTGAGAGAATGCTGTACTTTTCTGAAAACTGCCTATATACAGTCTGAAACGGTTGGCAGTGGTTGCTAAGAGACATACTGTTCAAATACCTCCCCAAGTATATATGTTATTGTAGGTTGCTTTTTTGGAAATTTTATTTTGCATTTCTAAGTACGTTTAGTGTCAGAATAGTCACAAGAATTATGGAAACCTTGCGGCCTGCCCATTCAAGTAAAACTTTATGGGTGAAACTTGATGGCAAATTGGACATATCAAAAGATGTACCAGTTTCTGCAGAGGCTCTGCATTACAGAGCAGGAAATGTAAATATTTTGCTCCTAAAACCCATTCAATAAGAAAATTAGCAACCTGAGTGTCTCCAGCTGTTTGCTGTCTTTTTTGGGTGAAAATTGTTATTTCCAGGCGGATGAGGTGGCTGCTTGTTTATTTAACTGTAGAGCTGCTAGAGCAAAACAAGGTGTTTATAACCTCTGGAGGGCACTTGTCAAACTTCCTAGTTTCCTCATAGAATTCCCACCATGATCTCATTACAAGCTATGGAAAGATCCCAGACAAGAAGAATACGTTCATCCCAAACCTGTATATGAGTAGCTCTACGTTTCTGAGAGCATAGACATAGACCTGTCTGTCTAGAGATCTGATACACTGGCTTAGCGCTTGTTTTTTTTTTTCTGATAAATTCATGCAATTTCTGGAAGTCTCAGGTTGCTTCAGTTTCTGCAATTTAATTATTTATTTGGCATCAGAATTGGCACCTCTGTAAGAAGTGTGATATTTTTAATACGTGAAATCATTTTTTTCTATATATAAACCTTTCAGAACAAGTATGTAAGTCAGAGATGGGATGCAGAGTGGAAGAATATGATGTATTTGCATGTGCAAGAGCTGGTGATGGTTGACTGTACCCGATTTCCAAAATTCTAATAAACTCATAAACTATTAGTCATTCCTGCCACGAGCACCTGTTTCCCAGCTCTGTTCCGTCAGGCCTTGCTCTCTGATCACTGTGAAACAGCCCAGGGTCTGCACAAGCCCAGGGCTCTGAATGCAAGTAATTTGTTCTGGTGTAGAAATCGCATTAGAACTTCCTTGAGTAACTAGGGAGAGAGAGAAAGTAAGTTGATTACCAAATGTATTTATGATAGGTGTTTGTAATTTATCCATTCGCTAATCTAAGGTAATTTTGTTTTGTACAATTCCTGTAGTGTATTTTCTGTGCCAGTATCTTTGTGCAGTTGTAAGGTCTCTTTGGCAAACTGCCCTTGTTTCTCTTGCAGGGTTGCCAGTTGCTTTCACATGCGAGAGCGATCCTGGCTGCCTGTGATCATTACCTTAAATTTCATTATTTTCCATAGGCTTCATGATTCTTTTTTTCTTTAAATTTGCCTTCGATTTCATTCCAGATGTCCTGCAGCATAACCCATGGTGTTGTGTCAAAAAAGATGGGCTAGGAAGGGTGGGAGGGAATCCTAGAGGATTCAAGCCAAATAGGACACAACTGCTATAGGTGATATTCCTGCTGCTCTTTTAATGACTTGATTCTTAGAAGCAAGTTCAGATTTGTGTTTCGGGTTGTATTTTGCACAGTACAAGATATGGGATAGTATTCTGTTTTCACTGAGTACTGCATTATTATTATTATTATTATTATTATTATTATTATTATTATTTTCTGTTTTAAAGTCTTATTTAAGAGATTCTTAGTACAAGCCTTTTTTACTGGGCATTGAAGGTAACATTTTGTGCAACCTGCGAGATTAATCCTCCTTAATTCTTTGATTCATCTAGCTTGGTGGAGGTCCTGTGACAGCAGATCTGTTGCTGGCATAGACTTCAGTGTCAAGTCTTTCCACAACGTGAAGCTGTGTAGCTACTTGGGAGGCTTAAGAGCTCAAAATATAAATTACAAGCAATTAGAAAAATGTGACCTTGATGCAAAGTTTTGCGGGTAAATTATTAGAGCAATTGAGGATCTCCAGTTGCACGGAATGAGAGAATGGAGTTGTAATGGAAAAGTTAACTTATTTCTGCTGTGTGACAGCCTTTGTTTGTTTGTTTATTTATTTATTTATTTATTTATTTATTTATTTATTTATTTATTTGAGAACGAAGGCAAAATTTGGGTCCTAATTAATCAAAAGTATGTTGGCTGTTTGGAGACTGTGGAAGACTTATATTTGAAACAAAGATTAATAAGATGAGTTGCATGATGTTGTATTGAGGTCACATCAAATATTACAGACTGTATTTCTACATCTCAGATACTGTAGATAGCATATTCACCCGTGCATATGCTTGCATGGACATAACTTTTATCTAGAGGTCTGCATATAATTTAACTTGTCAAATACAAAGTCAAGCCACTGATTCACATCTTTCTTTCAAAACAGCTGTTGGAGCTATTTGACAGTGAAGACCCTCGAGAACGAGACTACCTAAAAACAGTCTTGCACAGAATTTATGGCAAGTTTCTCGGTCTTAGAGCATTTATCCGAAAACAGATAAATAATATTTTTCTACGGTACGTTGTGAGAGAAGATTCTTTTCTCTTAGGAGCACTTTAGGAAACTGATATATTATTTATATTTAACTTTTCTTTTTTTAGATTTGTTTATGAAACCGAACACTTCAATGGCGTAGCTGAACTGTTGGAAATTTTAGGAAGGTAAATGAGTCCTTATTTATTACTTTAAAATTTCGTTCTGGTCATGTCAGAATAGTGTCAGATTCAGAAAAAGTACTACTTAAAATCCTGATTCTTAAAATAAATAAATAAATAACGTATGCACGTGCTCATTTCTAAGGCCATGTGCAAATCTCTCTCAGGTCTTTGCCAGGATTATATATTTGGATGCATTTTAACTGCATAAAGTGTAGTGTTCTGATTTTTCTTTCCTTGTGTTGCATCCTGGGCATTTCATCCTTATATGCTGCAGGTTTTTTAAACACACTAAAAAAGTGTGAATATCTCAAGTGAATCTAGTTCTGGTAAGTTCAGTTGTTAATTACCAAGGAACATATTGTATATATGAATTTACTGACCACGTAGAAAAACCTTATCTGTTTGGCAACAGGTTTGTGCAGCTGTTCACATAATTATTCTTGGACCAGAACAGAATTGCCACCTAGACAAGTACTGCATTGCTGGTATAAAACACGACTGAAGCGGGCACCTTATTTAGACATAACCTGACCCTGTCTTCCTGAAAAATGATTTTAATCTAGAAGCTGCTTGTTCAGACCTCGAGTATATCTTCTGTGATGATAACACTAACTTTTTTTTTCCCTTTTGTTTTCTAGTATTATCAATGGTTTTGCTTTACCTCTTAAGGCAGAGCATAAACAGTTTCTGGTGAAGGTGCTGATCCCCTTACATACTGTCAGGAGTTTATCTCTCTTCCATGCACAGGTAGAAATTACAAAAATATTTTCTGTTCCATTAGAATGATACCTTATTTTAGTTGCTTTCAAATTTTAACTGTTTAGCACAAAAAAAGGTCCAAGGAGAAGATTTGGTCAATGGATATTTTTGTGGTAGTTATTTTTAATTCATTAAGTGTTGTTTGTATTAAAAGTGTCTTGCCTCTTTTAATTGGATAATGGAAAATGAAAATGTATATAACCTTTATATGTCTGTAAGATTTGAGACTTATTGTTTGGTAATTGAACTATCACTTTAGAGTTTACACTCTGGTCCTTTTTGAAGGTTACCTTCCCCGTGCTATGCAGCCTCTTTCCCTCTCCCAAGAGAATATTTGCATTTCTTAATCTAATGTTATCTAGGATTGTGTTCATCCTAACAATTTTCTGAATACTAACTATCTTGGGTCATCATTTTTTTGGCTTAATCTTCAATGTGTTCCCTCATAGTGCACATTATTCCCTTCCACATTCTGCTTGTATGACCTTTTTTCTTCTGATAAGTGATACCTGTTGCCTTTCTCTCTGATCTCGCTTAGTGCAATCTTTCTTAAACCGATGCACTGTGGCTCATTGGTTAGCCTAAGCTGGGCCAACTTGGGAGAGTTTTCATAGTTTTGCCAGTATACAAAAAGTATAAAGGAAGCAGTTTCAGAGAATAATGAAGTCTTCAAAGTATTCTTTGTATGACTGTATTTAGAATTCCAAGTTCCTCTGAAGTATACTTTGTGTACATATACACGTTGCTTATTTTTTGTAGTACTTTGCACAACCCTTTGCATCTCAGTTTAAAATCAGATGCAATCTGAGAAAGCTGTATAGCATCTTGAGTCTCTAGTTTTTTAACGTCTGTGTGTTTTTATTAAAAATGTTCTAACACTCTTTTCTTAAATTGTTATCCTTTCACAGTTGGCATATTGCATAGTACAGTTTCTGGAGAAAGACCCCTCCCTCACAGAACCAGTACGTATTTCTTTCATACTTCTTTGCATCTTAAACATCTGGCTTACCCTCGGAGACAAGTAAAAATATATTTTTTTTATTTTCTCCTAATTTAGGTCATTAGAGGTTTAATGAAATTCTGGCCAAAAACCTGCAGTCAGAAAGAGGTAAGTGATATGTTACTCTTAACAAAAAAAAAATGCTACAAAATAATGTGCAGGGAATTTCTGCATATTTCTAGGTAGATGCAGGTCATCGTCCGTGCTTGAATCCTCTATTTTGAATGTGAAGAGAAAATATTTTGATAACCACAAATTCTGTTAGGAAAATAAGCACTAGTTGTTCTGCAAAGAAAATAAAAGAATATCTTTTTGTTGTAGAAGGGATGAAATAAATATATTTGGGATAGATTGGGAACTGTTTATATATTTATATACTCCAGGGATGATGAAAGAATGTTTTATTACCTATAATTTACCTAATAAACATATAAAAGATACAGTCAGATGTTTACATTTTATTTCATAGCCTTTATACAAATCAGGGTTTCCCTAATGAACAGCAGAACTGTTATTTTTGAGTGTTGCTTCCCAAAAGGAGATAAAAATAAATGATTCTCCTTTATTAACAGAGTTGAAGTCTTGGTGAATCAAAGTTTCTGTCTCTATAAGCATGGGGATGCTGGTGCAATGCTGAATTTTGATTTAGGGGTTTACTGATTACCTTTAACTGCAGCATTTGCACACACTTGTCCTCCTGTCTGCAAGAGACAAGATCCAGAAAACACAAAAGTTAAACTGACCTATTTATTTATTTATTTATTTATTCAAAGAGAGTCTTGTTTAGCTCGTGAGGCCTTCAGTTCTCCCTGGAGTAGAATGTTGAGGGGACACAGGATTTTGCAGATGAAAATAATCCAAAGGTTTGAATTCAACCCTTCTTTCTTTGTCTTAAGGTCATGTTCCTAGGGGAGCTGGAGGAAATCCTGGATGTGATCGAACCTTCACAATTTGTCAAAATCCAGGAACCCTTGTTTAAACAAATTGCCAAGTGTGTTTCTAGCCCTCATTTTCAGGTCAGTAGTAGAAGAGGTGGCTGTTTGATCATTGTCTATAGAAATTTATAATCTCAATTTCAAGTATAAAAACTTCTGCAAGTTGTTTGTTGAAATGCAAATGTTATTTAGTCTTATGCGATTTAAAATACTTATCTTTTGGCTGGAGAAGTTGCAGGAGAATTTCTTTTTCCGTGCTGCTCTGGTTTTAGTTCAGAGCTCCATGAATGACAGGTTAGATTCATTTTGGGCTACAGTGGAGAATTTGCAGTTTTGAGCCACCTAAGGCCTTCAGCTGCTCAAGCAGCCACTGAGCCCTCCTGCCTGTAGATGATAGGCACTTCCCACGTGGCCTTTAGGCTCTTCTTCACTTGGACTCAGTTTTGCGACAGAAAGAAGAAGGGTGAACCAGAGCAAAGGTTTAATCCTCTGTGAAGAAGAGAGGGAATCCATGTCCTGTAGTCCTTCCATATTAATCTCTGTGCCCTGCTCTGGCACATTCTGTGATTCTTTTAGGCTCTTCTTGTACTATGTCTGTTTTCAGTGTAATTTAGATGACTGTTTCCATTTTCCCCACTCTGTTTCCGCTAGTACAGCCCAGCTACCAAGCCTTTCCTTGTCTCCTCCTTTTGATTCCCTCCTTGCTGCTTTCTTCCCTCCAAGTCTGAAGTTGCAAGATTGAGGGAATGGGAAGGCGTGAAGTTTTTCCTCTTTCCCTTCCCCTCCAAGGCTGCAGCAGTATTGCAGTGCCTGCAGCTGACATTGACTGGGAGACCACATATTGTCCGGGAGAAAGGGAGGGTGGGTGCTGTGGTATCTGCATTATAGTATAAAAAATTAATTTTATTAATGCATGTCATGCTACTGATTAAAATAGAGTTTTAATTCCAAAGTTAATGATTTCATGTTAGTTCATCACCATTAAATGTAGGTGATTTGTTTTTACTTTAGAATATTGCAAAAATTATAAGTACCTGAATTCCTGTTAATATTTTATTCCTCTAACCCAAAGGTGGCTGAAAGGGCGCTGTATTATTGGAATAATGAATACATCATGAGTTTGATAGAGGAGAATTCAAACGTTATACTTCCCATCATGTTTTCCAGCCTTTATAGGATTTCTAAAGAACACTGGAATCCGTAAGTTTTGGTGTTAAATTTTAACTTGACTTGTCAAACAACTAATCAACTTAGTTACTGTCTGCTGAAGAACATCTGAATAGGAATGATCAAATTTCAAAGCTGGCATACGCAGGTGCAGCTCTCTTAATGCGGGTGGAAATTAGACCATACTTGAGCGTGACTCAAAATGTGTAAAATGATCTGAGAAGTGTGCACAAAAATTGCACTTCATGGGATAAAAATAAATGTTCTTTTAACTTGGAGGGGGAAAAAAAAAAGCAATTAGGCATTACGTTGCTGAAGAAGCGGTGTTGCTTATCAGGCATTTCTCCTGTGCAATTTTTATGAAATGGATTATGTCATAAGCATGATCATAAATTGTTTCAGTGAGCATCACTTAATGCTAAGTCTTTGGGCCTTTTCCCTGGGTGATGCTGGTACTTCTAGTAGACTTCTGGTACTGCGTTTTTCTAAACGTTTACGAAGCATATATAGTTCAGTATGTTTTTAGGGTAGGTTGTTTCTTATAAATATATTTAAATACAGCTGTTCTCTGTTAAACACAGTATTTCTCAGCAGTTGTTTCATCTTGAAATCCTATTAATTTGCCTCTTTTTGGTAACTAAGTTACTAGTGGAAAGATTTTAATGAAAAATACTATTGCAATTTGATGCCGCTTATTCTGTACTTGGAAGAGTATTTCAGAGCCAAGGTGAACTTACTGTGTAGTAAACCCAGCATTTTTAATGAACTATGCTGCATTCAGGTCCCAGTTGCCATGTGAAATCTTTAATGTGAAACATTTGTGAAATGTTTCATCTTTTAAAATATTTGTCCTCTTGTTATATACCTTCCCCAAACCCTCCAGTTTTTGTGCTTTCAGGACGAATGTCTCAACCTGACTTGTGTTTGTAAGATACACGTGAAATAAAGAAGATGTAGGTATTTAAACACAGGCAACACAACAGAAAGTGTGCAGAGAGAAGCCATTAATAGGCATGGAGTTGGGGAGCAAGCATGCGCATTTGGAATGTAGATTAGCTCCAAACGTTCCTATCACCTCTGAGGTTCATTCACTGATTGAAGAGACATTTATTCAAAAGTCCCATGTCTACATATAATAACCCCAGTAGAAGATCAGGAATTTGGGTTTGCTTTATAATGTATTCCAACTTCTCTGTATGCTGTTCACACTCAGTTCTTCCCTACCCCTTTTAGTTGTTTCATTTTTTTTCTTTATCTTCAACATTGCCAGAGGGAAATTATGACCTCTAGATAGTAGGAATATTGGCAGCCCCATCTGCTTTTGGAAATTCCAATAGGTTTAGCTTAGTTATCCAGTCAGAGGCTTTAAAAGAGGAAAGTGCTTACACCTGCTTTTGAACCTTGGTGAGAGAGAATGGCTTTGATTCCTTTTTAAAATTACCATTACACACTTTCCCATGACTAGATCCTTCCTCTCGTTTGTATGCAGTTAACTTAATGTAAGATGTTGTGATCAGGGATAGCCATAAACAAAGTAGGCAGAGGTCTGAGTAGCTGCTATCTATACGTGCGCTGCTTTATATGGATGCTGCAGTATTTCACCTGAATGATTTGTGGTTTTTAAAGATTGTTTTGTTTTCAGTGAACCAAAGTAGAGATGAATATGGAATGTGTGAATACAAAGAAATTAATCTTGAAATCCAGACCTTTATTTTGCCTAAATGCACTTGAATGTTCAGCTTCATAGGAAAAACTTAAGGAAATATGAATTATTCCTATTTCATGTGTAAATCCTATTACTTTTGCCAACATTGGTGATTTTTATCCCTGGAGTTGCCCTCAGAGGTGCTGCAGAGCATGAGAAAGAGTCTGCAGTTTTATTAAATAGCTTGCTGTTGTTATCTTTTGCCCTAGAGTTTTGAGTGCTCCATTTAAATAATCAGTAAAGAAATGAAATTTGATCCTCACCTTAAAATGTTTCAAATCAAAAGTAGTTTCACTGAAATTGCAGGATTTGCATTATCATACTTGCAAGAACAGAATCTATCCTAGCAATGCTGGTAAGAGAAGATAATTTTCGTTCTCATTTGATTTCAGCTGAAACTAACAGACTTCACTTTTTTCTTTTTTTAATGTTTTACAGGGCTATTGTGGCTTTAGTCTACAATGTGTTGAAGGCATTTATGGAGATGAACAGCACCATGTTTGATGAGCTGACAGCCACTTACAAGTCAGATCGTCAGCGGTAACTTTTTAAAGCTTCTTTTGTCAGCTGTGCATAAGGCCTGCTGTTCAGTTTTTCCTTTACACCAGCTCTAATAGCAGAATCTCACACGTGACCGACACAAAACCTCATTTTATTTTCTGCTCCTTCTTACAAGGAGCAGCATAATACCACGTATAGGTGGTTCTTTATCACTTATGAGATACAGTATGCACTGCATAGCCTGTGTGTCTGTATTCCCCATGGAATTCTGTTTGGCTTCGCATTCCAAACAACTTGAACATTTCATGAGGTTTAGGAAAGAGATGTTAGAGAAAATCCTAACATAGGTGTTTCCAAGATACTATTCTTAAGCTACATGTGGTCTTAAAGCAGAGAAGGACCTTTCAACCCTTTCAGTTTTTCATGTTCAAGTTCAGAGGTCTTGCTGTATTTGAGTCTTTTAGCATGCAGGATCTGCTAGATCCCTATCACTCATAAAGTCATTCGTTGCACTTAGTAATTTTTTTCCTGGGCTTTTTTTTTTTTTTTTTTNGGTTTTTTTTTTTTTTTTTTTCTTTTCTGATAGTCATTTTCCTGCTATAGTGCATCATTTTTGGCTAAAATTTCAGCTTATCCAAAGCAGCAGGTGAAAAAAAAAATGAGGAAACTTCAGGAATCAAACAGTGTTTTAGTATATCCCATGTATAGAAAACGGGTCAAATTTATTGACTGAGCTGTGTAAAGAATTTTTCTAGCACCTACTGACATTATATCTTTTATCAAAGCAGCTGCTGACTAGTCACCATTTTTATTTACTAATTATCACTGTAAAATGTGTAAATATCTGAACGTATAAAATAGGATATTTACCTTAATGCATACAGTAAACCTTGGGTGTCTCAGTGAAACAGCATATGCAAGGTGTAACTTTTATAGTTTTTAAAGCTTGTGGATGAGTATGTTTAATATTAGGGACTGTAGTAGGTCATATAGGTAAGTTGGATGAGGTTATCATTCTCTGACAGTCTTTTAGTAAGCACACATGTAAATAATAATGATTAGGAGTCCAGTAATAACCTGAAAATGTTGAGCTGTATCACTGTCTTTTAAATTTAATTTTAAATAGTCTTTAGTAGCAGTGAGTTCTGTTAAGTTATTTCTTCAGAGACTTATTTGAAAGTTGTTTGTAATTTTGTATGTTTAAAAGACTAGGGAAATTACATTTTTAGATTAGTAACTTGGTCATCAGCACGAGTGAATAAAAGAATAAAGTGTAAAAATAAAGTTTCTAATCTACTGAAATATTTTTACGAAATTCTATAATGTGACAAGATGAGAATCTGTATCTGTATAATTGTTAGGTTCACATTTGACCTTAACGTGCACGGTGATTTAGTAGAAACATTTTAGCAGAAACTTTTTTTTAACTTGCAGTATTAGGGACATTAATTCTATATAAGATATGGCAAAAGATTTGCAGGTGAATCAACCGTTAGGTTTCCTGTTGCCTAAGCAGCCAGTGAGGCCTGCTGAGAAGGGAAGTGCCACACAGACTTTGCTTTTTTAAGGAGAAAAAGTGAAGCACGGATCAAAAGATTTCTTGTTACAGAACTTTACTTTGGCTGATGTCAGAGCTAGATGAAAGGGCCCCAAATCATTAAAAGTGCTTCTAAAGCAATAAGGCAATGCTCATTCTAGAAAGTGGCTGTTATTTATAAGGTTAAAAAATAAACTTGAAAATAATTTAATGCAAGTTTGTCCTGGAAATGCTAGTTTTTACTAATCTCAAAATGTTTGATCCATACTAAAATTCTACTGCTTTTTTTCTTCTGTGAAGTATTTGCTATAGACACTGTTATTTCTTCAGGTTTCATATGTTCTTCTGCTACTTTGCTTAGCAGTATTTGTAGGTTAGCAAAAAGCAAGAATATAAATGAAAACTGTTTACAAAAATTAAATATACATTAGGAGAATTGTAGAGGTACGGGAAAAAAATTAGTGCTGCTTATTTATATTATTTATATTATTAGTCAACTGCATTTTTGATACATAAATACTTGGCAGTTTTCCCTTCTGCTAACTCTTCATTTTATTTCATCTGTCAGTGAGAAGAAGAAAGAGAAGGAGCGTGAAGAACTGTGGAAAAAACTGGAGGATTTGGAATTAAAGAGAGGTCTTAGACGTGATGGAATAATTCCAACTTAACAAAAAAACAAAACAGCATTACTAACCTGTGGAGTCACACATTTATGTAGTAGAAGATGGAGCAACAGTTTTCTGTATTGTGCAACTTTACAGTAGATTTCACATTTGTTTCATTATTACAACAGCACTGTATATACCTGTCTCTAAGTAAAGGAAAAAAATAAGGACTTTAATCCAAAGTGTGGACAGCAGATGGACTTCTCAGAACTTTGCAAACATAATCATTGTTTTAACCCTTCTTTAAAACCAGTCTTCAAAGATCTGTTGATGAAAATTGCGATGTCAAATTCCATTGTCAGGACCTGTTCCTTATTTATCGTTAGCAGAGAGTATAATACAACTTTCAAATGTGAACAATCTTAAAATTTAGCTTGTCTTTCTGCTAAACTGTTAAGTGTATTTATAGTAAAAGAGAAAAAAAGACTGTCATTTCCTTATGAGTTTGTGTAACATCCTCCTTCTCTGGATAACTTTACTGTAATTTGACTTTATTTTTCCTTTTGCACATCTTCATAAGTTGAATGTCCATTCGAATCAGGGCCATGGAAAAACATAGGTCCTGAATAAAGTTTTGTTTACTGGTGTGAGCATTTTTAGTACCAGGCTATTTCTGGTGCGTCTTTAATTTGAACATTAGGAGTTAAGAAACCAATAGGTCATAAACATAGCAGGAAAAGGGAGCCTTGGATTCATGCACCTATTTATTACAAATCCAAATTAGTGTCCACAATCCTAAAAAAACAGGCAGAGAAAAACCCACGATTACCTAACCAGTATTAGTGAAACGGCATTGGACGTGCATATCAGAGCTGTTTGGGAAATACTAATTGCTAAATTATTAGTATGTTTTATTGGACCATTTTGAAAGAATAAAGACAAACACTAAACAGTGCAAGCATGAAATTGGTCTCCAGTGGTCACGGATCTATTTGGAAACCGAGGTGAGCGAGCAGTTTGGGCTGTTTGGAGTTGTTGCCTTACTTTTTAATATGTATTTATAAAGTGTTCCAGCAAAAGAGGATGTAGCCTCTAGGAAACATACTCTAGTGTTTTTGTGGTTCTAGTACTATTACTCATCACAGCACCAGCCCTATGGTCTTAGCTGGAAAGGATTCTGGATAATATTCTTCTGCATTCTCATCTGGATGCTCATTCCTAACTACTGTATTTGTTACCAAAAGTGGTTCTACAAATGCTACTGAAAAAGAAAAAAAGAAAAAAAAACCAATTCTGGAAATCCTAATGTTCTGAGTATTAATAATAAAGTTTAAAATGCTTTTATATCAAAGGTGCATTGTGACCAAATTGTTTAAAACAAGAGAAAAAAAAAAAAAGAAAAAAAAAAAAGGGAAGAAGGCTGTATTATAAGTATACATTATTGGCTATCTGCTTTGTATTTGAAAGTGGAATCTTACATCTTTGGTAGGTTAAAATGCTGATAAGACTTATGTACAGTATATATTTAGCTAATGCAGTTGCATTATTATATACCGAAAGGTATGTGTTTTGGGATTTTTCTCCAGGATGCTTCTGAACTGTTATAGACTTGACAACGGTGAATTGATAATCCTAAACCATCAATCCAACAGTATTTGCAGTATAAAACTGATTTGGTGTTCATGAGTCTTTGTGATAGTTGCAAACATGAATTTATGACCTGTTGCCATTGATAGAACTACAATATAAATACGAGCTTGTATATTTTTCTTCCTGCCATTTAAATATACAGTAGGATTTGAAGTTTTCTTGTTTCTAGACACGGAAAAGAGGAAAGCATTCCCGCCTAGACTACTGACTGTTTCAGGATTATCAGGTCACAGTTTGTACTCCTGGGTCTGCGCACACAAATGTTGTAAACTCAACGATTTTGTAAAAACTTGACACTGTTAATTCTGGGGCAAAAAAAAAAAAAAAGAGTGGAACTAGTCTTATGCAACACCAAACACAACATGGTTAATGAGATTAATATGAGCTTCTTTTAAGAACACTGACTGGGACGCAATGTAAATTAGGCAGTTACTGTCATAGTTGAAACATTTTATTTTAAAGTGCTGAAGCAAAGGTGCAAGCTGAAATACTGAAGATTAAATAAATTTATAACAAATCATGTCCCTCAGACCGTTGATTTTGACAGTCTTTTATTTCTGTTACAAAAAAATACTTGCTAGTGTGATTTTGTGTGACATGATCATGCTTTATAAGAGGGTGAACTTAAAACTCCTGCTTAAAGACTGTGTTGAACTGTCAAATACTGAGTTATAATGGAGAAAAAAAAAAAAAAATTTCCACCTGGTGGAGTAAAACGCAACGGTGTGACCTTAGAAAATGCACCTTGTCCTGTACTTAGAGTTTAGGTGAGTGTTGTTTGTTCATGAGCTATTTTTGGTTTTGACATGATGTTCTGGTATCGATCGTACAAAACTGATGAGAACCTGATGGGCTGCAATACTTTGTTACCTCTGATGTTACCTCTGCTGTGGGGATAGTGGGGAGTATCTAAAGTTTATAGATGATTTATTGCTTCCGGGAAGGAATGCTGCTTTGGAAGGGAACGCGACCATGGGATGTCGGTCACGAGACCCTCACAGGCTGACGCGGCGCTGGGTTGCACTGTGTGATGTGTGTGAAGATGCCCCAGGATCCGACTGCGGCCCCGGATCCGCTGCTGGCTGCAACCCCGTGCGCTGGTGATGGTGCCGCTCCCGCGGGTCCGGCTCCACGGGTCCCGGTTGGAGCGGCGGAGGCGGCAGCGCCTGGGCCCGCGTGTCGTCGGGGCGGCTCTTTCGTTCCGCTTCCCCTTTGCTTCGTGAGCTCCAGAATCTACCTTGGTGTGTGCAAACGTGTCTGGCAGCTGCCCTTGCGGCAGCGGCCGGGTGGTCGCTCTGTGTCCTGGACCATACTGGTGCCAGGAGAAAGGACTCGGTACCGTCTGGTGAAGGAAAGGGTTACCTTGTCAATCCTAGGGCATTGCATCGGGTCATGGGGATATAGCAACTGTAAGAGTGAAGTTCCTCTCATATAAATTAAGTACACGCTGCGTTCGTTATCTTGCAACTCTCCCTTTTTGCTTTTTTTTCCATTGCTTTTGAGTGTTTTTGTCTCTCTCCCAGACGCTGGAATGCTTTAAATAAAAGTATTCTGATGCCGCTGGAGCGTTCGCTTGCAAGGTTGCAGTACATTTAATCCTGGTTTTGTTAGCCTGAATGGAAGGGTTTAATTTATTTTTTATCTCCTCCTGTATCTGGAAAAACCCAGGCTGTTAGAACCAAGAGATGCTTGAGCAAGAGTTGTGACATCTGTGTTCATATTATACATGTGTAAGTATAGCCTCAGGCTCTCTTACACTATGGAAAGAGCAGTTACTGGGGGCTTTTAAAACCTCTTTATGGCTTTGTGAGAAGAGGGAGGGGACTGAACGTATTCCTCTCTCACCGAATAAAACCCAAATAATTTGGTTTTAGATTGTAGAAAGCAAAGCTGCCCTTTCTCTTAAGTTTCTCACAGTCCCGTCACGGAGCAGTTTCCCTAAAACAAGATAAAGGTGACAACGTGTGAAATTGAGGAATGTTTTAGTTACGTGTGACTGTTTTCCCTCGTCTCGGCTCACCTGCTTCGCTTAGTTGTATCGTGAGCCCCAACGTGTGCAGCAGGTTCTGTGCTCCCTAGTTCTTCATTTTTCAAAGCGGATGAAACAGGATCCTGAAACAGAATGAAGCCGATTTGGATGCCGAACCTCAGCCCGAGTGCTGCTTCCTCTCCACAGAAGCACACGCGTTTTATCACGACCTCCCTCCTCCTCTTTGTTATTTGGGTCACTTGTAAATACGTTGTATTCATAACCTCCTGTAACGGTGAGGAGCTCTCAAATATAAATAGTCCCGATACATTTCTTGTCGTTGTCCTATTTTTGATTGTAGTATAGCGGATGACCTGCCATGCTTTTTGGTTCAAGGTTAACATTAGCTTCATAGATCTCTAAATATTTTAGCATTTCATTGTTTAAGCAGGAGAGGGCAGCAGAAGTTCATTTTTCCCCATAGGAATGCTCTGGTCGGTTATTGTTTTTCAACTTTAGATGCATTTAACTATCTGTGGGCAGGGGGGGAAAAATGGAACATTTTTTATATAAATTAAAAGGTGCATATGAAAGATATAGAGACTGGTCTAACCAGCCTGTGAACATGTCTTCTACTCTTACATCCAAGTAATAATAAAAGTATCTTCCACCTCTGGATAAAAGTGCAAGCAGGTCCTATGCTCAAATGTCATTCTTTGGAAAGAGTTTACTTTCTTAAAAGTGCTATCAAAGAAACTCCAACTCAAGGGTGCTCCCGGCCGTAAACGTGTAATCCTCCTCTTGCGCACGTGCTCAGGAGGCTCTGTACTTCGGGTGCATCTAAATAAAGCAGCAATGAAGTGTTTTCCAGGTGCTTGCCTTTTTTTTCCCATCTCTTGCCTTTTTTTTCCCACCTCCTCCCGTCCACGGCCCACGCTCCTGCTCCGCAGCGACCCTTCGCCTTGCGGGTACCGCCCGTGTGCGTTGAGCGCAGCGGGCGCCGGGTGCCCGGCGGCCCTTCCGAGGTGAAGGACCAAAGCACGGCGAGAGACGCCCGGGATGGGCACGTCCGTGGGAGCCCCTCTGCAGAGAGCAGCACGCGGAGCCCGGTAAGGGACGGTGCTCGCGCACCGCTTTGGTGGGAGCGCGCCAGACGTGGACGCTGCAGCGAATCCGGAGTCAATGTGCATTAAACGTCTGCGTCTGGTTTTCAAATGCCGCTCTTCTAGGTGAACCGGTCCAACGACCCCTCTCTCAAACACTCCTTCCATTCCAAGTCTTGCCAAATAATGTTTTTCAGCGGGCGGACCATGCATGCTCTCGTTAACAGAAATCTCTTCAATACTTTTAAAGACCGTATCGAGATCACTTAACATCCTCACGTATAAAAGAGTTTCTTTAGTTTCTTACTGCAAGGCAAGTATTTTCCAGGGAAGTTGTTTAAAAACAATTAAAATTAGAACTTGCACTAATTTGGCCTTCAGGATAGGATTTGTCTTCTGTGCTTGGAAAATAGAAAGCAACCTCTAAAGGAATGAAATTAAAAGCTTAAGAAGCAGATTTCTAATTTCTGTAATGATAATTTCTTTGCAATCTTTTTGTCTGTGCGTTTCCTTCCAGGGACTGTTTTGCCTTCTCGTGTAATAGCAGAGCTGCTGGTTTTATCTTAAATTGAGTTTGGACCCCAGATCAGAGGGCTGCGGCCTGCAAAAAATGGGTTTGTGTGCAGATAAAAGCTGTTCCCAAGTCTGTATTCAATTACCACTTTAATGTACAGCAAGGCGGTACTTTGGGTATTAAACTAGAAAGTGATATAAGGTCTTGCATTATGAATTCAAAGCTGCCTATGTATTTAAAGATTAAATACCAAAGCCAAAGCAAATATGCTGGGTTTGCTAATAAATACCTTGAGGGGAAATGTGCTCGGTACTACGCCTGTTTCTGAAGCTCCCGTCACATGAAAAATCCAGGGCCTTTTTCCCATAAATGACATGAGATGTTGGGAATAATTTAGGAGGAACAAGAAGTTTGAGGTATATGGGGAAAAAAACATTGTTTGTGTTGTTGGATGGTGGCTCAGACCTCTGCTACCCCTTTGAAAATGGGGCCTTCTGCATTATCTGTGAATCTGGGGAGGTCTGAGGAGAACGTGAGAAGGGGTGAAAGGCCCCGATGCTCCCTGCGGCTTCTGCTTCCCTTACAAAGACGAGGTCCATTCCTGGTTGTGGCCAGAGACTCTGCTTGTCGCTTGTGGAGGCAGCAGCAACCCAGGAAAGCCATGGACAGTGTCCGGAGCGGTGCCCTGGGGAGAGCCCTGCTGAGTGCCGGCAGAATCGGCCTGCTCCGAAGGAAAGGCAATGCCTCCATTAAGGATCTTTGCAAACCTCTGGCAGCAAAGTGCAGCGTTTACCTTCAAAGCCTTCTTGGACACGCCAGGCTCTGATCAGGTTTGAAAACATCCCTCATTTCACGCAATTCCCTTGGAGCCTTGTGTTTGTCCGGCTGCCGTGCAGCCCCGGGGACCCCGAGGTAGGGATGTTTTTCTTGTGACAACTGCGTGTGAGACCATCAACCGTCCAGGCCGAGATTCCATGTTCACTCTAGTGCTCCTGGTCGGGCAGACGCAGTATCTGCGAGGGCAAAGGTGGTCAAGCAGCCAGGGTGTCTCCTCCTGTTAGGGGGCATTCACTGCGTGGAGCTGGAGCTCGTGGTCATCTCCTGCCCATAAGCCTATGGGAAGATCCTTATGCATTTTCCACTATGGCTATGCAGATTATGTACATATAATGAAAATAGCTGTATAAGCTAAATATTGATAACAGAACTGCCTTTTTTTGTTTTGTTTGCTTTAGTTTTGGGGGTTTTTTTGTGTGTGGTTTGACGACTATTTTGCGTTTTTGTCCAGCCGATGCCCGGAGGCACATCCGTCTTAGGCTCCCCTCCTCTCAAGCATCTTGGAGCCAGCGGGTTGTGGCCAGCAGCTGCTGCATCTCGAAGCAGGCTGAAATTTGGCAGCTCGGCGCTTGGCTGGAGCGGGTGAAGGTGCCGTTCAGACAGCGGGAATTCGGGATTAATCCCCAGGCCCTTTCACAGGCGTAAGGGGATGTTGCCGGGATATGACTCGCCGTGCCCGGCTCTGCTCACGCAGCAATTGTTGGCGTGCTTGGGGATCGCGCCGCGGATTCCAGCCCCAGTCCCGGCCGGATTAAGGAAAGCTCCTAGGGCTGCACAGGGAGCGACGCTGTCTGCCGCAAAGCAGCGAGCTGGGCTGCCCTGCCTGGGTGTAAAGGGGTGCCAAGTTCCCCCACGGCTCCCCCAGGCCAACACGAAGACTTACGATGACCCCGACAGCTTCAGCAAAGTTTGTTTTTCTTTCCAAACGCGGCGGAAGGGGCCGGGGCTGGTGTCCATGGAAGGGTGGGTGATTTGGTCTTATCTAAGCAAATGGCTTCGCGTGTGATACAGCTATGCTGGTGCTGGCTGAAGGTCTGAGAGGTTTCAAGGGGCTCTTTGGAGCCTTTTTCTAAGCAGCCTCGCGCAGAACGGGAAAGCAGAGAATCAGAAAATACCTCTTGCTGCTTTTGCAGCAGCTCGGGTGGAGTTTTTCAGAGGAAATGCTATTTCTGTGGTAGCCTTCAATCTGTTAGCTCCCTCTAAAGTTATCATCCTGAATTGTTAAAAGATCCGTCGCCTGCTTCAAATCCCACCGCTATTATCCGTTTGGTGATTTAGGCCAGTGCAAAACGGGAGCAGGAGACAATTGGTGGGCCTTGTGCTCTGAAAGTGCCCCATGCTGTTTGAGTGGATGCTGTAGGAACTCGCCCCGGTGTTTACAAGTAAGTGCTTCAATAAATGCAGCAGAGCAGCTAAAGCTGTAGGCAATAAGTGGTTTGATTTGGCAGCGTATTAAGTTTACAGGGTAAATGATTTTTTTTCCCCCCCAACCTATATCTGTTTTCTCTTGTTCTAGAGATAATCCTGCTCGTGGTAAATCTGAGTATGTCCCTCTCCTCTGCTGTGTGCGGGAGCGATGTCCAAGGCAGCAGCTCTGACGTACGGATGAGCCCAACCCGTGCAGAAGGGGCCGGTGCACGTGGCGTGGTAACGCAGGCTTTGTCTCCTTAGGAAACCTTAGCGTGAAGGAATATTGGGCCACTTTCCTGGATTACATGAAGTCCTGTTACTACAGCAGCCCCTTGGCCTATAGCAAGTGCTTTGGACTCGACTCAACCGAAAGAAGGCCCAAGCATTGAACCACAGGAGCACCGTGTCCTGCAGAAGGCACTCAGGTAGGTACCCAGGCTACTCCTTAGCTTGAATTCCATGTCTTAGAAAAGAGATCAACTAAATTAGATTGTTGAGAAACTCATTTTCTTTTCTTTTAATTGAGCATAATTTATATCCCTATTAAATGTACTGCAATTACACAGATTTATTTTTCCTTTTTTTCCTATTCTAACCTATTCAAACCTATTCCTATTCAAACCAATCTCAAGTCCTTGGCAATGAAATGTATGTAGAGCATAACTTAATGGAACAACATTCAACTTATTACTGCAATTTGAAATCTAATCACTAAATGTAAATGCTTGGCTTCATTGTCTAGGACAACAGAACCTATAAATAAGCCATTTAGAGTCATACTGATAACTTATTTTGATCAGGCTTCAATTAGTCCTTGATGAGGGATATCCTGCTTTAGCTGCATCCTTAATGCAGCAGGGACTGTTAACACGGAGTCAAGTACTAAAAAGACAACTCAGTTCCAATGCTTAAGCTATCTTTCCAACAAGCTTGATTTCACATGGCAACTGTTTGACCAATCTTCATGCATTATGGTAGGGTGATTCCAAGGTGGAAATGGGAAAAGCATGATTGTCTTGGTGCTTTATTGGATGAAAAATCAGGTGAAACGGGACTATTGCCCTTGCAATGCACTTTTTCAATCCCTAGGATGTGCAAACACAGGTAAGGAGCAGGGCAGTGGTTTGAAGCTTGTCGTGGAGATACTGGCAGTCAGTTCAATTGCATGACCTTCCTTCCACCCTGGCTTTTCTTCCTGTGTGCTGCCTGTCCTGACAGTGGTTGAAACACAGCTTTGAAATGTATTTTCCTATGCTGTAATCCTGAGCTGTTTCCCGTGTGCTCACAAGCCCTCCAGCCCCTTTGTTCTCCTTGTCGGTTCACTCCCAATCGCTTATTTGCCAGGTAACTTCTTAGCATCTGGAGAGGTCTCCTGAGCAGCCTGCGAGGTCGGAGCGCTCCTGGTTTTGCCTAGGGAGGGGACGGGGCAGCTGTAGGGAGGAGAGGGCGTCCAGCTGCCCTGTGCCCATGGGGAGGGGATGGGGAGGCGCCTCTGGGTGGGTGTTTTGGTGCCTCCCTGCCCCGTCCTGGGCTCTGGATGCAGCAGTCGCCTCCCATTCCTGGTGCTCCAGATCTCACTGTCCCCTCCTAGAATGGTTCCCTGGGCGTTTGGGTGTCTCCACACACCTCCGGATCTTTCCTTGTGCCAAAGGGGCACGCACCTTCCTCATCCATGGCTTCTTCTCATTGCAGAGCACCTTTCCTCCACCCTTCCCCAGCCTGGCATCCCTCCTTCAAGAGGCAACCATTGCTCCCCATCGCCAAACCCACTGCAGCCCCCCAGCCCGGGACCTCTGTCTTGGAGCTCCTGTATCCACCAGCTGCAGTTGTCCCATATGGAGGCTGCTGGAGTCGGGTCCTCATGAGTCACCCTGATCTTGGACTCCATTAGGTCAACTCACACCTCCTAGAAGAAAGAAATCCTCCGCCTTGACGACGTGAGGTTTGAAAGAGCTGGATGTAGCGAGTAGGTGATGATCCAAAATCAGCCAGATGCTCGGAGGTGGGAAGAGTGGATGTGTAGAAAACCCAGAGGACCTTTGACAGCCCCTTCCAACCTCAACCGCCCTGTGGCTTTGTGTGGGTTAGTCCTGGACAGAATTTGAAAGAAAGGATTCTGGTTTTTATTTCAAAAATCCAAAGTATGTTTTTCCCTCACTGGCTTAAGTGTTTTCTTATTATTTTTACTGTAAGAAAGTAGTAGTATTTTTTTACACTCCTGCTTGCTTGAACGAGGGAGACCCTCCCGGTGGAGAAAGTGAAGTAGAGAAACAGGATGAGACAGACAAGTAGGTCCCTTTTGGCAACTGTAGGATTGGATTCAGCTCCTGCTGGATGGTCACATCACTGTCAGCTACGTAAAATAAAGGTCTGTGAGGTTACTGGATGAATCCGTCATGTCTATATGGGAAGCTAGGCTGCACAGATCGGAGTGATGTGGACTCGTTGTCCTCTTCCTGCAATAAATTTGCCCTGTTAATCTCATCTGCTCTTCTGTGCACATTGGCAATATGACCTCTAGGAACCTTTAATGCGCTTAAGCTTCAGCAGGAATGTGGAATCCCACTTCTCTTCCCACACGTGGAATGCCACTTCTCCTCCCACACGCATTAGAGGTGTGCCCAGTTCCACTAAAGAAACCTGAATAAATTTGAGAAACCTGCATTATTTGAGAAAAGCATGTGAGGAGGCAGTTCAACATGCAAGAACACACAGGAAAACCCTTGACATGAAGAGGAGTTGGTTTTCCTGAGGCTTACTAGACACGATGTCTCTGGGCAAAAGCCTTTGGTTGTGAACAGGGCACTGCTGTTAGAAATATGACATTCTGCTGGGAGGAGATTTAAAGGAGTTTTTCAGTGTGGGTAAATACTCTTTGCTGATGTATAAGTGGCTGTTATTTTATGACCAATGTTACCAAGCCACTGTTTCCTCTCTGAGACTCACCCTTGTATTTACTTAGACATGATTTTCATGTCTCAGGCTAGTGGCTCCTTGAGTATGGCCAGGCACGTGGCTGCTGCAAGTTTAGTCCATCTGACATTTCTCTAGTGATCTCCCAAATGAAACGTGGTGCCAGGCGACAGGAGTTTGGAGGGAAGGGCTTGCTTGAGGAGAGGGGAGAAGTCACCTTTCCAACCCTTCTCCTCCCAGGGTGCGTCTCTTAGCAGGCTGGTGCATATGTGTGTCTCTGTGTGTGTTTGTGAGGGGATTGGAGATGTTGGGGTTCTCCTATTTCATGTTCAAGACAGGGCAACAGAAGGGCCCAGAAGTTCTGCTTTGTTCCTCCTGTTGTTTCCCACTTTCCTGTGGCATGCCCGTTGGTCACGAGGAGATGCTGATTGAAAATATGTCTGGATGAAACGTCATGATCCTTCCTCAGGCACATATGAGGACCCAGATCCAGTGCCCAGGGATAAAAATCCTCTTAGCATTAATGATACAAGGCCAAGCTCCAAAGCAGAGGTCTTTGAACAGGAGTTTGGGCAACCCATACTTCTGTGGTAGGAAGAATCCTCATTCCAGTCCTGCCCTTGGATGTCATGGGAGAAAATAGGGTGGAACCATTGCTGATCAGGCGAGAGTAGCTGTCTGTTTTTAATATGTAAGAAAGAGGTTTGTGAAACCTTTGTCCTATGAGCAAAGGCTGAGAGAGCTGGGCCTCTTCAGCCTGGAGAAGAGAAGACTGAGAGGGGACCTGATTAATGTATATAAATATCTCAAGACAAGGAGTGAGGAGGAGGGGGCTGGCCTCTTCTCGGTGGTGGCCAGTGATAGAACTAGAGGAAATGGCCACAAATTGAGGCACCAAAAGTTCCACAGGAACTTGAGAAAGAATTTCTTAATGGTGAGGGTGACAGAGCACTGGAACAGGCTGCCCAGAGAGGTGGTGGAGTCTCCTTCTCTGGAGATCTTCAAAACCCGCCTGGACACCACCCTGTGCCACATGCTCTAGGGGACCCTGCGTGTGCAGGGGGTTGGACTAGATGACCTCTACAGGTCCCTTCCAACCCTAGCCATTCTATGATTCTATGATTCTATGATTGCCTCAGACCAACACTTGCATGGATGCACTTTTAAGCATGTAATCGGACAAACAAAATGAGGGAAGGTAAAAGTTTATTCACGTTTAGTCATTCTAGCAACACTGTTATGAGAGATTCCTTGAGGCAAAAGAAAATGTTGAGTGCTTTTTCAACTGAAAGACTTGGAAACTCTGGCATAGAGAATCTCTCGTGTGATGGATCTTTTCTCTTTAGAGAGACTCCTAGCTCTACCAAAACTCCATGCCAGGTGGAGCATGGAGCATGGAGCATTTCCCAAAGCAGGAAAATTGATAATTGTTCGACTGTGGTTCTCTAGTCTGCACCTATAATGATACCTTTTCAGCACTCCAGGGCCAATCTCTGTAGGGCGAGTTTTCCCTTATCAGTGACTGTGGAGATTTGGATACCACTGAACTCTTGAAAATCTCACCTATGGGGTTTGTGTGCTGCTATTGAGTGATACGAGAGCCTCATGGGCTCAGAAATTCAGTTCTGTGCAACTAAACAGGCTCATTGGGGGCCTGAAGGACAACTGCTCCTTTAAAACGCTCACTTGCAGATGCTAATTAAAAAGGTGAGCCATAACTTGTTTGCTAGACTTACTATAAGCCTCAAAATAACATTTTATTATCTTTCCAGCTTTATCATAGAGTCATTTGTAATGTATTTTCCGTATAAACCAACATCTGTATGTTGTATTCTTTACATATCAAAGGGGTTCAGACTCCTTTAATATTTCAACTTGAGTGGGGATCCCTGGGGTATAGTTTGGCATACTCTTGTGAAAACATACTTTCTAGTCATTTCACTGCTGGGTTTCAAGTCAAATGGCTGATTTAGGATTTAAACAGCTGGATTTTGCTGTCTTTTTGCCACATGTTGACTGCCAGCGAATCAAGAAATTATTACACTGGTCGTGATTTACACATTTGACCTTTGAGCATAATCAAAAATAGCATAAATTGTTGGAATCAAATACAGTATAAAACTCTGTGAAGCATGACACTTGTCTTGTTAGACCTTTGGGTCTTTATAAATTAATCTTTGGAAGTCTTTTTTAATAACAAAAGCATTTTGTGTTAATCAGGATCTTTCTGTGTAATCTGATTAAATTAGACACAGTTTACAGAGACCACTGAATATAACATGTACTTGAGGAAACGCAGAGCTGTATAGCAACAGCGCCATGAAATTGAATTTGTGGTTCTCCTTCAATTAATCTGTATCGATTAATCTGTATGCAGAAGACGGCTGGCTCCTACCTGCACTTTCTATTCGTATAGAAAATAATCATTATTGTGACATTAGTACGAAGACACAATTTCTGGATTAGTAAATAAGTTACAACTGTGCATGTTGTGTTCCCAGTCACACAGAGCTGTCCAACTGTGGGGGACTGCTCTATTGCTGGAAACCCTGTGAGTTTATGTGTGAACATCTTGCCATGGATGGAGCATCTATTCCCTCTGTGCCGGAGCTGGCGTTTCACAGGCTACAGCATGTGTGGGGGTGGATGGTTTGCTCTGGGTTAGCGTGTCGGCTCTTTGCTTGGTTTCTGAGATGGTTTTGAGGTGGACTGTGAGCCAGGGTACACAGCAACATGCTGGCCACCCCCCTGGCACCCATCATGTGCCTGGGGAGATGCGTTTGGACTTGTTTGGTGCTGCCCCCAGCAGTGGTCCTGGATCTGGCCAGTGCTTGTGAGGGACACCACAGGTTTGGTGGTGACTCTTGCTTGTACCTGTCTGGGTTTATGCTCTGATTTGGATATGGGCCTCCCTGGGGCTTGGGATCCTCATATTTATTTTCCTGGCTGGATTTTGAAAAGTTCAGTAGTTCTATGAATTCATTCTAACAGGATTCAAAGGAAGAGACAGTAACTTCTTCAAAAGAATTTGTTTCCAGCTTGGTCTAACTTGGGAACCCGTTGAAAGCAGAGACCACATTGAAAGCAGAGCAGTGATCCTGGTAGTGATGCATGTTGGAACAAGGTATCATTTTTACCAGTCCAGTCTGAGCACAGACAATAGGGAAATGAATGAATTAAGCTAATATATCTTTGAACTTCTGTAGTTTTGATTAAGAAGCTTCATCTTCAACTGCTGAGCCCAGAGGAGGGGATTAAGGGTGTTGCATCATTGTCTACTAGACTGTCATAAAGGCTTGAAATCATCTTTCAAAAGACTGTTAGAGGAAAGCTCTGGAATGCAGAAGTGATTTGAGTCAAATTGGTCGTTGTCAGTCACGTATAAGTCGTATAGCATCTACATTTATTGTGGGATCGCTTTCATGTAGCAGTGAAATTAGAGCAGATCTCCAGATAATTGCAAGATATGCAGCTACAGCACCCTGTGCCATGGCAACAGTTAACAACTCTAATAGATTTGAATTCTTGAATCACATATGACTTAATAAGAGCAGAATAATGTTCATAAAAGAAGAGTCTTGCAAACCTAACTAAAAGAGGGTGTGAAAATCATAAAGTGCATTACAAATAGTGTGTGACGTTCAGAAGTAATTATTAGTACAGGTTTGATAATGGCAAAAAAAAAAGCATAAGATTAAATGCTATACAGCTTAAAGAATGCATCCAGAGCCTTAGAAATGTAAAGCAAAACACACTGCTATCATCTTTCAAGAGAAACTGTCTTCTGTTTTGCTGATTATAGCATTTCTGCCCTGGTTGTCTTAAAAATCATGGTTTTCTGTATATATTATTCTATTGGTCTCTTTACCTTAATTCTTTTTACATCTGTTGAATCCTCTCGCTGCTTATAGCGACTTGGACAGAATAACAAGGCTTAATATTCAGGAATTATGAGTATTGTGGAAACAGGTGTCCTGATAGGGTTCATGAACAGAAGCTGCCGTACTGTTGTAACACTAACCAGACACCGGAAAACCCGGGTGTCTGTTTCGATACACGTCCCTAGGCGAGCAGATGTCCTAGGTTTCAGTGATCTCCCAATGCCACTTTTTCTGTGAAAAGTGAATGATATTGATAATGAGAATAATATTGGCGTTAGTTAGACCTGTTTTCATATAATTTCATGGCAAGCTCATCAACAGAGCTCATCAATAGTAGGTTTACCTGGTGGCTGTTGCTTTCAGATTCTCTTTTTGCCTATTTTAACCTTCTTCCTTAAATTGATACTTTTTCCTCAAACAAGATTTTCTTGGCTCTGACTATATTGTATATATGTCATAGGTAAAACAAAGAGAGGAATCCAGTTCCCCCCTAATTAAGTAGTAGTTTTTTTCTCTATTACTAGAAACTATGCTTGACAAATATATTTTCCTGAAAAAAGAAAGGACCTGGCAACTTAAGAAGTTGTTTTGCTTTCCTAAGGACCATGATTAAGGAATTCCAGAGCCTGGGTTTGGAGTTGTTCCAAGGCTTGGAGAGCCTTCACTCTCCTCTTCATATTTTCCAGAAACCACTTTTCCTTTTTTCCTGATACCACTGTATATATGACAATTCATAAATCTTCAGGGAATTCCCTAGGAATTTCCATATTTTGAATAATTTCCTCCCAGCAGTCACTATTTGCGAAATGTGAGCTAACTAACTCTTAATTTTTCCAACATGTGATTTACTGACTCTGTTGAGAGCCAGCTACGGAATCACACCATCGTAACCCTCACCAGAATCTCCGTAAATTCGCTTTGAGCAGTTATTGGCATTGGCCAAACCTCTGATAGTATAAAAAAATATTGAATCGTGTTTGTTTGTAAAGGTCTGTCTGTTGCTAAACCATGTTTGCCTGCACTTTTGATAAGTTCAGCCCTCTCACTCTTCATGAACAAATTCCTAGATCAATATTGTCCCTGCTTAAGCTGGAATTGATGCCAAGCAAACTAGTCTACTGAATTTTTTTAAAAAAATTATTTTTAATTGTAGCTATCCTTGCATGGTTGAGGCAGAGTGTGTCCTTTGCTCTCCCTGGAAATCCCAAATTTCCTTCACATCTTTCCTTCTAAGGTTTTTTCTCCAAAACACTTTGCACGGTGTTTAAGGCTTGAGAAGTTCATGCCTCTGAGATACCATATATACATATGGTATATATCAGTATAATATATAAGTATAATAATATAAGTATAAATCAGGTATTTTAGTAAATGTGTTCAAGTTGTGGTTATCCATATTGGACAAAATTAGGTTGATATCAAGACCTGAACTGAAATTGCATTTATGATATGGATTTATCTTTGCAGGAATTAGGAGGTTCTGGACGGTGTTTGGCAGTTTCCCTTGCAGCAATGCTGGCAAGTCGGTGTCTGTACTGGAGCAGCTGGAGTAGCTACAATATTGTTGCAGTCAATGCAACGCTATTTCATAGCAATCCAGAGCTGGACTGGCTTTTGCTTTTCTTTTTATTGGACTACTTTGCCATTTGTAACACAGATACCCTCACAAGCACCAAGAAATAATTAGTTTTTCTCTGAGACGGGTCATTCCCTAAGTGCTAAGCGTGGCAAGTTTTCCTTTTGCAGCAGACTTTGACAAATCCTCTTTCCTGACTTCATTCTTCTCACCCCAAGGCTCACTCAGCTGCTGCCAGTTAGTGTTGTCTGAAGCTGGGAAGGGAAGTGAGCAGGAGTCTTCCAAAGCGGGAGGGCTGGATCTGTGTGCCGGGGCCCTTCGGTTGGGGCTGGCGTCCCATTGTTTGGAGGGCAAGTCAACATTTATCTAATTACCATCCAAGAATACATTTCCTGATGGCTGCATTGTGCCTTCTGTGCTTAACACTTGGCAGTGTTTCTGTCACAGTGTTTGTAAGAGCTTTACTCGCTTCCTTTGATTTTAATTTACGGATCAGCCGTGCCCTCTCAAGGTTAAACCTACTTTGTCTCTCCCCTTCCAAATCCATTCTTCACATTGTTTAGAAATTTAGCAAATGACAGAAAGTCACATTCCAAGACAAATATGCAGCAGCTGTGAGGGGAGATTAACGAACCTTAATGTACTTGTTTGTAATGCTATTCTGGGGACACAAAGATTATCTTCCATACAGAACTACTGGCAAAAGAAGAAAACAAGCTACTGAGGCAGCAAGGTCTGAAGTAGATAAAGCTTGTAGAGGAAAAAAAAAAAAAAGAATCTGGTCCTAATTATTTTTAGATGAGTTCATCAAATTACAATTAGCATATATAGCTTCCTCTCCTGCTTGGCAGACACAAGTCTGACTTTCTGACTTGCTCCCTTCTAGCCTCTCTTGGGTGCCCGTTCCTGTGAGTGCCTGGGCAGCAGACCTTGTTCCCTCATCCGTTTCTCCTTTTCTGTTTCTTCTGAACTCACAGTCACCCATTCTGATATTGGTGAGAGCCAACTTTAACTCCTCCTTATTTCTTAGGCTGAGACTGACCAAAGTTCTGCTACTTCTTTCTCTACATGTTCTGTCTTGTGTCCATTACTTAAAAACCTCTGTGCTGGCCTACTTGGACATCTATGAGTTTCTTCCCAGCCTGCCAACCACCTATGTGGTTCTCTGCAACAACTTCTATATGTTGCTGCTCAGAGATACCGCTTCCCTTGGTTGTTTCATTATGCAGGACCTCTCCACTCCTGTCCTGTGACTGATCCAGTTTGAACTTCTAGTCCATTGACTCCCTGTTCCTACTGTACCTCCTTGCTTACTTGTATCCGCTTCCTCTAACCCTTTTTTTCCATAGTACTATCTCAGCTTCCTAATATCCTCTCTTTTCCATGTTGTCTTCCAGCTTTTTGCTTACAAAAGCTCTTATGGAGATGACTCCCAAGATCTCCACAAGCTCCATTTTTCAGCAGAGCTCCAAACCCAGCTAATATCATTGGGAACAGTAGGAAGCTGCTGAGCTATGAGCTGACATATTCTGTCCATTTTTTTTCTCCACACCCTCCTCACAATTTTGTGAAAAAATTCTGTTAGAGAGACTGATAAACCTGAGGAAAAACAGAGGTCATTGAGTTGCTGGAATGAAAAAGATCATGTTTTCTGAAACCAAAAATTTGACACTTAACATGAAAAAATATTCTTTGCATTGGAAAACCTGTATTTATTTTTAAATAGGAGCAGATAACTTTTTAAACTACTTCAAATTTTAAACTACTTCAAACTACTAGTTCACAAAACACTAAAACTCATTTTTAGTGTTGCTTTCCTTGCATGTCAGCTCTCCCCTTTGCCCTCCTTGTTCAGCTGTCTCTCTCTTTGAGTTGTGAATTAAGCAGGCAAATACACAGTTCCTGGGATATCCTGGTATCTATTGAAATACAAATAATCCTCATGATGGTTAATCCTCTGCAAAATGTGTTAGGGCATGTTTTAAGCTGAGGAGCTAATAAATGAGAGACAGAGATGGAATTAAAAGTCCCCTACGTATCAGAGAATTTGGGATGTTACTTAATCAACCTGGATAATTTTAATGCTGGAGCTTCATGCAGTGTGGATGTGAATGGCGCCTGGCATTGCTCTATTTTCCAGGCCTGGGGAAGGAGATAGGGAAGCCTCAGCATGGAGTTGCACCCAGAAGGCGATGATGTCAGTTATGGAGCAAGCTGGAATTTTGATTTTCTGTGAAACATCACTGGGATTTATAGATCAGTGACAAGAGTTTGGCTTCTCCCCTTGACCTCCCTGTGGTGTGATCTGACTTTGGACCTACTGCCTTCCTTTCCCATATCCTCGTTGTTTCAGTGGAGAAAAGGATCACGTGTTTTGGTGATCAGCTCCATTTATTACGACCTTGCAGGAATGCTGTGGTTTTCTCTGATTTTGCTTGTTTTTTAGTAACAAACAAAATAAACAGTGGCACAGGCCAAGAGACTCTGGTGAGTACTTCTCTTCAGTGTCCTCCTGGTGGGTCCTCACTCAGGACTGGAGAACTTTTCCACCAGTAAGGCTCCGTGAATAACGATGAGCAAGAATACTCCCCCCACCAGCTGCTTTTGGTTTTTTTTGGTAAAAAATTCTATTTCTCCCTTCTTTGTTCCTCCTTCTCTCACATGATAAAGCGTGAGCCTTGGTAGAGATCTGCTGTGCGGACATATGAACAATACATGGTTAAAAGGAGTAACTTTGGGGAGAGAAAAAGGTGAGAGAAGGGGAAGAATTAAGATTATGATCTGGTTGGGTTGTACTGATGTGGACCATCATCCTGTAAGCCCAGTTTAGACACTGCTGCTGCGAATTGTCTCTTGTGTATACAAAACGTCCAGAGATTTCACATGAAGTTTCAAGAAGAATAGCTTCCCTTCTTGCTTCCAACCACCACTTCCTAATTTAGACAGCAGAAGCACAACTCAGAGGTGAGTAGTGAGTCTGTGACAAGTCGGTGTGCGTGCATGTTACCAGTGTGACTTACTGGCCAGGGCCATACAGTAAGAGGTAAAACAAACAGGCAGGGGTTGCTTAATTCTGGAAAGTAAACCAAGCATTTTATGGGTTCCTTGGAGCCAGACTGAATATGGATCCTGGTACCATAACCATTTTTTTGCTCTGGACCTTGGAAGTGAAGCAAGGGCCCTGGTTTCTAGGACATACTAGAGTAGGACTGAGCACAACTCACCAAAAATACACATTTGAATTTCATAAGGTAAATTAACAAACTGCTGAAAGTCACTTTTTGTGTGTGTGTGGCTTCATACTCTGGACATCAATACCTGCTTGTTTGTTTGTTTTTCTTTTCTCAGCCTTCGTAGGATGAAATTTGTTCTTCAATGTTTTCTATTTTCAGGGCTGGATTTTATGTCTGTGGCCTTATTCTTTAACAGCGGTGTGCTGATGGATCTGTAGTCACTGGCACTTATTTTGCCTTTTCTTGGTGTACCTGGGCCTTGGAGCATGGAGCAGTGGGAAATCACAGTATGGCTGGGAGCTGGTGGCTGGACAGTGAGGGCACTTGGCTTCTATGTGAGCGTATGGCTGCGCTTCTCGGTCTGCTTGTGTTTCACGGCCTCACTGCCAGTAAGACCTTCACAATACCAAGGTTCCTCAGCCACCTTCTGTCCTATAAATATGTCCTCTTATGTCCTATAAATGTCCTCTTATTTGCATGGTGAAGGCAATGGACACGATTTCCAGGTTTCTGTTGCATAGTGCTGCTTACCTATGTGACAGCTGCCTGACTAGTCAAGAAAACTTCTTTCAAACTCCCACCTCCTCCCTCCATCCTTGCCCTTGCTTGCACAGAACAGTCCAGTAAAAAAGGTCTTAGGGAGTTGCCATAAATGCAGGGTTTTGTTCACACAAATATTTGCGAAGTCTTCCTTCAGGGTGTTCGCTCATGGCTTGCTGAGTAGGGAGTGATGATTATTTCCTCGCCAGCCTACAGTCTTCTTGCAAAGGTGTTGCAATTCCACTATGGGAAAGATCTGTTTTGCCCCAAAATGCTCAATATTTCACTCAAATTATGTCACTCACCAAGACACTCCTTTTGTTTCAGGAGCTGTGTTATGAAACTCTACCCTTTAAGCTAACTACTATTGGAAAGGAGAGGCTTGATTTTTGAGTGGATGTCTTTGATGCCTTGGGTGGTTCGAGTAAGGATCTGCCTCTCTCTTGCCGTGACTGACATTTTCTATAAATACGAGCAATTAAGCAGCCCGTAGCAGCTGCTAAGGAAGGAGATGTGCTGAGCACAAACCTGTGCCGCTCTCCTCCTGTTCCTCTGCCTCTGAACCACCACCTGCAATTCAAACTGCGAAAGGTGATCTGACTCTGACACGTTGGGTGAGTGTGAATCAGTGTTTGCTCTGTCCCGGCTCCTGCTCGGGAACAAAGCAGCAGGTTTTGTTAAAGTGTTCAATTTACTCTGAAGTTTGTCTCCTTTTTAGTCTGCTCTGAAGCTTATATATAAACATATGCTCATTTAATCATGTGTGAAACGGTAGTATATGCGTGGCCATATGTGAAGGGCTTGCTGTAGCAAACCTCCCTGTACTGATCCAAAACTCTGCTTTAGCAAATGTAAGTGTTTGGGTTAACAGGAGCCTAGAGGAGTGAACATCAGTCAAGCAAAAAGAGGGGGCAAATTCCTCTGACTTAAATGTATCAGCTGAGGACACAGCCCAAAGCACCAAAGAGCATGTGCCAAATTCAGTAGCTGATTTTCCCTCCAAGTTAAAGTCTGCGGTTTCTACGTGGACATTTTTAAGTGCACTGGAAGTGTGTGAAGTGTAGAATGATCTTGTGGCTTAGGGCTTGAGCTACTTTCCATCTCTTCTTTTTTCTTTTCTCTTTTGGACAGAGAAATCTGTATTGGAGAGGCTGCCAACCTTCTTTACCGAAGGTTTAAAACAAAACAACAGCAAGTATCACGGGGACTTGGCCAGGGGTGGCGGCTTGGTAGTGTAAGAAACCAACCCCCTTTCTGCTCCCCTGGGCCGTGTCTTTCCTTGTCTACCTGGCTCCATTCATGGCTTAGCAGCCGTGGCTGGGTCCGAGCTCGGAGGGGTGTTTGTGCTCCAGGGAAACCTGAGGCTGCTTCAGCTCTCTGGCTGCAGCCCTAGGAGTGACCCTGCGGCAGTCTGGGCCTCCGGGGCTGGAAATCGTAATTCCAGGGTCTGAATCAATCTTTGGAGGTGCTTGTCTTTCTCCAGAGGTTATAGTAGGAACTCAGTGGAAACTGAATCCTAACTTAAAGATAAGCAGGCTAAATTCAGGATTAGAGGCCCTCATGGAAGTCTAGGTGACACCTGCAGGCCTAACCCTGCTAAGAGGATGGAGCCACAGCTGCTTCCTCCACATGTGGCAATGAGGGAACCTGCCACATCCCTGCCAGGATCAGGCAGTGTGGAGGAGGGTCTGTGTGGACAGAGCACTCCTGGCTGTCCCTACCAGGTCAGGTCTGCCAGTGACACGCACCAACTAGATGTGTGTCCTCAGAGAGCTGCGTGGTTGGGTGTAAGCAACAACTTAGTGGGCCTGGGGGAGGGCACGTGTGTGTCCTGGTGGCCTTCCTGCCCCTGGGCAAACCCCACTGCCGGCAGGGACATCCTGCAGGACTCTGCTTTCTCTTACAGACCTTTTCCCTAAGCCTTTGCCCTTTGGGGAATTGGATGATCCCTCCTTCCCACAGGTGCCCCTCTTGTATGCAACGATGGGCCACCTCTCACGGTTTCCTCGCTTGCCTCCCTCCTGCCTCAGGATGAAGCTCCAGTGCATGGCCCTGGGCTCCCTGTCCCTCCTGCTGCTCGTGGGCTGCCTCAGCGCCCTCAAGACCTCGGGCATCAACCTGCGCACCTTCGCGGGCTGTGCCGTGCGGGAATTCACCTTCCTGGCCAAGAAGCCGGGCTGCAGGCGGCTGCGCGTCACCACGGACGCGTGCTGGGGCCGCTGCCGCACGTGGGAGGTGAGCGGGACCCGGGGCACGAGGGTGCGCGTGGCCGGCGGGCGTTGACCGGTGCCTTCCCGCGACCGCCATGGGAAGGTGGCTCTGCTCCTGGAGGAGCTGTGGTGGGTTTCTGAAGACGAAGGCACGTGAAGACAAGGGTCATATCCCCCTTGGTGACCACCTCATGGCCCTTGCAGTTGAGCGCTTTGCTGAACGTTGTTCGCTCCTCCCTTCCCCTGTCTCGGAGAGACGAGTACCATGTGCCAATATTAATGAAGCACTTATGTAATACTCCTATTATGCAATTTGAAAGCCTCTTACAGCTTAAACATTTAAGGAGAAGAGGCCTTTATTACTTTACTGGAAGAAAATTCCCTCGAGATTAAGATGGAGCTCCCAATTGATGCGTAGTATATTTTGTTCCAAAAAGCAAATCCCAAAGATAATGTCTGATTTCTAATTCAGTACTGTTTTAAATCATAGCCTTGTATAAACACAAAGGAGCTAGTTTGGGAGCATGGAGAGGCAGCAAGAAAGAGCCTGAGTCAGTCTGCACACACTCCAGAGAAGAACTTTCTGCCTGGCTTCATCTTCCACTCAACGGCTCAAGGGGCCCAACCCAGACCATTGGATTCGGCGATTTTTCCAGTGACTCCAGAGGGGTTTTGCCCATGTAAACGCCAGGGCTCTCTGTAGCTGAGCAGAGGAGCCAGGGCTATGTGCTGGTTCTTACCCTCCTCTTTCACTGCTGCAGTGGGGAAAGGCCACCAGCTGGCAGATGTCCCCTGTTGAATAAGGGTCCTTCAAGGGAGCTCTTTCCTGCCCCATGGCACCGGCACCCCGAGCTCCTCAGCACCATCCCTTACTGTGCTGCGAGTACCACGGGGAGGTCAGCTAGCTAAATGCATCTGTTTGGTGTCTCAAACAGCTTCTAAAAAGGACTGTGGTAAGTGTGAATGGAGGGGCTGATAAGAGGAAGAGTGTCTGGATGTCTCCTGGTGGGATATTGCCTCTGCTGTTTTTATTTTTATTTTTCTTCACCATCATTCTCAGTTTTTAGGGCAGGTTCCTTATGTGAGTGGAAAAAAAAAAACCCCAAAACCTCCTGGCTGTGTTAGCTTATGCTCTTTCCCATCTGAGTAAGGGAAGAGATTATAGCGTCTCCCATTCCTGTCTGTCTTGCACCTCTTTGGACTTTGGGGGGAAAAAATTTGGCTTTTGTCAAGGAAAAACTCACTTTTTTCCCTCAAAACGATGCCACCATGATAATGCCTGGGAGTGTGATATTCAGAGCCTTCGGGCTCCCATATTTTCCTGCTCCCTGAGGTCGGACTGCAGCCGTCTCTGCTGTTTGAGCGGGTTCCTCGCAGGATGTGCAGTCTGACTGGGAAGGCCAACCTGGCTGAACCTCCCTCGCCGTTTGGCACCTGGATGCACCTCTTGTCTCCTGGCAGCCTGTGCAAGCAGAAGGGTTTCCAGCTGCAAGCATTTTCTTTGATGAGAAATCAATGCTTTTGGAAGCAAGCAGCTGCTTTTGGCAAGCATGTGCGTTTGCTTGAAACACTATTATTCTGCTAAACCCCAGCATTTTGGATAAGCTCTTGTTTTCCTTCAGGCAGCCTTAATGGGAGCTTTAGATGAGCAGGCACATGCACATCCACCCACTCCCCTGACGGCAGCATCCCAAAAAGCAAGTGTTGAAGGATGCAACCTAAGAATTATTTCCATAGTCCTTTCTATCTTGATCCAGTGGCTCCTGTATTTACTCTGGATCCCTTTGAAGGTACTGAGACTCTGGATGTTTTTTCTTGCTTCTTTCCTAATGCCACATTTCTCCGCAGAAACCAGTGCTGGAACCGCCTTACATTGAGGCTTACCATCGTGTCTGCACCTACAATGAGACCAAGACGGTGACGGTGAAGCTGCCCAGGTGTGCCCCCAACGTGGACCCCTTTTACTCCTACCCCGAGGCCATTAGCTGCAACTGTGATGTCTGTTCCACGGCCACTACTGAATGCGAGACTGCCTGAGCTCTCCTTTCCCTGGTCTGCCTAGGACGGGGCAAATTCTTCCCTGCCTTTATACCCCTGGCATCTCTGGCAATACAGCGGGTATAAACCAGGCCAGAATTTGAGCCGTATGTCTAACACTCCTAATCACTGACTTTTGGGGGCATATGGGGCTTAATTGCTTCTTCCCATCCTGCTCTTTAAAGCATGTAGAGATGTAGATGATGTAGCGATGTAGTATGCAGCTTTGCAATGGCAAATTCTATGGGAAAAAAAGGAAGAAAGGATGCAATTTCCCTTCTTGACAGATATTTTGTAGTATGTGACTTGTCTTCCTGCAGAAATGGAAGCTGAGTACAAAGGCATTATGGACTGGGTAACAACCTCTTAATTAATTTCTGTTTTTCACACCTTTCCAGGAATGTGAATGAAAAAAGCAGTGCTCTGCGTGCCCTATCACTTCTTCTTAGACCGAGGTCTGTCAGGAGTAGCTGTCAAAGATAAGGCCTTAAGGCCAATGAAGTAGAAACTACCTTGAAATTAGGATGAATGCAACCTAAGCCTTGACTCAGCAAGGTGTGTAAGCTTGCAATCAAGTATTTTGCTGAGTATTTGTGGAGTAAAAGTTAAGCACATATTTCAGTGATTTAATTTGAGCTATTATATTGAAAAAAAAATCGTCTTGCAAGAGAAAATTATTTTAAAAGGGAGAAATGCATTAAATCTGCAAAATCAATCGCCCTGGGATAAGAAAGAGTCTGATTTCATGTAAAATGAGAGGCTCTGCACAGCCCAGGGGGGTCTCTCTTGACCATTTCCAGAACTAAAGAGGCAATGAACCCAAAATACATTGGTTGTGGCTGGGCTTCAGTGAGGCCTGGCTGCCTCACTGCACATGCTCCATGTGGAGTATTCCCACCTGTTCCTGTGCTGCTCAGCCCTGCTCAGCCCTGCCTCTCAGGAGGATATGAGAGTCCTCCAGTGCCCACAGCCCCCTAAGTGCCTTGTCCTCCCATTCCTAGCTGGAAGAGGACAGATCTTTGTTCATCCCTGATTCCTCTGCTGAACAATACAGGAATTTGGGGAAATAATGAAAAATCTGCAAAGCAGCCTATGACACAAAGACAGCTTCTCAGATAGCTGTGAGGATCCCTGCTCCGAGTAATATCAGCACCTGCATTCCCATCTGGTTAAGTGCCTTTCCATCTCCTGCATTTTCCAGATGAGATTGTATCCCTGAAATTTCTGTAAGTGTCCTGTCCTTGCTAAGACTTTTTTTTCCCTTTTTTTCATTTAAACTGTAAAGTATTATTTTCAGTAACTTTTTTTTCTCTCAGTTACTGTAACTTTTTTGTCTGTGGAATTAAATCTGTAAGCCACACTAGCTGGGTAGAAGGGAGGTGATTTTATATTCCTGCCTGCTGAAATTCCAGAATAGTGACTGCTGTGTTAAACAGCAGCAGCTTTCTGCTGATGTTGGTGTTAAGAGCCTTTTAGAACATCCTTGCATTTTATATTGGGTTGCATCTCACAATCTCTCCAGTCTTGTTATTGTTCTGGCATGACAACTGTGCATATGATATCTACAAATTATTTTCTGTATCTTTAATAAATGCAAAAATCGTAGCATGAGAGCAGTTTAAAGCAATGAGTCCCTCTTTCTTAGAGGCTTCTCTCTTGGAATATGTGTAAGTTGCTACAAACTCTGTCCCGGAGATGTGAACACCTGCAAAATATCTCCCTGATGCTCTCACATCTCACACCTTGGCTGTGCTGCAGGCCCAGGACTAGGACGAGGGTTAGAAAGTGGCAAACTTCTTTCCTTTGCAGCCGTCAGGAAACAAGGATATTATTCGATAGGGATACGAAGGGATTTGATAACCTGTCCCTGGGTATTGAAGGCGGGTTAAATTTGTCCAGTGTTTAGGAGAAAACACTCCTGGGTGGAAAGGAAGGTTTTGCCTGATGTGGTAACAGCCAGACAGAGACAGTGCAGGAGGAGTGGGAAGAAGGTACTGCCTGAAACCAAGCTGGCATTTCTTGATGTTTTAAGGAGAAGAGCAAAAGTGAAGGTGGAAGCTGCTGGTTTGCTGTGGGTCACAGAAGCACTGTGAATGCCAGGAGCCACCAGCCCAGTTCACTAAGTTTCAGGAGCCAACTTAATTCTTGCTGCTAAGAATTCCAAATCCTGTCTCTTTCAGAAGCTTTTGCCCTACAGAGTCACACTGTTACATTCCCACCAATTTCAGCACTTCCAGTCAGGTCTCCTGGCTTCTGCCTTCTCATATGGTGCAGCTGTGACGTTATGTCCAAGTCAAATTTTGTGGGCAATCAAAATAGCCCCAACAGTCCAAGGGGTGAGAAGACCCTGTCTGAGGTTGCCTTCATCTCCGCGGGGGGCCTCAGTGTTCTTCAAAGCCACTGATTTAAATCCTTCTCCTTCTTCCGACCTATCCAAGGCAATTGCCCTAAATTGAACAGTAAAAAAGCACCAGCCAAAAATCCTCACAAATTGCAACTTCTCCTAAGTGCAGTTTAATTTTGTTTCACTTTTATTATCCAGCACCAAAGAAATTTGACTCTGGATTTATTAAGGGAACATGACTTCTCTGGGAGAACTGTCTTTGCAAAGCAGGGGCCAGAAAGACTCCCTCCTTGTTGTTGAACCATTCACAGACCTTCCAGATGAGCAGTGGCAAATCCATGGGTTTCTTTACGCCTCCCTCTTCTGGATGCTGGACATGGTGATAGGGCTTTGCTCCTGCTAGAGATCCACTGGGTCTTGAGGTTCAATGGCTCTTGCTCCCTTGTGGCAGATGCTGCATCCAGCCAGGCTGAGCGTGTCAGAAATCAGCCAGGAGGATGTTTCACCTCCTCTTCAAAGGCGAATGACTCGCAGTGAGAGGGAGGGCAGGAAGAGGCTCCAGACGAGTGTTTCCTGCCTTGGCTGGCTTGTTTTCTGGAGGATGGGCAGGCAGCTCCTGCCTGTTCTCATTGTGCTCACAGGAAAACACAGCGACTGTCATACTGGGTCCGAGCAAAGAACCATCTACCCCAGTATCCTGTCCAGCAGCAGATGCTCAAGGAAACGTTTGGGCACCAGAGTGTACAGAAGTGTCCTTCCCAAATTACACCACCCAGCTTTAGCAGGCAGCAGGCTGGGGACTTTCTGCTCTGGAGGATGCACTTGACACCTCGTTGTGAAACACCCACATACCTGTTCTTTACACCACTGCCCCAGGACTGGTCTGACCTTGGTAATGCTGGTGACTACTGCCAGGTAAAGAAATTGTATTCCAGGCCACAAGCTCTGAGCTTTGGAACTGTCCTGACTCCTCTAGGGAAGTATCAGTTTATAGTAGCTGATGTAGCAGTTTATAGTAGGTCATTTGGGCTGCAGTGCCTTTACTTTTTTATAGGAACAGACCCTTGCAACCCTTTGTCTTTGTGAGCTCCCCTAGGAGAGGCTGCCTGCGGAGAATCTCTTTCTCTGATGAAATTTGCTTTAGCCCAGTCACTACTAGGGGTTTCCTGCAGAGAGGATGGGATTTATGGTCTTAATCTGAAGACCAGACTGACTGGTCTAGACGATTGCTTCTGGTCTGGAAATCAATGGAAGGGAAAAGCTGGGTAACAAAAGTAGCAGCCTTTTTTTTTTTTAACAAGATCCATGTCTCGGCACTGGATCCCTGGAGGAGCAGAGCCAGTCATAGTCTTGATTCCAGTCCAGCCATTAAGAGTTGTCTTTCTTCATGTCATTTCTTCAGCCTTTTAGCCATTTGGCTTCCTCTCCAGCCTCTCCTGCTCTGTCTGTTGGGGTGGAGGTTACATAACTCCTCATCTTCATCACTGTCACTGTTTGCTGGGGAGTTTTATTACCCACGTGCTAGGTTTGTCAGTGAACAACAACTACCGTCAAACCTCCTAGTGCTTGAGTTAATGCTTTCCCTAGGGACTTTATCAGGAGAACTCCAGTATCTCCTGGACTGCCTCAAAATGTGTCACTCCAAAAGACTTCAAATATTCAGGAGAGGAAAAAAAATCCTTTCATAGTGCTATGATATCACAGTGGAGACTTGGACACTAACGCCAAGGACCTTTCTTAAAAGAAATAGCAATGTTGTATCTGAAGGAGCAATGAACCAACTATCTTAATACAGATGGAGAATGGGAGGCTAAAAATCATCCTGCATTGCTCAAGGGGCACTGAAAGGTGCTGGTGCTTCCCAGACCACTAAGAAACAATCCTATCTGCGTGAGCAAGTATTCCCCACCCAAATTATCCTATTAGATGTGACTCGCATCAGGATAAATAAATAGAGCAGCACACCTTCTCCAAATGATGCTGTCAAAACACTTAGTAACACATTTATTTTGTTAAAACAAACTATGTACAATAGAAGATATTAATGTGCAGTTATAATATACAATAATTACATGTTTAAAAGAGGATAAGCAAATGAGTACAGAATCATGTGCTGTAAATAGAAAACTAATACTGTTTACATGATTTTTTTTTCGTAGCAAAACATAATTGCTGGAAAACTGCATTTCCGTGATTTGAAATTTTATTGCTTTGATGTGAATTTAGGAGATTTGATTTATCTTTGGAAAAATAATATGCCACTCAAAGGTCAGGCATAACTTTCTAGTACTATTCCTTTGGTTTTCCAGCCCCAGATTCCAGAAATATTGCACGTTAAAATTTTTAAGAGAGAAAAACTCAGTTGTTCTTGTGGACTGAAGTTAATGACTCTTAACCTGCTAAAAACTGCTAAGTCCTGCTTTGTGCTGAGGTCAATGCACTGTCTTCACAAACAAACTCCATTGGAATAACTAGTTTCACTGTTAATTTGCTGTAACATTAGGGGAGAAAAGGAAGGGAATTTTCTTGTCTTTTTGTTCCCAGGGAGGCAGGGGATCTCTTTGCAGTGAAACTCTTGCATTTAGCAAGTGCATCAGCATCACGGTGGGTAAGACTGGATTCAGCTCTCCTTGTACTTGGTGTCCAGCAAAGGGCCACCTCCATACCCTCACCAGCAGCCTCCCTCTCCGATGTCCTCCCAGCCACAGGGTGCTGTGGAGCCCCAGGATCCTGGTGTGACTCCATGGAGGCCGCTCCGAGCCCGCGAGCTGGACTCACGTGCCCGGTGTCCTGCCCTGCTCTGTAGATCACTTCCTGTAGATCACTGCCCTGCACCCTAGATCACTTCTGCTCATGAGCGAGAAGACGTTGCCAGCATCTTTCCTCTTTTGCATAGTTTTAGGTTGTGGCTTATTAATGAATTAATATTTATAAGTTTGAGGAAAGTCTGGACTTGTTTCCTCCACTTGCCCGACACTCACATGGGCTAGAGCAGTTCTGCTAGGTTGGCATTGCTGTCTCAGCAGCTCCCTGTTTCAGGGAAGTATATGGTAGCCCTACTATGGATATAGCTTAAACCCCAACTGCTTTGACAGACCAGGCAAAAATTTGTATGTGCCTTCAGTACAATTAGCTGTTGTGCTGAGAGACCTGGAGGCTGTGGACTGGTGACAGCTGTTGCCTCCAAATTGACCAGAACTGGTCCTATAGGGAGCTCAGACTGATATTTGGCCAGAAAAAAAGATTTTAAAAAAACAAATAAATCTGGCATCTTGGATACTACTAGGATGAGATGAAACAAATGACACCAATAAACGGAGTGTCAAACTCAGCAAACTTGCCTATTCTTCTTGAATATTTACACTGTTATCAAAATCATTGTCATCTTCAGCCTCAATAGTGGTTGGAACCAGCAGTTATGAATCCAGGCTCCGAAGCTGAGTTCAGCTCAGCGAAGTCTCCAGATGCCTAACTTCTGCTAGAAGTCAACAGCCAGCAGCCAAAAGGTATAAACCATTCTTGGAGCTGGCTCAAGGTGTCTGCTCAAAACTTGGACAGCCAGAATAATAGGCAGAAAAGGAGGAAAATCAACAAAGGCATTCTCAAATGCTTTCTGCATTAGTCACATGTGGACTCCATTGAAATTTTCCATTGTCTCTGTGAGAACCGAAATGAAGCCAACGTTTAGCATCTTTAAAAATGCTGCCCTAAAATTATAGTTAGAAGAGGCAGCCAAACGTCGCCTTATGGCCTGTACATTCTGGAAGAGAGTGGGGATCATCCTCAGAGCCTATTTTTGTTAGTAGATAGTTTCAAAGTCAAAGAGATTTCTTGCCATTGACAGCAGTTCATGTGATTTTTTGCTTATATCTCTGTGATATGTAGGTTTGTCGGCTCATTTTCTAGTTACAATGAGGTTCATAGACTTGACCAGGAAAATATATCCTTGTTTGTGTTTCTGAAAGCTCTAAGTGAAACTACAGAATAGAATATAAGATTCTGTCATGGTAGTTATAGGAGTTCCCCTGATATCTTAAAATGAAATTCACCTTTCTGGATCAAACTGCTTGAATGTGCTGCTGGGCACTGATTTTACAGCACTCCTCTGAAGCAGAAGAATAGATGCTATTTTTTTTGTCAATCCTTACTCCTAATTGGTGCTTTTCCCCACCTTCTTGATGCAGTAAGGTTTCTATTCATGTCTTGTTTTGCCAGGTGAGGAGAGTTTACATCACAAGCCATTGCCGAAGTCAGTGGGAGACTTCTTCCTGCCTTCAGAGGGCCTTTATTCCCTACAAGGGAAGTTAGTATTTATAATACATTTTTTGTCTTCATTTTTACACCGAACAAAATCGTGTCATCTGTCACAGATAGCTCTGTGCTCACCTCCTGTCACAGCAGCCTCTCCTGCATTCCTGCTAGAGTTGTGAGCCATTCTGTTATTTGTAGGTTTCTTTTTAAGCAGCATAAAATACAAATTCTCTTTAGGGAAAAGGAGAACACGGGGAGCAAAGCACATGTGGCCAGACCCCTGTAAGCTACCTCCTTTTTGAACAAATGGTCCTTGGGCCAACATTAGCATATGTTGCTTTGCTTTGGTGGAGAAAGCAAATGAGCTTTCAAACAAACCTGACTTGAGATGAACTGATGCCATTACAATTTAGTTTCAATCTGGATGGCGTTCAATACTGTGAGCCAAGATGTGCATACTGGGCCACTGTGGGGAAAAAAAGCTGCAGAAAAGGGCATAGGCTACGAGAAATAAGCTGCATAAGCAAGGAGGCATCTTTCGTGTCTGAATTAGAGGGATGTTTTTGTTAGAAAGCAGCTCAGTGAAAACACATCTGCTAGGCACATGCTGTCAGTGTAATTGGCCACTGGGTTGCTTGCTACGTACAAGCCTAGGTGTGATGAGGGCAGCGGCAGAAATTATTTGCAAGCATTTCCGCAACCTTTTCCAAGCTCCTTCTAAGGAGTCTCAAATTGGGTCTCTGGAGTCAGAGAACAATATCTTGGATGAGACCTTGACAGCTTGCTTTCCATGGGAGATGAAGCTCATGCATCTTTATCAACAGGCCAGGAATGAAACTTCCCCTCTGTACGTGGTGGAGATTTTCCTACCCCTGAGGGAGATCAGCTCCTTGCCTGGAGTTTGCTGCAGTGCCTGTTTCTGGGGAATTGCACTTGATTTGTGTGGTGACAAGCTCACGGCTTGACTTCTTTCCCGGTTCATTACTTGTTTCCTTTCTATTGTGCTGCCTTGGAGTTTGCATTTAACTGACAGATTGTGGCGCTGGGCAGGGCAGACGGGGTAATTTGTACAATGGGAATGCAAAATCTCTGCTTTTTGGGGGTACACTGGTCACCATCAGCACTAAAGGAACTGGAAGAGCTTTTGTTGTAGACTAAGTACATGGACGGATCACTAAAGGCACCACTCAGGGTCCCTCATTTACATGAGTGGTACCACTGGGATGGAAGGAGACACGAGGAAGCTGGAGGCAATTCCTTGTGACGTAAAATCGTCTGCACCATGGCAAAAAGTGACACAATGTGGCTCCTTAATAAATGTAGTTTCCTTGCATATGATGATGCAGTGTGTCAAGCTCTCTCTTGGCTTATTGTTGGTGCAGAAGCTGCCCCCTAATAAATGTAGCTTAGGAAGGACTTGGACATTGGTTGCATTAAGGAAACATCATCAAATAGGTTCCTGGAAAAGTTTCTACCCTTTACAGCTCTCTTAACTCTGTTCCTTTGAAGAAGGATTCAGGGTCTGATTTCCAGCTAATGTTACAGGGGAAAAAACCTCCTTTTACCTAGCAAACATTTACTGATTATCTTGTTACTAAAGGTACATAAAAATAAGCTGTATTTTCTCCGTAGTGCCTTATGCCTGTGCTTGCCCTGTGCCTGCTGTTTTGGTATTTCTGAAAATATGCTTTGCTGCCTGTTCACACACTGTCTGTTAGCTCTTAGAAAAGATATTAGGTACAATTTCCAGATAGCCAACGTGTCTCCTTTAGTCCACCTACAACATATAAGGCCCATTGGCCTGGCTATTCCTCCTTTTCCAAAACAACAGTGTAACAGGGCAGATCCTTATACAAATGCCATGCTGCATGTGTATAGGAAATCTAACACAGGAATAACACAGTTTGAGGGACTAAGAGGCTGTTTCTCAGTGGATTTTAACCGCTTTCCTACCTTTGCAATGCTTGAATTTCAAATTTTCATCAGCTAGAAA
Source organism: Eudromia elegans (assembly GCA_003342815.1). NCBI lineage: Eukaryota > Metazoa > Chordata > Aves > Tinamiformes > Tinamidae > Eudromia > Eudromia elegans. The sequence continues at coordinate 5,802,469 of PTEX01000023.1, read as the reverse complement.
AACTTGTGGCCGTCCTACTTCAGAACCTTGGTAGGCTTGACTTTGTATGTGCACAGAAAAAGCTGCCTTGCTGCAACACTTTTTGTGTGCATAATAATACTTTTCTATCTGCTTTTGATGCAATGCAATGATTCATTCAAAGTTCTGTAGCTTAATACATTAAGGTAGTAACATTTTATCTTCTACATCAGGGTATGTATTTTTTTTGTTAATTTTCCTCAAGCTACTGCAGTTATATTAGTGCTATAACTGCCTATTTAATTTCTGATTTAATGTGCCATCCCATTAGTATTAATAGGCACCCCCGATACCAGGCAGCACACACGAAATGTCATTTGAATATGTGGGGCTTTCTCTGATGCATGCTGGGTTTGCTACATTGCACTTTCCCAGCGTGTTCATTATCCTGTGATAAGCTCAGCTGTCAGTCTCGGGTTTTATTTCCTCTTCATTTTGTGAAGCTAGAAGAATATCTGTCAGCTCCAGCCTGAGTGTTTGCATTGCACTTTGGCTAACACAGGCTTCACTTATTTTACCAGAGACTTGTATATATGCTAGCAGTCTGCAGCAACCTGAGTCAGGTGCAACAAATAATCGTCCCATTTTATTTCCACTGAAGTAAATGGCAGCTCAGGGAAGCTCTAATGCTTTCCTCTGAAATCTGTTGAAAGCTTTTTTCTTGTTGTTTCAATGGACTTACACTTCCTATGTAATTTTATATTTAATTCAATCCTTGCTGGGTAAAAGCAACAGGTCAGTGGAACAAAACTTGATCGTGTTGGTGTCTTGTATTTGGGTTGTATTGGGGCGTCTGATTTGGTTTCTGCTGGGGTCCATGATAAACAAAAATGTGCTAGAGTGAAAGGAGGAGCTTGGATCCATAAACTCTCTTCCCTTAAGGGTTGGCCTTGCCCTCTCCATGCCCTCTTGTCATGGAAGGTCCTTCCTGAGGACCACAGCCCACTTAGACATCACTTGTAGTAAGGAAGACGGGAAAACAGGGACAAAAGAAGTAAAGAACAGTGGGAGAAGATGGAGCACGAAGGGATATAGCTAATGGATGTGTTTTTAGCTCCTGCATGATGGGTTACATCAGCATGACCTTTGGCTTTTTTTTTCCTTTTGGGTTATTTTGGTCTCTTGGGTGAGAAGATGTGGACATCCAACTGCTCTGTACAGAAAATTTTCAGTTGCCGTTACAATATTGTCCTTTGGGTCCTCAGAGGGGAAAGGAGGTTGTTCCACCGTGGCATTTCCTGTCTAGGGCAATATTCTTTGGTGGCAGAATTTCCTGGTTTCAGTATGCTAACGCAATAATTTTACTAGCCCTGCTCTTCTTCTCCCAGCTTATGGAAAAATGGCTCAGCCCGAACATTCTCCTGTAAAAATACAGTTATTTGCATTTTTTTGTTGTAAGAACATTCCTTAAGTCTGGAGGTAAATGTTGATCTGTTTTGATAGCTCGGGTGGAGCGACACACAGATTCACTGTTAAGTGAAAAAAACAGCAATCGCTCCAACCTTAACTTTCATGTAGTTTGAACAACCTAAAGTTTATCCTGAACTAGCAAGTCTTATAAGAAAAGTAATTTAAAAATACATCCTACCTATAGTGTATATCTTACATATTAGAAATCTACAGATCTCCATGTGCTTTCAGTCAATTCAGATTCAATTCCGAAGTACGCTAAGTTCCTAATTTTCATCAATCCTTGCTTAAGGCCACAGAGTTTCTCTTATTTCTTTTACCACCTTTAATTCTTTTTTTTTTTTTTCTTTTTTTTTCCACACAGCTCCTTCCCCTTATTCCTAAGGCGAAGACTCAAATAGGAGCAGGCATCCTGATTTATACTGGCTCGGCACAGGCTGCAACAGGCTGCACACAGGTCTGGAGGATTAGGAAAGCACGAAGACATAAATGGGCCTAGCATGATACAGCTTGGAAGTGTCGCAGAATGGAGGGCTCCTCCTTGGGTAAAAAAGGACCCCTTTCTGGTCATGTTCCCCGTTTCGGTTGCCTGTGACCTTCATTGCCTTTCTAACCTGCTCGGTTTCATTGGACTCGTCTCGCTCTTCTCTGCAGGTGACTTCACACGATGGTGCAGCAGCCACGATGGTGGCACTTTGCGCAGCGCTTCTTCTTCTTCTTGGGGTGGAAGATGGTGAGGATCGCTTCGTCAAAGACGGTTTTTAGGCCTTTCTGCGTGAGGGCTGAGCACTCTAGGTAGCACTGAGCTCCGATCTTAAAGAGAAGAGAGAAAAGGTGAGTTCCTGCCGTGCAGAGAGTCCAAATAGCCTTGTTCCAGCACCTTTCTCCATGCACATGCTGTCTGCCTAGACCTTTGAAAAACGAGTCCAGGTCCTATCTCTGTTTCATATCCAACTGCCTAAGTGACTGAGGGACAAGATCAGGTCATGCAAGCGCGGGAATGGGACATACACCCATATCTCATCACAGGAGCAAGATGTGGAGCAGGAGTTCCCAGCCAACCCTTCAGGTCACTGAGTACCTCATGGGCCGGGATTTTGGCCTCCCATCCACACAGCAGTGGGTTTTGAGGAGGTGCTGGCTGAGGGTGGGTGCGCAATTGATCACTATCTGAGTCCTTTGCCTCTGCTTCTGCTCTGTGAGGAAGGTGCAATAGCACGGAGGCTTCCAAGGCCTTTCTAGACCTCTGTGCTACTACAAATTGCATGGTTGAGATAAACGAGAAGTGAGATAAATGAGAAGAGTAAATGAGAATCGAGTTCTTGGTGTTTTTGTGAGGGATACTTCTATCCCTGTGCTGTTGCTACCAAGCATGGGGAAATGCACTTAGGGGCTGTTAAATCAAACAGAAGGATATGAGACGCTTTCGATGCAGATGTCTCATTTAGGTAGGAAACAGGCTGCTGTGGTTCCTATGCTCTGTTGCTGACTCATGGGATTTAGGAGCAGCTCATATTTTCTCAGCAGCATAAGCAAAACTACCTTTCCACCATCTTTTTTCCACCACCCCAAAGTAAATAACCAAGATTGCAGTACTTCCCAGGGCTTTGGCTAGGGTAAGGTCAGCAGTGAAATACATGTAGCTGTCCCTTTGCAGACTGTTGTCCCAGGCACCTTGCTGCTTTGCCTACAGCTCGTCAGGATGATTGGGAGTTGCACCCTGTGTCCGAATCCAGTGAGTCTGAATGCAGACTGTGGTCCCTGGGGCCAAACAGGGACTCCGGAGGAGTCCACCATTAAACAAAACAAGCCCAACGTAAAGCTGTGATGAACTGGTCTCGCAAGACCTCAGGAGAAGACGTTACCTCTTTGGCTAGCTTCACTCCATGCTCATAGGTGAGTGGTTTCTCCTTCATGTAAAGTAGCCGAGCCAAAGTTTTGGGATCATCACGAAGATCAATCTAGTGGAAAACACATAGACCTCCTGCTCAGTACCACCTAGATCTAATACCTAAAACAGATATTCACAGCTTTGCAAACCCAGTCTCCTTGCATAAGGAGAGTCTCCTTATGCCCTGTTTTTTGCCCTCCTGAATTCAGATGATACTTCAGAAATGATGGACACATGTGCTTTCCATTTGTTTTTATATATATTTTCTGGCTAACATGAGTTAGTTCTACCTGATTGGTTATTGGCCTCTCTGGAGGCTGCAGCTCTGATACTGCGGTCTAGCAAAGACGTGGCATCGTGCTTCTTTTCAGTGCCTTGTGCAATGCCATCTTGGAAAATGCCTGGAAAAACTTGGGCTATATTATAAAAAGAGGCTGCTGGGATCCTGCACTGCATCAGACATAAAATACTGTGACAGACCAGAGAGATGCAGCTCAGGGTCTGACTGGCTTGAAACAAAATCTTTTATTTCTATGGGAAATATCAAAGCGAAACATTCGGGCGTTTTGAACCCATCCATTTTCAGCATATGTTCCAACAAATAATACTAATACTTTAAAATGAGTGTTTTAGATTATTACAGCATGGAAAACAAAACTCGTGCTTGAATGATTAGAATTTCTTCCAGCATGAAGATCCTGGTTCTGATCAGGACTCGATCTGTTTCACTAACTTGGCTTCAGTTACTGTCCAATGTGGCAGTGTTTGGACATTGCCCAGAGCGCAATATCTGAGAAAACTGGGAAAACCAGTATACTGGTCTCTGGCCATTCTATGTCTTGGAAACAAATCCGTGTTTAAAGATTTCTTGATTGATTGATTCATAGGTTTTATGGCCAAAATAAAATGTTTTTATCGTTTAATCTAATAGAGCACAACAAGGATGGTGACTCAGTTGCTGTGGTGTTGATCTAAAGAGTAAGGGAGGCTGTTTCCTGCCCATGTCTCTAAGTCAGTGGAGTGGTTAATTATTCTTGTTCTTAAAACTTGGTTTGAGGTTTGGTCTGCTTCTAAGCCATAGTCTTGAATACATATATATATATATTTTTCCCACTAAAGACCTGTCAGAATTCTCTTCTCCCTATGCATATTTGTGCTTTGGTACATACTAATGTCCACTTGGGTATAAAAGCAGGGATCAGCAGTGTCACTGGTGACGTGCATGGTGGGACATCTGCACGCTGGCTTCCATTCACAATCCCTGATTTTCCCTCTAATTGTTGAGCCTGGCTGCATTCCGCGTGGGAAGTGAAAGAGCTGCTCCCCCGGGCCCATACCTGCGTTCCTATGAGCACATAAGGCACGTTGGGCATGCAGACTTTCAGCTCGGGAACCCACTCTTCCTGGACATTGTGGTAGGAGGCTGGGTTCACCACGGAGAAGCAGATCAGGAAGACATCCGTGTTGGGGTAGGACAAGGGTCTCAGCTGGTTGTAGTCCTCCTGCCAGAGAGGAAAGGCGATTGCATGAGTGAATGGAGAAGGGCAGAGCTCTTCATGGAGAGGGCAAAAGGGCATGTTTGATTCGTGCGTGTGGCCCCCGCGTTATTTGTGGTGATGATGTTGGTGTGGTGGGTAATGATCAACTCACTGGTGGTATAATAAAAAATGACATTTGTGTGAAAATCGATCTTGAGGTTGTGTGTGTGCTTGGCTCGGCCGTCAGGCAATACAAGAGTAGCCTATGAAATTTGACTCTCGCTGCTGGCAAATATTTGCACGTCTAGGGACTTTTCTGTTAATATTAGGGGTATCATTAATATTAGCAACGCCTTCTCATGGTGGTTGAGAAGAGGGCAGACTTTCTACAAGCTGGAAGGGCAGCTGTGCTGTGCAGCGAGGTGCCTTTGACCCCTGGGTTTCTAGCAGGAATGTGGGTCCCTTCTCAGGCTGGAGATTTAGGGAGTGAGCAGAGGTTTTGCAAACTGTGTGAAACAGGGACTGACCCCAGTGAGAGCACACGATGCTGCAGCTGGTTGGTAATTTTCTGTTGCAACTTTTTTCTGCCTGTCAGAAAATTTCAACACAACGAAATAGATATTTCTAGTGGGGATACACCTGTTTTGAGCACTCTTTTTTTTTTTTTTTTTTGAGAGGTGCAGAATTAGAAAGGGGGAAAGAAGCACAAAGCTGGAGGGTGGGAAGGAGTAATTCAGTGTGTTGTCAAACCCCAAGACAGGCCTTTGCCTTAGCGCTGCTGCACTCCTGGCAGGCCTCTAAAATCTCAGCAGTGCTGGTTATAATGGTCAGAGACTTCTACCAGTGCAATTTTGCTTTATTAACAAAGAAATAGTGGATAACTCACTGGGGAAAACAAAACAAAAAAGAAAGATGTACAGTTGTCCAAATTTGATATAGGGAAAAGCCTGCCCAAAGGAGAAACTGGTGCAGGATTATGCTACCATGTGCCCAGAGTGGATGTTAGGTTCAGCATCACTTCTGTTTTCCCTTGCTTGAGTCAACAAATGGGAGGGCTTTAATTACTATGAGTTGAGCTGAACAAAGGCTTTTTTCTAAATTTCTCGTTCACTAAGTAGGCAATTTTAAAGTGACCCAAATGACTTCTGAATAGACAACTTGTTTCCAGAAAACAATAATAAATTATGTCAAGACATTTTGCTCTAAATTTTTCTAAGAAGAGAAATGCTTTGTTTTTGTTATTCCTAAAGGAAGTTTAGGAAATATCCTGAACTACAAACAAAATGTTTTGTATTGAATGTCTGGAGCAGTATGACAGGCAAATCCACTAACTAACTGAATGCCCCTTCTCCCAAATTCACTTTGACAAGCCCCAGTTACTGCCTCCAGCCCCAGACCCACGGCAGTTTGCAACGCTTGCTGCATATTTCCCAATGAGCTCTGCACAGTTTATTTGATGATACTTTCTGACTAGGTTTAGTTAAAAATCATTCTCTCTTTGACCCAGCTCTATGGAATAGGGTAAGTTTTAATGTGAGGCAGTTTCAATTAGCAGAGCATGGTCCGGGACCGTGGTCCCTCAGTGAGGATTTTCCCTCGATGCATATTCTAATATAGCTCTGTGCACTGGGCAAGGTCAGTAATGCAGGTGGTCTGGTTCATTTTTTTAAACATTGACTGGTCCGGGTCTTTTCAGTGGCAGAGAATGCATCGATTTAAAGAATGATTTGTATGAGAAGAGGAGATGTTTGGGCATATCAGCTCGAGAAAGAGTGGGGCTCCACGCACGGGAAGCAGCAAGAAAAGAAATTGAGAGGTGATGATAGGACCAGGAGCGATGCAGGCAACGCAGAAGGAAAGCAGGCAGAGAAGGAGATGAACTGAAAGTAGGAGGTGACATTCAGCCCCTGGCTGGTGAGGTAGGGGAAACAAAGCAGATGCCAAGAGAATGGGATTGAAGGAATTCTTACATTATATTGGCAGTGGAGTTTTATGTGGATGCTGCGGGTGAGGAAGCCTGGCATTACGCCTCCCTGATTAGAGGATGTTATTTTAACCCAGAACATCGAAGCCTATGACTTCTCTAAGATTAACTGTGCTTACAGCACAGTGAGCAGGGGCTGGAACTCGGTGCTTGGCACTTTCTGTATGTTCTGGCTTAATTGCTACAAACCAACGCCCTGAAACAGCCACGCGGTGGCAGCAGACCCTCGAGGAATTGTTTGCTGGGGTTTCTTTTTTAAGGAAGAACTTGGATGTATTTAGCCAATTTCAATATTCCAGACATGCTCGTCGAGAGGGGCTGTTAAAACTACAAACTCAAAGCCAGGAGTGCCGCTCTGCCCGGTGGCAGCAGCTACTTGCAGAAGTGCTTGTTCGATTTCGTAATTCCAGTTTTGCCCGTTCCTTGGGCGCTCTGAGCAAATCCTTTCCGGGGAGGAGCGTTCCTGTTTGGTGCTAGTGGCACGGAGCCTTATGTAAGCAATGAGGAGGGTGAGGCGCTCATCGCACAGGGGAGAGCATGGGGCCCCGGGTCGCTGGCTTTGGCTTGGTGCCACCGCCAGGCGCGAGACGTCCCTGTGCTCCTGGGCTGCCGGGAATTTCCAGCTGCATCGGAAGGGGGTCCCATCCCTATTAGCATCTGCCCCAGCAGAAAGTTTATAACGGGCCCTGTTGAGACGGGACCCGCAGGGATCGTCTCTCGTATGGGGCCAGTCGTTGAAGCCGAGCAGCCTGGCAGCACTGGGTGCAGAACAAGTGCGGCAGAACTTGTTTTCCTTAAGCTGCTGCTGATCCCTGTCCCCGCTCCACTTCCTGCCGTGCCAGCCCTTTAAAGCACTCTGCACCTGAGTCCAGCTTGGGGGAAAAAAAAAGAGACTTTTCTTCCCCTCCTCCTAAGACCTTTTGTGCCAAGGATGCAGAAAACCAGATTCCCCATGTCTGGGGTCTCTGCCAGCTCTCCCTTCGGGCTGACAGAGGGTCCTGCTGCAGGAGTACATTTTCCAATTGTTCTTGCATTAGCATATGTTTTATAGCATAGTAATGTCAAGCGCTATTTTGGGCTATGACTTCACACCGATGTCTCTGGAAAGAAAGCCACGCAACGCAAGGAGAGGGCGGGAGGAAACAACCCAGATGATCTGTCTTTGTAGCTGGAACATGTGGGAAGAATCAGGCTCCACGGAGATACAATCTATTCATCGCATGGTGATTCATGCACTGAGTTTTGCCTAGATGACCATGTTGTCTGGACTGAGATGTGAAATGAAAGTGGTCCTGACAAATTAGAGACATCACTCAAAGGCAGGTGGTGCCTTGGCTAATTTGAGGCAGGAGATGGCAAAATGATGGTCATGGAACAGAGGGAAGGGTGAAGTTTGTCGGAGAAACAGATTTATGCTGCTTTGAGCTCAGGAGGACAAATAGGAGGATGCATTGCTGAGGGTGGCAGGTAGAACCATCAGCCAAACAAAACAAGTTAAAATATGACAGAGGACTGAGTATAATCTAGTCCCATTTGCAGTGGCCGCATTACTCTTGAATCGTGGCAGTTGCAAGTATGTGTTGAGCTCTGTGTGTGTCTGACCTGTTGCCTGTACAGGCGGAGTAGATACCTGAACACCCACCTTGAATTACCTGTGCAGTGCAAGGACTTGGGTCGTATTTTGGGGTGAACTTTTAGATCACCTGCTTGGGACATGTAGATAGAAAGGGTGGTCGGACTATGATGAATACCAATACCCGGTACACCAGGTCCGCTTGCAAACTGGTCATGGTACCACACTCTGTGGGCCTGTGGGCAGTGGAAAGGGTAAAAGCCTTATAAATGATGCTTTGTAAGTTAGTGTGGGGCATAGAGGCTGTTATAATCGACATGCTTGTCCCGGCAGAGGGATGCTGAGATGGATGCCAGTCTGCTGCGCTTGCCACTTAAAAAGTCAATAGCTGTTGACTGATAGCCTGATGCTACATTATATTAGTTTTCTGGCCTTGGAAGCAGGAATATTTCACTGTTTCTCCGATGCAAGCATGTGGTAACTGTAAGAAAACACTGTTTTTTTTTTCATAAAACGTGGTACCTGCATTAAGAGTTGGATGTATGGATACAAAACAAGCTAACCAGGCTTTATTTTTTGATTAAACTGGTGCTTAGAGGGACAGGGAGGAAAAGGAGTGTGCCAACATGTGCCAGGATGATGACCAGCTTCTGCTGCAGATGAAAGGACACAGCTTGATTTATTGTTCATGCTCAGCACAATTAGAAACTTATAAATGTTTTGCAGTTATTTACCTGCCCTGCAGTGTCATAAAGTCCCAGCAAGTGCTGTTGTCCTCCTACAGTCACAGTTACTGAAAGAAAGAGAGAGAGGCCAGTTATGAGAGGTAAGTGCAAAGAGAAGGTTCAATTTTATATTTCTCCGTATTCAGATGCTGATCCATGCTTCCCAAACCAAGCTGATAGATTCAGCCCCAAATGAAAGCAACCTGAAGTCACAATCAAAGCAAATGCTGTATGTCGCGCTCTTATTTCTTAGCAAACAGCCAAGTCAGATGAACTGCCCAAATTGCTGCTACTCTGATATCCAAAGACCACAGGACTTTTGATTACGTCCATGCGGACATCATCTGACATCCACTCAACGCTGGAAATCCCAAGGAAACGGTTCCTGTCCCACCCGGCGCCTGTTGGAGTGTGTCTAGTTTTGATTCTCTCAGAGGACTTTTTATTATTGTTTTTGCTCTGGGTGGTGAGGCGTTAGGAAGTGGGTGGTGTTTGGGTGGTCTTGGTGGAGCTTGCTGAAACCTGCCCTTTCAGCAGGCGGGATCCTGTAATCGCAGGTAAAACGGTAGCTCTTAGCTGTGTATGGTGGGTGCCTAGAGGAATGGGGAGGAAGAGGAGCACGCCAACACGTGCTGGGGTGTTGAGCAGGTTCTGCTGCAGGTGAAAGAAGGGCACGGCTTGATTTACTGCTCATGCTCAGCACGGCTTTAGTACAAGCCACTTTGAGCTTCACAAAATGTTCTCGTTGCCTCTGGTTGAACCCCTCTATTAGCTGATCTCAGTAATCAGGGTAATCTTATCAAGCATATGATCTGTGCTAATGGCATTTCGTCGACCAGTTAATCTCCTTAAATCATTATTACTCAACTGGAAAGAAGAGGAGGGATTCCAGTGCCACTCACCACTCAATGGGAAGATTTTAAACATTCACTGGGCAACTTGCTCAGAATAATGGTATTCTTAGGCTATGGTTAGTTTTAGGGCACACAGTTTGTATGAGCACAGAGCTGTGGCTGGGGGAGGCTAAGACAGGCATCTATTGACAGATCACAACCTACAATTAATGAGGTCTGAGACAGATTAACATTACATTTGGCAAACAGGAGGCTTGAAAGCAGCACTTAGGCTCTTGCTGATTTTTTTTTTAACCGGCAAGACTTAATGAAGAAAAACATCTACCTGGCAGTAGAAACTAATAGTCACTATGCTGGGGAACTAAATCCTGCTTGAAATCTCTTAGACTTAAAAGTCTCTGCCAGTGAGGTTGGACAGATTGATTATTCAGCAGCTTTATGAGCTTGCAAAGCAGTGTGGTAATTCTACCAGGGTATAACAAGGACAGGATTGACACGCTGAAAGGCTCAGCGAGGAGCAGACTTGCTGATTAGAACAAGATAGGTCATGCTCGTGTGACTATCAGGGCTGCCTTGTGCTCCGGGGCAAGTGAGACGCAGGGGAAAGAGCCGATGGGAATGGTGACCAAGAGTCCTCTTCCCATTCCAGCCTTTTGGAGGTAACTAATACATAGTGTGGCTCTCACAACACCTTGAAAGGGGGTTAAGTCTTGAGTGTGGAGGCAGAAAAAAACACTTCAGGTCCATGGGTGGAACAGCCTAGGGAATGGGCTACCCTAAGGGAAAGGGATGCAGATGCGGACAGAGACCAGACAAAGGCCTCATCACTTTCCTTGAACCAGGCCCAGACTCCTGACTTCAACTAGCCTGAAGTAAGCCCCCCTATCATGCTGGTTTTCAACTTCTTGGGGAGTATGGACTCTGAAAAATGTCCCAGTGGAGGTGTGAACTGTGTGGAGCAAAGTGATGGTGTCTTCTAGGCAGCAGTCTGTGGGCCACTCCGGGTTCTGCCCTGGTTATCAGAGGTATCACTTCTACCCTATGCTCTATGTATGCGTGTTGGTTTTGTTTTCCAGCTGCTGCTTCTGATGAGCCTTCAACCTACCCTACGTGAAGAGATGCATGAGACAAACCCTTTCTGTTCATTTACCCTACTCAAGGACCAGCTCTGGCATGATGTATCCTTCACTGAAGGTAATTTTCCAGATGCTCTATGTCATCCACACATTGCTCAGCCAGCTGAGATGGAGTTTGGGAATATACCAAACTGGGCATCAGTGAAGCTGTAAGTTCTTGGTTTAATTTGTATAGAGCTTGTAGAATAATATAGAGAGCCTCCAAAGCAGGGTGCTTGCATGGCAGCTCTATGGCACATACAGTTGCTGATGATCTAATGTGCCAGATGAATATGAAGAGGCACTTGCTATACTTCAATACTGCCACCGTTATCCAGCTTCATCTCTCATGCTGGCTGACCCTGAGCATAGGCAGACTGAGCTGGATTCTGCTTGCAAAAGATCAGCTCAGGTCTTCAGTGTTTTAGAAATTTAAAGATCACACTAAAATTTCCTCTATTCAGGCTCAGGATTTTTCTGTAAAGTTTTGCTAGTCCATCCCGTGGTGGCATCTGGCTGACAGAGCTGCACTGGCAAAAAGCCCTGGTGCAGAGACAAATTGCTGCCTTGTTGCAGCAGGTAACAGGACTTGGAGACAGGCTTCCTGGACAGAAGTCCATTCTGTCTCAAGCACACTCTGGCAACCGGGCACGCCGTAACACTTCCCAAACCATTATCTGTGCTCTGCGGTCCGTGAAGTCACGGGAAATATTTCACAGCAGGTCTGTGGAACCACACTGAACAGTTATATTGATAGTTCATACAGCTCAGTTTGGCTCAGGGTGCTCTGCGGCAAATGCCAGGGTGGGATAAAGAGGCCAGTGATTTTCTAGCATTACTCTCCATGTATTTATGGGCTAGAAATGTAAGAGGTTTTGAAATATCCACTCCAAATCACAATTGCTTGCCCAGCACAATGGCACTGCACCCTGTCTCATACTGATTCTGCAATGAATTTATGTGCAGTACCAACCATTTCACTCTCGCTGTTCTCTTTTTTTTTCCACCATCAATCTTTGAGTTTTATTTCTTTTTCTTCACTATGCCAATATATGTCCTCATCTGACAGTACCCTGGCTGCACATATCACTTCTCCACAGCTTACAACTATCACCCCCTGAAAACTATTTTGTTAGCATAACTTTGGCTACAGGCAAATGCTGCATTTGGATTTTTGATACTGAATATAGAAGCAACCAAATGGCCGCAATGACAGTTCAAATAACTGCTGGCACTTGTAACAATGATGTCTAGATTAATGTATTAGTGCTGAAGCCTCCACCACATTCTCATGCAAGCAAACCAGATGTCAAAATAAATGGCTCTTGCCTGGGAAAACATCATAGGGTATTTATACTAGGAAGTTTATCAGACCACCTTTGCCAGGCAAAAAACGACTCAGTATATTCACTTACTAAGTCGTAATTATGAGGTGATATTGCTCTGCTACGCTTGCAGGCTTTACTTTTGGCATTATCTACATTTATGTTTTCTTACTCTGTTACTATCTTCTCTTCTCTCAGTGGCCAATCCTACCGCAGGCGGATGTGGATGTCCTTTGCTGCCACTGAGGGTAACGGAGGCACATTTACAGGCAAGTGAACCCTAGCTTTATAAGCGACCTTGGAATAATAACTTATACATTGGGGTATCTTAATTGTGCCGAGGGCATACGGAAAGCGGAAGGGTTAAAATTCACCAAGGAACATAGGTGTCATTGGTGAGAGCGGAAGCCTGCTCCATACACAGTCACTGGGAGCCACGGTGTCACCACAGAGGTGACCATCTGGCTTCTGTCTCCTCTCCCTCCTCTGCAGGATGATGAGTTGTCCTGGAAAATGATGGAAGAGCTTCAGGGAGAGGCACGACACAGACCTGACAAAGGGACTGGAGCAAATGCCAAGGAGGTGAGAGCTGAATCTCCCACTTCTCAAGTCTCAGCATGTGAAGAAGCTGATGCCCCTTTTTCTTTGGGAATATGCCCTATATTCACATGTGACATCAACCTGTGAAACTGAGGCTTTTCAGCAATGCCAGAATCGTTTGTTCCCAGCTTCTCCTCCATGCTCTTCACCAGAAGAAATCTGGAGAATACGGAAGCCCCCTCCTGCTCATGGGCTTCTGCTGCTCTCTGGCACTCGCCCACGGCAGGACAGCAGTGCTCTTGTTGGAGCTTGTCTGCAGAAAATTGATTAAAAAATCCTGTCCTGCTTCTTTTCTTACAGCAAAACTGCTAAATAAGGGTCTCCATGGCTGATACGTGAGGAAACCTGTTATGCTTCAAGCAGGGACTGAAACCCAGTCACACCTCAGAGTCGTTTGGGTCTCTAATTCCCTTTACTTCTAGTAAGAGTCAGGCACTAAGTGACCACTGAAACTGTGTGTCCATGGCTTTACTAAACAGCAGCACAACTATTCAGCGAGAATGCAAAATAATTACAGGTAGCACATTTTTGCAGCACCTTCTGCCTTTTAAATGCTTCAAGTGCATTGGTGCATGCTGGTTTGTGTCAAATTCTTGTAGAGAAGTATCTTTCCCTGGCTGCTGCAGGTGAGGAAATCAGACATGGGGCTGCTAGGGATTAGCCTCTCGCCTGCTGCTTTGGTTTGGACTGGGTCAGCGTCTGGGGAATCTCGTTTTAGCTGCCACGGACCTGTCTTGCAGAGACATTACGCAGCTGCAGCTGAAGCTGGGAATGCTCAGGAAGTCTATAAATTAAAGCCCTAAGGAGCCTACAATCTGGCACCCACCAAAAGGAAGCAAGTCTGAAGTAAAAAAAGGAGTAAGAAAGACCTTAATGGCCTGTCTACGTCACCGAGGCAAGGTATGACAGCCGACTCAGCTGAGCTCTGAAGGCTGCTAGTTGCTTTGGCTACGAGCCTGTCCTCCCTGCCTGCCTCTGCCGCTCTCCTCTGGCAGAAAAACTCCCCTGCCTTGAGGGAATGCAGGACTAGAACCGAGCAGGGCAGAGGAGAAGCGGTGCTGTCAGACCCCTGCTCTCGCCGGGCTGCTCTGCTCCCCTAGTCTGCGACTGCCCGTGACTCAGGCTCACGTCACCCGCCACGTCCTGACTCCCTCTGTCACCACAAGCAAAGTTTGACTACAGAAAAAGTGACTTTCTCCCTCAGTCTTGTCCTGCAGCTTAACCGTGTTCTCTCTGAAAGGAAAACCCAAAGCTCGCTGTTTTGCCTTGTAATTGGCCTGCATGCAGCGCTTCGCATGCAAACTGTACTAAAAGTGCCTTCCTTAATTACTCCTGTAATTGCCACCCACCAACACATGCAGCCCTTTGATAGCAATTTTCCAGGGGAGGTCTAGAAGAGCTCCGAGCAAATCTTATCATTTTCTGTCACCTCATCAGTGGATGAGATCTATGTTCTGCTGAACAAATACTTTTGCCCATCTGATATTTACAATACCTGAAAAACATTTACAGTCAGCTTCCTGAGGTGAGAGCAGAGAGGGGCCTCCGGGGCCAGGATTCAGCTGATTTCACTCTTGGTCTAATGAGGTAGTAAGAAATTTGCTGCTTTGTCTTTAGGCCACAGAGATTTAGTGATTTTAAAGCCAGATAGGATTCATAGCATCATTTATTCTGCTCTAAATAGCTTATCTAGTGTCTTCCTACAAGGCATATTTTCTTGTCCTTGTGTCATTCTTGTAGCTGTTTTCCAAATGCTTTTTAAAGCAGTCACTAGGGCTAGGCAGTGCAGTCTATAAATGTTTTCACTAATGATCTAGCGAGAGGTAATGCAACTTTCCTATTTCTACCTGGTATTCTTCAACTACTGCTCTAAGACTCTCATTAGTTTTGGTTATTCTCATTACTTGCTGCATCTTGCAGCACTCTATGCTTTTTTTTTAAGGCCAAAGCCAAGTCTTTTTTTTTATCTTTGTGAGAATCTCAGCTTTAGGGTTTGCCAGCCTTTTGGTTATACTCTTTTTAACTCTCGTGGTTGCAAGGATAAACTGGAAACTTTAATCAGGTGCCCACTAAAGACTTTCACGAGGAGGGAGGCAAACAGCCGTCCCGCCACAGCCGTCTCATGGTGTGAACGTCATCGCTGAAGAGTTTAGGAAGTCTGACACTATCCAGAGACAAGCATTTTCAGCAGGATGCCTCAGATATTTCTGAGAGCTTCTGAGAGCCTCTATCCAAAAGCTCTTTAAAGATTCACTTCCAGCCTATTCCTCACTGCTTCCAAGGTTTGCTTTTCTCCGTAGACTCTTATTTCACTCGGCTCCCTTGCTGTTAGGTAAGAGCAAAGAGACAGGCACCAGGATAGACGTGACATGGAGTATCCGCCCTCTTCCAGAGGGTCCAACCCCGGCTTGTGTTACCAATGACAGCTCTATTGTCCCGTTCTGCAATAGAAAGGGATTCATCTAGACAGGGTGATCCCATAGGCAGATTTATGACTTGCTCCATGTGCTTTTTAGCATCTGAGAGGAATTAGGCCATAGATTCATGACTTGCCCACAGCACTCCTCAGCTAGGTATTTGCTGTGCAGAGACAGCTAACAAAACCGACATACCGGTCCACCAATCATTTTTATTCCAAACAGCAGGTATGAAGTGCTGTAAATCTTTCACAGTGCATTATGAAGATGGGCTTCAGGGCTGGCCAGCTTACACGACAAAAGAGCACAGCAGCAGTGGAGATGGATTAGGAAGATCAAGCAGAATGAATCTAGCCCAGAAATGGATGAAAGAGAATGAAAATCCCCAAAGCCTTCAGAACAAGCACAACACTAAAGCGTGAGCCAGCTTCTTCCCAGTCTGGGACATTACTTATTTATAGGCAGCATGAATGAAGTTGATTTATCAGAATCATTGACCTCATTGTTTGTAAAACCAGCACTGGAGGATTTCCCCTGCATCTCAGTGAGTTATTGCTGTGCTAATCAATCCTTGAGCAAACTCGGCCTCTCTGATCGTGGAGTCTCAGGAATGTGGGGGTTTCTTGGCAAGGGGAGCTGTGCCCAGTTCCTCCAGCATGAGATTCCTCAAGGAGCTCTTGGGGCTTGGACAATGTGCAAAGCTGTGTTCGACAGAAAAGCCTAACGTGATTATAGTGCTTGGGGAATTGAGGAACAATTGACATTGTGTCTAAAAGAGTGTTTTGTTAGATTTCATTTTGCCTTGAATGCTGAGTGGTGCACAGCCTGGGTGGTGCTTCCTGAATTGTTCTGTGCACCATCAGCCATCCCGATGGAAGGCATTTCTGCTCCAGAGCTAAAAACCTGATAATAACCATAGATAAATGCTGTAAATTTGCAGACGCGTTGACTCTGATGTGCTCGTCCCAATGATACTCTAATTGAAGTCTTGTAACTTTCTACCAAAAGCAGTAAATTAGCGCAAATGTCAGACATAGTAACAAATGTAGTATTCAGTAGCATATATAGAGAGAGCTTCAACACTAAAAATACTGTGATTGATCATTTATAACAAAGAGCATTATGCATCTTCTTAACCTTGATGGATGTGAAGTGCTGTTCCTGACACGATGTGGTTGTTTGTAGCACTGAGATCAACAAAAGAACAACATTTTGGCTGTGACTGTAGTGTGAGCCTATCAAAAAACTGAATGGCAGAATGTGGATTATTATCTATATTTGTAGCTCTCATAAATATTTTTAAAGCTTCCCTCACTACAGCCAAGCCTCTAGGAATAACTTTTTCTGGAGCTGAGATTATGTCTCAAGTCAATAACAAAGGTGGTAAAACTCTGAGATAACTAAACAATAAAAGATAATCATAATAATCTAATTTTTAACTAGAAATGCAGCTGACCTGACCTGGAAAAGACCAGATGTTCCTGCTTTTTTAAACTTTATTTTATCACAGATAAACTCGGTGAAGATTTTTTTAAATCAACTATTTGCTGTAACCTAATTCTGTGAATTTGGAGTCTCCTATCAATGATGTCGAGAGCACAGTAAGTAGAGCAAGGAGTGTGGATTTTACTCAAAGGAGAAAATGTGGGAATAATTGGAATTTTTGAATGTTTGCCTAGCTCCTCCTTACTGCCTAAGACAATTTCTCTGTTCACAACTGTGCATGGAAGGAAAAAAAACTATCTCTAAAGTGAAGTCAAGCTTCTCATTATGGAAGAAATGTGAGATTTGGCACCTAGCATCACAATAGTGGAATATTAATAGCAAAATGAAACAAATTACCATGAATTGTTCCCAGGCAATCTGCAGGGTACTTCACAGAATTCTTTGAGGATGACAGTCTGGAGAGCTTTAATTTCTAGAATTGCTGCATAACTCTTGGCCAGGCATGGCTAAGAGTCCCATTACACTGAGGTTGTTTTCTGCTGGGCACGCTGGATCCACGGATCCATCTCCCATTAATCACCACCAGTAACTGTGGTAGAAAGGGTGAGCAAGGAAGGGGTGCAGGATCTGCAGCTGGCTCGGGGTGCTGGACGGATGCTTTGCTGATGCTGCAGCCTGCAGTGCAAGCACATCCTGCTGCTCCTGAGCGTGCTTTGAGGAAAAAAAGTTCTCTGTTTGTCACTATATGGGACAGAAAGAGCAGGTGGCAAAGTTAGGAAGTAAAACCTAGCTTTGAAGTCTGCAAAACGGGACGGAAGCGTGTGTGTTTTCTAACAGCCTGGTGTGAAGGGAAGTATGATTAAAGTGCAGGAACAGAGAGCAGCTGCTCTCTGCGTAAAGAGCCCATCTTTCCTATTCCTTATGCTCAGCGACTAGTCTAGCTGGCCCAATCTATGCTGGGGTAGCTGCAAGAGCCAGGGTGGGACGTGGCCTGCGCTGGGCTGGCGCGTGCTGGGAGCTGCGCTGGAGCAAGGAGCTCGGTGGATGCGTGCGTGTCCTCCGGGCACTGCCATGAACCTCTGAGCAGGACTCCTGCGATCGAAGCTCCTCGCAGGCTCAGCAGGCAGAAAGGAGCCTTGGGCATTGCTGCAAGGTTACAGGAAAGTAGCTTAAAATAGTCTCGTCTGTGCTATAAACTGCCCGGGCAGGGGCACACCGGCACATGGAACTGAATCCAGGAGCCTCAGGTCCTACCTGTGCCACGGACACCCTGGGAGTGGAGGAGATTTAGGTTTGCTTGAACTCCAGCACTTCCATAGCTGATTTTTAGGCAAGGCGTAGATTAAGAGACTTTCTGAGGTACCTTTCAACACTAGCTTTTTGACTACAACTGTCCTGTTGAACTTTAAACCTAATGCTGGCTTTTCCAGTGGATGTTTCCCCACGAGGAATTGGTTGAAACAACCCAAGGGAGGCTGTGATAGCATCACTGCTTTGCAGTTCACAGGAAGGGAAGCCTGGTCCCTGTGCTCACCCTGCTCCCAAACCTTAGCTGCTATTTACCCTGCAGCTTACGGAGACTAACCACACACTTTGTCCAACTCTAGAAAGATAGGAATAAGGGAGCAGAAATGTTAAACCCACTAAACAAATGGCTTGAAAATATTTAAATGTTCTGATAAGGAAATCTGAAGTTAGGAGATTTTTTTCCCCCTTGGGTTAAAAGCACAAAGGTTTTAAATGTTTTTAATGCTTTTTCTACATCCTGCTGAGAGCCCTCCACGCTCCTCTCCAGTGTGGCAGGGGCTACAGACAATGAAGTAATTGTGATTTTGGAAAAGCAAAGGATCCAGCTGGACGAAATGCCTGGGCTTTTAACCCTGTGTGTGTATGAAAGAAAGGGAGGGTGAGTGAGCAAACCTGTGCATGCCTATGTATACTTAGACTTCTTCCAATTGTGAAGGGTTGCGATAGGATCTCGCTGGACTGGTCAGGGATTTGCAGCGTTGCCCTGTTCTAACCAGAGCTCTTTACATTTCTTACTCTTGGGTTAAAATGGATGATGGATTTAGTTTTTCTGTTTGTCTTTCCATGCTTGAATGCTGTTTAGGAATAGAATCATAGGTTTCAAAGCAGCCTGAACTTCCCTATCTTGCACTTCCCATTAGCTATAGCTCCACTTAAGACTGTATTTGCTCTTGACAAGATTTATGAGGCTTCATTCCCCTTTTCTTCAACCTAGCAAACATCAGAGCTGGCTCTGCTGAGCTCAAACTAATGGCTTTTGGTTGGGAGCAATATCAGTCATGATGTCTTCTAGTTGAAAAAAAAAAAAAAAGAACTAATTCTGAAGGAAGCAATGTCTGTTTTTAGCAGATTGCTGTTAAAATATTTTGATTTGAAAAAGCAATGGTCATTTTAGTTCTGAACACGCAGAAATTTATGACCAAGTTGATATTTTTGTAATGTGTCTTTGATCCTTTCACTTAAATAAGAAATGAATAAAGTGAGCAAGATCCTGGAAAGCAACATATATTTCAATTAATATTGCAATTAATATTTCAATTAGACATTGAAATATTAGCCAAAATGAAACTTGGCCTCTCTGGAAGTTATTCTTCCATCTAGAAAAATCATTATTTAGCTTCCACCTACCATTACTTAAGGTTGTATTTGCTTAGCAATTTACAGAAATATACAGCTCTTAAAACAGGCGTGCTGAAAGGCAGTTTTCAACATAATGCCTGGCAATTTTTGCTGTTTCCCATTGCTCTCCGGAGAGCTTGGCAGTACATTCCCCATTGCTTTCGGGAGCTTTAATCTGCACTGTGTACTGGAAGATGTTGACACACTTCTGCGGCTACATAAAAGTGGCTGTAACGGGGATCACGACTGCCTTGAGAGAGCTGGGACTTTGATAAAAATCACAGAATGCGGCAAATAAAAGGGGAATTAATCGAGGTAGAAAATCTGGTTTCTGCAAAAAACAATGAGCACGTACGATACGGACGGGAAAGCCTTTGATTTGAGCGGCGGGTTAGCGAGTGAACACCTTGCAAGCAACCTATTTCAGACAGTCAAACACACATTTTGGCGGCAGCAAACCCTTGTTTTCGAGGCAGACCTTGTTCCTTGCTGCTATTTTTACACAGCAACAGCTCAGATGACAACTGTGTTGGATCAGGCCCGCACCAGCACCCGGTTGGAGCACAGCCTCCCTCTCTAGCAGGGAAGGTGAGGAGGAAGTCTCCCATTTTATGGCAAGGGAAGGAAGGTGAACCCAGGTGAAGCCACTTGCTGGAGATGTAAAACCCGTATTTCCACCAGTCTTAATCCAGGGCTGTAACTGCTTACACCAAAACTCCTCTCAAACCATCTCCAAAACTTGGAGAAACTGGTACAAGAGGTGGCCAGGTACCGTTTTCCTTTTAGCAGCAACGATGCTGCCGAGTTTTCTGGTGTGCTGGGATTTGCTGTTGATTTTTAATGCAGTGGTGCCTTGCTGAAAGACATCTAAAGGTGGGTGCAGTGGCTTGGGGAAAGCAAAGCAGAAAGAAAACGGAGGCAACCCTGGGCCACAGAGTTTTGTGCATGAACCGAAGCCATTGCAAAACCCAGGGGGGAAAAACAAGCACCTTTTTTTGCTTTAATTGCTGACATTTTTTTGTGCTTTGGGCACCTTCCTCTTTCCCTTCTGTCTCTGTTTTTCTGTCCTTGTTTGAACCTGACCTTTGCCAGGTTGGGGCTGGGGAAAGCAGGCCAGCAGACTTGCACCCTACAAAAGGCAGAAGGTGGAATGAACTCCCCTGCTTTCCCCTCGTGCACTTGGCCTGCCTGGGTGCCTGTTTTGCTGATCTCAGGGTTACTCGGAGCGCCTGTGATCAGAGTCAGAACAGGACAGATCCAGGGCATGAAATGGTGCCTGCATTTTTAGGTTTGGCCTTGCTGGGCATATACCAGGCTGCAAGGAACAAGCTCTGCCCTCCAGACCTAGGGAATATGGAGCAGGAGGATGAGGAAGGAGGCGCTCGGTGCCTTTGATCCAGGCTGAGCCTCACATCCCCTCTGATCCCTAACTCCCCATGGTTCCCTGGAGAAACTAAGTCTGAAGACAAAGTTTTTCCCAAGCACCTATAGAATTAGAGCAAGATTAAGCGTGCTGAGACCCCTCTGTTCTTTGGTAGCTGTTTAGGTTAAAGGAGAATTGGCGCTGGACAGTGGAAATCCAGAATTTCTCTCCCTTTTCATAAGCTTGCTGGTGAAGCAACCATCCCGGATTTTGCTGCACAGCATCCGAGCTTCCAAATTTTCCCTAATATCCCTTTTATTGGCCTCCTTTTTGCCTTTCAGCTCCTGGAACAGATGTTCTGTGTCTGACAAGGCCAAATCCTCCCCTCGTGTTTACGCTCGGAACACAGAGCACTGCTCTGGAGCGAGAGGCTGCATTTCGCTATGATGGGGGTTTTGGAGGCTGCTGGAGCCGGTGGGCACCTCTGGCCAGATAATATCAATGCGATACGTTTGAAGTACCTCCTGAGCTGCTTGCACAGGGAGAGACTTTCATCCTGGGAGCTAAGTAGGTTGGAGATGGAGGCGGTTGTGTTATGTAATTAAGTATCTAAATGACTGTTGCGGCACTGTAGGGAGTCGGGATTCTTTACAAAGCAGAAGCTGGGCTTAGAGAGGAGGGAAAACTCAGGGCAGGATGGCAGCGCCCTTGTGTCACAGCCATTCCCGTCTCCTCTCTGCACCGCGTCCATGCCAGCATGAGCAGCAGGAATCACGCTCCGCGGTGGAATTCCCTGCACCCGAACAACCCCAGAGCAGCCGTTCTGAGCCTCTGCCTTCGCTGGCGGGTTTTAGCCCTGCCTCCGGCCCTGCACGGGGAAGGAGGGCAGGATGCACGTCTCTAGATATCGTGGGATGGCGCTGCTGTCTCCCTCCAAACTGTGCAGTAGCATGGAGGGGAGAGCAGGAGCCCCGTGGCACCCTGACACTACTGGGACAGTGTTGGGATATTGGATACTGTAAGCTCTAGTTTTGGCTCTTCCCACCTTGCCAGCTTTCCTCTGCCTTGTGTGAAACACTGTTGTGTCTCTAATTTAGTTATCAGATGTTGTGTCTCTAATTTAGTTATCAGAGCATCATCAGGCTCCATGGGAAAAGGACAAGCTGAAAGGGTCCATTTCATCCTTGGACCTTTAGCTGGTGCTTGCAGGGAACCCACGGCAGCTGTGATGCATCCCTGCAAAATGCAGCCGAGGGCCAGAGGCTGATTGGTGCCCTGAGTTGGTGGCATTTTTCTCCCCGGAATTTTGCTGCATTGTAACTTAAAGGTCGCCTTTCTCCTAGCACGTGCGGGGAGCTGACCCCACTGCCAGGGTTACTCTGGGGTCCTTGCTCAGAGGGGCCAACCTTGCAATGGGCATTTGCAGTCAGCAGGGAAACGGCTCCACATGGTTCATTCCTGATTCAAAACAGTACCAGGAAAGCAATAAATCCCACATCCTCTGAAACCTCTATGTCCAAAGTGCCCCTTAATATCCACCCAAGCTTGCTAGCATGCTCGTTACTGCTGGCGTATTTCCTTTTAGCCGTAGCTCCCAAGGAAGGAGGCAGATGCTTTGGTGCAGGATGCGTTCCTCCTCGCATGACCAAGGTTGCAGCTCAGGCTAAATCCAGCTCATCTACAAGCAGCTTCTAGGGGAATAAACGTCCAAAGCGTTTCATAGGAGGGTTGCCCTACACCTGGGGACCTGCAGAGGTTGCTGCTGACAAGGTGAAAGGCAGCAGAACGCGGGTGACAGGCACACTTTGTCCTGGCACAGGCCATGGATGCAGAGCCTGCATCTGCCTTTGTGCAGGCAGCTTACAGCCATCGCAGGTGCGTGACTCGCTGTGTTGCACTCTCTGTGAATACATTTTCTGTCCCTTTAAATGCCACTTGCTATAAAATCATGGGAAGCCAAGAAGCCCGTGTTGACATTAATACAAAGAGATCTAAAAAAATAACTTCTGGTAGGGTTCCACCGACAAACACTTTGGCCCCGATCTCGCGGTTAGACTTGTGTGGGCAGATACTCGTGTTCCTGCAGAGCTGGTCCGGCCCCGGGAGGAGACGCACGTGCTCTGCGGTCAGCTGTTTGCCATGAGGTTTTCCTGGACTGAGTCTTCATGAGGCATTTTGAAGAGCAGCTAAACAATCTAAGAGTGCAAGTCCATGGGTTCTCCTTGGGAATGGTGCTTTGTACCTGACCTGGGCTCTTGGGAAACTCCTTTTGCTTTACTATTTACAAAGTATTGCCTAAAAATTTCCCTTATGGGGAGAGACTAATACAAGAAACTGTAGGTGCCTTGTTATTAAAGCCTCCTGCATTGCAGTGTTAGGAACATTCGGTCAACACAAATGAAGGTGACAAGAAACATGGTCACTTCCAAACACTTTGTCATCTGCGTTTTGCAACAGGCATAGATTCTAATTCAGGAAGCATTGTTTTATTGGTTCTGCTTGCTGAAATGTCTTTGCAGAGCTGGCTTTGATTTCTGAAAAAGATTTCTCTACAAATAATCTTCATTTTTTTTTCATCCTCTGAACAGCTCAGGGATGTAGTTTGCATAGATAGGTCCAGAAATTTGCGTACATTCTATTTTGTTCCTTATTCACAAATTTTTGGAGGATGGAAAATTAAATCAATCGTCTAAAAATAAAATTAAGCTTAAGTGAAACTTGCATTTCACTCAAAAGTGTTAATGGCAGATCAGGCTTTAAAATAACACTTGAACACTGTTGGTTTCATATATTAGGGCTTGTTTCCTGTGAGCACCCAAGTACTTCAGCTTGAACTGAGTGAACACAGTTCCAGTAAGATTTTTGGTAATAGCGCCAGGACTTTCCAGTGTGGATGCTCGACTTGTGTCTTTATTAAAGACACCGTGGCTAGAAAATGCCCTGGAAGTTTGTCCTGCCAAAGAGGCTGCTTGTACTTCTTTCAATGATGCATTTAGGAGATGTGCTCTCACAAGGCGTCTCTTCCTAAAAGATCTTCCCTTCCAGGCCTCCCAAGGTCACGCTTCAACATGAGACTTGAAAATCTTAAATGTCAGCACACAGTGGGACAATCTGTTAAGCACACACAGGGCCTAAGTAAATTGCCTCCTTTTCCTCACTGTGTTAGCTTAAAAACTTACAGAAATATGGGCAACTTTGCTATGAGATTTAGCACTATCCAGCCTGCTCTTTTCCTGACAGTGTCTGTTGCATTTATGCCCAGAGCACCTGCCTATTGCTAAGGTCTTTTTTTTATTTTTTTTTATTTTTTTTTTATTTTTTTATTTATTTTTTTGTGGAGTTTCTTTATTTCTTAAGTCTCTCCTCATCTGAATCCCACTTAGTCAAGGGTAAAGTCAAATGGACTTTAGAGCAAGAACTGACTTTTAAGATGCTCCTTCTCATTTGATCTCAACGCTGACTGCAGACCGCAATGTATGGACTGCAAGAATAAAAATAGCCTAGTAGTGAAGATTCCCTTTCACCCTTAGAAGTGAGATTCCTGTGCAAAGTGCTCCTCTCCCCTCCGCACTCATGCTTTGGTTTGGAGAGCCTGCATTGGGGTGCTGATGATACTGTGCTTAGGAGCTGCCACTGTCACTGTGCAAACAAACCAGGGACCTTGTTGGATGGTTTGAGCTGGTGTTTGAGGTTAGTCAGAGCAGAAGAAATCCCTCCTCCGGAGTTTTGTCCTGTGACAAATGTCAGCAGCTTTGCACGCACGTAGGTGCCACCGGGTGCGGCTGACACCGCTGCTGTGCATCAGCAATCACCTCGGCAGGCAGCACGTGGCCAGTGGGATCCAACACGCGATGACAACCTGCAGCTGGGGCTCTGCAGCCCCTAGAACGGAGCAAAACCATGCGCCGCTGGCGAGCTCGTGGGCCGCACGTAAAGAGGAACACAGGCTTTAGCTGCTAATCCTGCTGGCCGGGATCTGCTCTTGGCCTCAGCCCAGGGGTGCCGATCACCTCTTGTAGGACTGAGAAAAACCAGGAGAAAGCTTTGCAAAGTATTAAGCGCTGGAGAAAGTGTAGGGCAAGGCGCATTTCACTCGGTGTGTAAATACGTGGTAGACGCATGTTTCTGGAAAGAGGTGGGTTTGGACTGCATGTATATGTGCACAGGCTGCATTTGGCATATAACGGGGACTCCGTCCACGGACAGCGGCAAGACTGAACTCTGCAGAACATGAAAACCAGCCAAAGCCTCCGCTGCATAAAACATACGTAGGAAAATGGCCCTGTTGTACCCAGCTTTCCACACTGCACGCAAAAAGACTGCATTGTATTTTCCAGGCACTGCCTGAAAATTCATAAATACGGTTAATATGATTCTTCTGCTTCCACAACTTTTCTTCTCACAGTCCCTGCTTACTAAAATGCTAAGTTATTCATTGAAATTCCACCTCCAGGGGAACAGCCATCCACAAGAAAACAGAGCGAGCCGTGACAGCAGCAGCATTGTGGCGAGCTTCCCTGTGCTCTGCTGATGTTTTTTTGAAAATTTTCCATTATTTTGGCTAAGAGATCAGTGCAATTCTATACTCTCGGTTGTGCCTTTGATTCTCTATTATCAAGCAAAACATGATATCATGTAATGAAAACATAAGAGTCGGAAACCACTGCTTGGATAGCTTGGGAAGGGCCTGTTTTCATATTTTTTTTTCAATGATTCTGTGATCTAAGCAGTAATGAGTTACTTTGCCCATCTGGCCCCATGGAGAGAGAGATATATATATATCCCTATATATCACTTTTTAATGAAAGACTATATCTCTCTCTCTATATATGTAGTCTTTCTACATGTATAGACTATACGTATATATGTATACACATATATATATAGTCTTTCACAGAAAAATTTCCACAGAATTTCCCAGGAAAGGATGTTCTAGGAGCACTCCGTACAGGAGCGCAGTCCCTGGACTCATAGCTCGGTTCTCCTCTCCTCCTCCCTGTCCCTTTAGATTTAATTATTACCTTTCGTCCTCGTTCCTTCAGCTAGCAACCTTTCAAAGGCACTTTTGGTGCCATAAGGAGAAAACTCTCATCTCATGCAATGACCTTCTAGAAAGAGGAAGATCTGAGACTAGAAGATGTTTTTAGGCATATTTTTGAGAAGGAACCAGGTACGAAGAGTGTCCCAGGAAGCCTCCTGGGCTCAGTCACAGGGAGAGTGCAGAGGAGAAGAGAGGTGCTAAATTGTGGGCATAAACCAGCTTTGACCTCTTACTATGAGATTCTCTTTTATTTTGAGATTTACTTCTCCGAGTTTCTCTGCAGTAGAATTACACCTTCTTTTCACAGTTTGAGGCAGGCAATGATATTTTATAGAGCTGAAATGGGTTGTGAGGAGGAGGAGGAGTAGAGGAAGAAACCAAAAAGGCAGAAAGGGAAGATGTAGACAACACAGCAGAAAATGCAGGCTATATCCTGGCTGTTTTATTTAGTTGCAGCTTTGAATGGCTGGGAAACGACACCAGAACCTTTAAAAAGGCAGAAAACATATTTTAGGGTATAATTACATGGTTATCGTGTAGTGATACAGATAATTATCACCATTTGAATATGCCTTTTATTCCTATTTCTATTTTTTTTTTGTATTATACCTACTTATATCTACTTTGTGGATCACATTATCCACATTTATGGATACCGTCAACTTCAGGATTTGGAAGTTTGTTTTTGTTATGTTATTTTTTGGGAATGACTCTTTGGCAAATATTAAGCTGAAGACAAAACCAGCTCTGTGCTTGATCCAAATACGCATATTCATTGCGAATGCAGCAGCGATCCCAGGAGATGCAGATGCTGGCCCAGATGACCAAGGCTATCAGGACTTGGCCTAGAGCACCACACTTCATTCAATGAGTAGCCAAATGTCATCTGATCCATGTGGACATTATATGAAGCAAAGTCCTAAATTTTGGGCCCTGTAACTTGCACATATGTTCCTACCACCCACCAGAGACTAGTCAGATGCTGGTTGGAACATGCACTTGAAATTAGGCTTGCCTTGGACTTGGAGATATATGTATGTACTTGTTTATGTGAGACTTGGGAGAACAAAGGCTAATTAAACCCCACCCTTCCAATAGGATATATATTTTTTTAACTCCAAAGCAAATTTTCTATGTCTGTGTGTTTTGGCGTTTAAGCTCAATAGCCTGCAGGCATCAGCCACGTCAGCAGAGAAATGGAAAGCTCATTATTACACTGTTAAAAGGTTTAAATCTTAAAACCAGAGGCTATAAGAACAGCAAATGGGATATCAAAGACATGCCCTTCTATGTGATCCTTTCACTGACTTCAGGCTTGGGGATGCTGTGGAGGGTGCTTTCCTGTGCATAAACTATCCAACCATCACAGTATGTTGAAGGTATATATACATATATATATATATATATGATTTTTTTTCTGTGTTCTTATTGAACCAGATAAACAGGGTCAAAACAGATTATATGACTTTCAGAGGTAAAGAAGCCCTGCTGGTCCATGTGAAGCAGTGATCACTCCCTGCCCCATCCTACTCAGGAAAATGTACCTGCTGTGATGGAGATATCACAGGAATTTCCCAGGACAATTTACTCTTCTGTATTATTTAGTTTACTAAAATGCTGTTCTAAATTTTGTGCTATTACCTTTTTTTGGGCTCTTATTCATGGACTTCTGAAAAAAACATTTCTTCCTTCTGCCATAAACTTCCCATCCTCTGCTCCTTAATGGTTCCCCTAGACTACTGCCTTGCCATTCTAGATTACTATTTTCTGCACACTCACCAGCCTACACACTTATGGAAGCTTTTCCTACAGACTTTGTCTTCTAAACCTTCTACTAGTTTTGTTAGCTTCTGGGTTATTTCCCATTTCAGCAGCATTCTTCAGAAGGCCACATGTGGCTGATTCAATCCACAGTGAGATAATTCCAATCTGGTGTTAAAAGACACACATTTCCACTGTGGTATTTTGTCTAATATTGATTCTTCTTGCATATGTAGGTCAGAGTCAGATAGGAAATACTATTTCTGAACTAGTAAGGATGCTGCCACTGAAGGAAAATATCTCTGTCATGTATCTTTTTCTATGTAAGCATCAATCTTAAAGCTTTGTCTGCATATATGTCCTTTAGAAGAAGTCTCCTATATTGTTGGTTCTTTAAGGGAATAAGGCAGCTAGGATCTGATCCTTTGGATTCACAGCTCCCTTAAGGATGGCATCTCTCAGCCAAAGCCATCAGTGCAGCTGATCCCCGTTCCTCTTACAGGGCCTGGATCCACAGATGAGGGCAGAAGGATTGCTGGCCAGAAGCCAAGGTAAGGTGATCTGCAGACTGCAGACACAGTGTGGTGGTAGTTGGGGCATATGGAGTGTGGTCAGGGGCTTTACTGGTTAAACACAAGCCACAGGTATAAAACTGGGATTGCAGAACGGAAACAGATTTTTAAGCTGCATCTGGGTATACAAGATGCCTCCAACATTTTGTCAGATTTCCAGGTGATCCACACAAGTATGTTGGTGCTATTCTTTAAAAATGAAACCCTAGAAAGCCTAGAAAGCTCACAAAACCCTGCCGGATGCTCTCTACCAGTCAAAAGTGAAAAATATGATCAAGGTTTAGGACACTTGTAGATTAAGCGTCATCAACAGTCCACATGCCTTGGATTTTGAGGCATGGCAATGCACTGGTCCTAGTGAAAGAGGCTGTGGGACAACATGCTGTTTCCCAGGGTTTGCTTCTAACGCTGTGGATGCTTTTAGGCCTTCCCACGTGGCCTCCTGAGGCGAGCAATCTACATCTGATTGGGCCAGCGATATGAGCCGCTGTCCCCAGCCTACGCAGAGCCTATAATGCTTGATTGTTAAAAATGAAACTCGCTGATCCCAAAGAGCATGGGGATTTTACATCATCTGTGAAATGCCAGGAATTACTTTGATTCTTTGCTTCCACCTCACCAGGGGAAGAGCCCAATGTCTAAGCCTTCAACTTGAGCAATCCCGGTTTGCTAACCTGATGTAACTCATGCAAAGCCGAAAGAGGAGGATGATCATTTCCACTCTCCGTAGGCAGGCAAACAAAAAGGTTTGGATTGTTTTAATGGGCCCTGATGAGACACAAGAATGGCATCATTTCATCTGTGTCTGAGTGCTTCAGCACAGACACAACACTGAATTGATGGCAAAAGTGTGTGGCAGCAATTACTGCCATGAGAGTTGCTCTGGAAGGAAACACAAAAAATTCATTTAACTCGCTCACTCACCACTGTAAGTTAATTTGGACATGCTATATTCCCAACACAGTGATAAATTTAAAAATAAGCACAGCCGGGGTTGTAGCTGAAGAGGAGGAGGATGGTGCAACAGATCAAAATGTGCTCCAGAATCTACTGGAGTGTAGTTTACAAAAAGCTGCCTTGTAAATCTTGTGCCTACAATCTTATTTCTTTCTGGAACGAAATATGGTGCTTCCAGCCTACAATACGAAGTGAGTCATAATATTGCCATTCTGCTCCCAGCGTAATTGGAACATACCTATGGTATGAAGTGGGAGAAATATTTGGCTAACAAGAAAGCTCCAGCTTTTTCTTTTTTTTTAATGTACTGTCAAGATATGCTTAATAAATGGAGAGCATTATATTCACATTGCGTAATACAGACTTTCCTCATTCTGGGGTTGTTTCAGCAAAACACGTAAGCGTGTGCTTATCTCTAATTAGAGTTTAAGCCAAGAAAACTGTTAGCATACTTAGGGGAGGTGCTTTGCTAAGGGTTAGGTTCCTCAGCACGTGTGGAGTTAGAGGTGTGCTTACGCACCTTAGGAAAGCCAATGTCACCCCGGTCTTCAAAAAAGGCAAGAAGGAGGAGCCGGGCAACTACAGGCCGGTGAGCCTGACCTCTGTCCCTGGGAAAGTAATGGAGCAGGTCATCCTGACCGCTGTTTCCAGGCACATGAAGGAGAAGAAGGTGCTCAGGAGTAGCCAGCATGGGTTCACCAAGGGGAGATCATGCTTGACTAACCTGATAGCCTTCTATGATGGGGTGACTAGATGGATAGATGAGGGCAGAGTGGTGGATGTGATCTATCTGGACTTCAGTAAGGCTTTTGACACTGTCCCTCACGGCATCCTCCTGGGCAAGCTCCAGAAGAATGGGTTAGATGAGTGGACAGTGAGGTGGATTAGGAACTGGCTAAATGACAGGGCCCAGAGAGTGGTAATCAGCGGTGCCGAGTCCAGCTGGAGGCCTGTGGATAGTGGTGTCCCCCAGGGGTCAGTCCTTGGTCTGGTCCTGTTCAATTTATTCATTAACGACCTAGATGAAGGGATGGAGTGCTCCCTCAGCAAGTTTGCTGATGATACTAAGCTGGGAGGAATAGCTGACAGCCCTGAGGGCTGCGCTGCCATCCAGAGGGACCTGGACAGACTGGACAGCTGGGCGGCGAGTAACCTCATGAAGTTCAACAAGGGCAAGTGTAGGGTCCTGCACCTGGGGAGGAATAACCCTAGACATGCCTACAGGCTGGGGACCGACCTCCTGGAGAGCAGCCCCGCAGAGAGGGACCTGGGCGTCATTGTGGACGACAAGTTGACCATGAGCAGCAGTGTGCCCTCGTGGCCAAGAAGGCCAATGGGATCYTGGGGTGCATTAAGCAGAGCGTCTCCAGCAGGTCGAGGGAGGTGATTCTGCCTCTCTACTCAGCCCTGGTGAGGCCGCACCTCGAGTACTGTGTGCAGTTCTGGGCTCCCCAGTGCAGGAGGGACGTGGAGCTGCTGGAGAGAGTCCAGCGCAGGGCCACAAAGATGATTAGGGGCCTGGAACATCTGCCCTATGAGGAAAGGCTGAGAGAGCTGGGCCTCTTCAGCCTGGAGAAGAGAAGACTGAGAGGGGATCTGATCAATGTATATAAATATCTCAAGGAAGGGAGTGAGGAGGAGGGGGCTGGCCTCTTCTCAGTGGTGGCTAGTGATAGAACTAGGGGAAATGGCCAAAAATTGAGGCACCAAAAGTTCCACAGGAACTTGAGGAAGAATTTCTTAACGGTGAGGGTGACAGAGCACTGGAACAGGCTGCCCAGAGAGGTGGTGGAGTCTCCTTCTCTGGAGATCTTCAAAACCCTCCTGGACATCACCCTGTGCCACTTGCTGTAGGGGACCCTGCGTGTGCAGGGGGGTTGGACTAGATGACCTCTACAGGTCCCTTCCAACCCTAGCCATTCTATGATTCTATGATTCTACGCCTTGCTGAGTGGGGCCTGGTTGAGTCTTGAAGGAGATAGGTGGGATAGGGAGATGCACAGAGACTCACTTGTGTTGTGAGGCAGAAAATGGCTGGAGGCATCCAGGAGATTAAATCTGCCCTTTTTGCCATAGTTTGTGACAGCACTAGAGGTGATCAGGGCCTCCCCGGGAGAGCTGCATAGTGAATAGCGTAGCCAGGACCAAGGGCCAGAAAGCACTTGTGCTTGGAAGAGCTTGTGGTCCTTCAAGAGCTTGTGGTCCTTCACCCTTATATTTGCTATTTCCATAAGGATAGACTTCAGCAGTGTCTAACTATTAATAATATTCTATTATTTGATATTATCTGAGAGAAACAAGGCAAGCAAAGCTTAGAGACCACTCCGGCATAAAAAGGCAACCTTGCGAGGCTTTCCTCGCTCACCCAAGCTGTTCTCCTTGACTCCCACGCAGACTAGGGTTCACCACGATTCACTGGTCTGCCTGCGAGAAATGGAGCAAAGAGGAAAACCCAGGGGTCCACCCGGAAGGGTGGTGACACAGAGTGTGAAATCCCCATCCTAGTGAAGACAATGGATGGGGAAGGATGTGTTGCTGTTGCCTCCAGCAGACCAGGACTGCACCTATTGTGCAGGAGCGAACGGTGCTGTGGAGACGTCAACAAGAGCGTTCTGCACGGCCAGCTAGGAAAGGCTTTGGCAAAGGGAATAGGACTTAAGCCTTGAACTCCTCCAGGTGAAATATAAAGGAAGGAGCAATCTGTGTGCCCAGGAGGAGGCCAGCAGCGTGACTCCGGAGTGAAGCTCAGGTCTGGAGCAAGGATCACCTGGCCCTGCAGCCTGAAGCACTGGGAGGACTCACATGATGGCTTTACTTCCCTCCAAGAAACTGGGAATATTGAGGCAAATCCGCTTTTCAAGGAAAATCTGATGAATTTTCATATGTTGGTGCTCTTAACACAGGAGGCTTTCTGTGGGTTGAACTTATAGTCTACTTAGGATATGCTATTCTTCCATATTAACTGCTGTGACTGTTAATGGGGCCTGCTGTCTATAGGGCTTCAATGCTCAAGATCAACTAAACTAACAGAGTAACACTGGCTGTTGAGCCACTGATATTTTATTTTTTAGTGTTTGATAGTGTGGGATGACTTGTTTAATGTTCTACAGCACACACATTATTGTGCTGTGCTTACATTTGGAGGTCGTTTTTTTGATGATCTCAGAAGTCTCTATGGGCAATGAGAGCTCATGGAGTCATCAAGCTAATGAACACCTGAACATTCCAACCCTCCAAAGTGTGAAATAATAATGACCAACTGGTGCCATTTCAGCAGGAGAATGTGAGCAAATGGAAAAGATATGAGAGTTGAATCCTGTTTATACAACACTACCAAGGACCACTAAGAGACTGGTTTAACTTGGTTTTCAGGGCAAAGGGATTTCTCAAAATCTGGCTCTGTAAAAGCAGGATATGTGGACTTGGAGTTTGGGAGCAGGTTCTGATAAAAAGATGAGATAGCGTCAGGAAGCACATGC
Organism: Eudromia elegans; assembly: GCA_003342815.1. Lineage (NCBI taxonomy): Eukaryota > Metazoa > Chordata > Aves > Tinamiformes > Tinamidae > Eudromia > Eudromia elegans. The sequence goes on along the minus strand of PTEX01000023.1, from coordinate 5,769,814 downwards.
CTATTTATCTCTCTAAAGTCTTTGCTTTCTGTTAAAATATTGAAATGACAGTGCTGAGTTATGAAGGCAGTTCGGTTTCTCTGAACAGACTCCTTGTTGCATAGCAAACTCCTTGATAAAGTCAGATCTTCCACAAGGTATCAGGTAGTTGCCTGGTCAATGATGGATCCAGTAACTCAGTACTGGAATAATCCAGGATCTAGTGAGGAAAAAAGTACTTGTCCTCTTGCAGTCAAAGTGGAATGCTGGACACAAGTTTCATTCTATGTATCATTTTATCAGGACAAGCCTATTATTTCCCCCTAAGTCCTTGACCATATAGAAACTATATATTTGAGAATATATTAGAGAGAAAAAATGTATTTGAGATTCATCTTAAGGACAAATCCTTTTGAACAAGAGTCTGGCCTGTGTTCCCATGCAAGCCCTTTGCTCCATGTTCACTGACCTCACACAAGTGATTTCTTTACCTGAAGGTATGTGGAGGATCACGATTTGTATTAGCAGCAAGTTTGTTTCAGCAAAGTTGTTTGCCTTCATAAACATTTTTTTTCTGGACTTTTTTCTTTCCACCCTTATTCCTTTAGACATATTGATCTCTGTAGGCTTAGTTCTTCCTAATTTAAGGTCTGTTTTCTTTTAAAACTAGCTACATGTCTGGGAAATATACACTCTGGTGTTCAAAGAGGGCAGAGGGAAGTATTTCTAGAAATAGCAAGATGACAAACAAATAGGAGAGCAATTCTGGTCTTGGCTACCTTACTGTAAACTCAGCCCATAGATTTTTTTTTTTTTTTCAGAACTGAATTTTCCCATCTGTCAATTGGTGGATATAAATCCCAGCAGATATTGAAGAGACATCTGGAGTGCATCCTTTGTACTGTTATTGTCAGTGTCCATCACCCAGTTGCCAGACAGTTTGGTAGAGTTAAGGGAATTTGTGGTCTTTCCTCCAAATGGGGGACTGCGAAAGTTGCAATATGCCTAACCCCATACAGCTCCCCATACATCTGCTTAGCACCTATATTTCCATAGCCCTAGTTGCATCTGGGCAGGCCATTCTGTAAACTCATGGGATGGATGCTGAGGGATGGGCTCTCTGGAGTGCTGCGAAGGAGACCCTAATGCCTATGACTATTCCTGCAGGCTACGGAGGAACAAGGAGCCTTCAGCAATTCAGGAGTTTGAACGGGCAGATTTGAACCACTTGGGAATAAAAATGAGGAGCCCAGGAGGGAACCCGGAAGTCTTCTTTTCAAAAATGTGAATTGAATGTGAATTGGTACCCACATGGTGTCTTTAAAAAATTCCTACCTAAGTGTTTTGATGAGGAAGAAAGAGGAGATTTTCCACACACTGACATCTGGCCAAAACTAGCAGAGAGGTGCCCGGACGAGAGAGAAAAGCCTTCCAGCATGCTATACTTTTTCCACCCCAGAAACGACTCTATTGTATAGCGTGAGCTCCAAGACGCAGCCTCATCCTGGGCTTTGCGTGTTTTCCCAAGATGATGTTTATTTTGTCTGATCTGCCCTGACTCTCTGGTTCCTGTTGCTGTTCTCTCCTATTGTGCCATTGAACTCTGGCTCCTGCTGGGATTATGGTGGAGCTGCTTTTGTCTGCAGAAGTACAAAGGAGATTTTTGAATATTGGCATGCCAGGAGAAAGCAGGGGTGGGACCTTTTTGCTCTACAGGTCCATTCTCCCCTTTTATCTCCAGAGTCCTTTCTTCTGGGATGTTTTCTCATCATTTTTTTTTCTTGTCCTAGTGCTAGCTATTGCTCCAGAGCATTTGTGCCCACTGTCTCACATGGAGCATGGAGCAGCCAGGCCTTGGCCTCATCCTGAGCTGCCATACACCTTCCTTTGCTGCTCAACGTCTTTTCCTTATGTTTATATTAAAAAAAAAAAAGAGGAAGGAAAATAAATCTCGTTTATTTACCTGCAGTAACTGACTGGGGTTGCATCTGTGCAGTGGTGAATGGCATGTGAGCTGGTGTCTCTATTGAGCAGCAAGCACCCAAGCAAGTGACTGGGATGAAAACTCTCTGAGGTGGAAAGTAGAGGCATTTCTCTACCTGATTGTGTAAACTAATACAGAAAAGAAGGAAATTTAGGGGAAAAAAATCCCCAAACATATGGCTTCTTTGTAACCTAATAAGTCTTTCTTTGACAAAGATAAATCACACAAGCATTAATATATAAACATTTCCTTCCATCTCCTGCAAATATATAAGAGGAAAATTGATCTTCCTTCTTGAGAAATTATCTGTTGTGTGTTATGGTTCACTTCTTTTTGATTTCTTAGGAGATCAGCAGTTTGCATAGAAATGCATGAAGGAAATTATCTGTTTCCTTCACTTATTTTATTGATCTACTCATTAGCCTTTTATTATAGTCAACACATTCCTTAATTTCAAGGGTCTCCTTTGACTCGTATTTGTTTAGCCACAGCTCTAGGATTCCTTCCAAAGCAGTTGAACCTCTCAATTTGCATGACCGTTGAATGGCATTGCCTAAAAAATACTCGTTCCATTTTGGTTATCTAAATGTGTTTACCAAGATTTCCTCATACTGAAGATCATAAGACTAGGAGTTACGTATTATGGCAACAGACAAAAATATTTACAACTAATAGAGAATATATCTAATTTTAGTTACTCACACCCACCACTCCCATTGGGAAATGAACCCAGTGTCTTTCTGGATCCACTTCTAGCTATTCTAGGAAGAAAATCCATTAGGAACTGTCAGTAGTGATTTCTCATTACTTCTCTGTTTTTATTCTTGCTTGACAGCTCACAGCGAGTGTGTGCTGGGAGGGGCTGCCCATATAGGAAATTCAGTCCTCAGATACCCCAGATGAACTTCCTTATGTTAGAGGTAAGTCATGGCAGGGAACATGGCTTTGAGCCCTCTACTGAGAAGCTCATGGAAAGGACTGGCTTTATATTTTCTCTATGCCCTATAAGGAGCCTTGTTCGGATGTGACACTTGAATCCACAGACACCAGGTATTGTGGCTGAAATCCCTGTCCCCATGTCACTGACTAGGAGACCGTTCCCTGGAGCAGGACCACATGTCACAGACAGAGACTGAGCTTGCAAAACCTTTCAGAGAAACTGTTGCTAGCTTCTTAGTTCTGGAAATAAATGTGGTCCTTGGTAAGTAGAAATGTGAGTCTATCGGACAATAAAGCAGACTGAAAGTCATCAGAGAAGAAGAGAAAAAATAAAAACTGTAGGTAGCATATTTAACAAAAGGAATAGGACTTGGTTCAAAGACTGTTTTCCTTTTTCCTAAGCACTACCCTGGTTTGCCAAGACTTTTAAGGATTGGGAGGCTCCCTCAGCACCATCCCTTCATATTCAGAGAAAGTAAAGGCACACCTGAACCCATCCTATTTGAAGTGTTTACCTAGGAAATTTTGTCTTTGTTGCACAAGCATTTCTTTCAGTAGAAGTGGAGAGGAAGCCTTTGGATAATAATGATTACAGCCAACTCTAAAATGGATAATAACAGTAACCAACTAGAACTGGCCAGAGGATGATAATTCAGCTCTGTGACAACTTCTGAGGTTTTACAATTTGTTTTCATTTTACAGTGGAATGAAAACAAAACCTTCAGATATTATGTTTTCAATTTAGGTCTTTCTTGTTGCACTGTCAGAAATAACCAGAGCGCCCGGGACCTCAAGAATCTGTCCTTCAAAATATTTAAAAAATGTTTCAACTTTGATGAATCAACATTTTCTCCTGGCGGGGTAGCTTGTTAAAAATGTCCTGGCCAGAACTTCTGCTAACCCCAAACTTCAAGATCAGGAGAAGTATCCCCTGAAACAACTATTACAAGCCAGTTGCTTTAAGGCATATGGATTTTTTTTAATGTATCTTTTTCTTCCATCCTCTAGGGTTGCTCATTTTCTGACCATTCTCTCATCCTCCTCCTCTTCTTCTTCTTTGTTTGGTTGGTTGGTTGGTTTTGATCTTTTTCCTTCATTCTCTTGCAATTCCTTTGTTGCCTTGACCTTTCCTAGCTTAGGCACAAGGAGGTATCATAAAATAATGTTCTTCTGATGTGAAAGGAAAGAGGTGGAAGCACAGAGCTGCTGGATTGCCTCACGACTAATGCTCTCTGTGGGGTGGTCCTGCTAGAGTCCTGCCAGACCCTTTCTGGCTGCTATTTGGTCTCTACTCCTCTAGGCAGAGTTGATGTCTACAAGAAAGAGGGAGAGAACTGGAGAAAGAGAAGCAAGAACTGGAAGGAGTTAATGTTATGTAAGGTACAAACCATTGTTTAGTTACATCAGGTATGTATGAAGAACCTCAGAGGAACAAGATTCCTCACTGCTCTCAGGAGCTTTCACTCTGTTGTGCATGATCTCCAAACTCTATTTTCCTTGCAAATTTGTAACAAGATTTTTTTTTTAAATTGCTTATGTTTATGCATTTCAATAGAGGGCAGGGACAGAGAAAACCAGTTGGGAAGACCATCTGGAGACAGGTTATTCTTGCTCTACCATTTTCTTGGCATGGATTTTCTCTGTCAAACATTAATTCAGTTTTGGGAACTCATTTTGCATTCACAATCTCTGTTGGTTCTTACTTCCTTAGAAGCATCAGGAGCTTTCTGTAGTAGAACTACAAGAAGGTCTTTACAGGAAAAGAAATAAATTGGGCAATAATGGAAGAATGAAATATTTCACCATTTTAAGAGTTTCCCAGGAGGGAGAGTGGAGGGAGAAAATGCACTTAACACTTTAAAATATTAAAATAACAAGAACCACCACAACCTCACCCCTCTGGACCTGAACCAAAGAATTCCATGGTTTAGGCAAATTCCCCGCTGAACTCCAAATGGCACTCTCAACCAGAAAATACTTCTATGCATGGCAAGGGAAATACTACATATTTATGATATTATGGACTGGTTCAGCTATTCTGGAGTTCTTCTGCAAGGCCTGGTTAGCTATATGTTTTTTGAATTATTAACTGCCCCTTTAGTTTAATAATTTTGATCCTATTTTCAGCGATGGTATTCTTGGAAAACTGCTTTCTGAAAGCTGTGTTAAACATACATGTTTTTAATGAAAGATATTACTCCCTTGTGTTCCTGAGATGAGCTAAAAAATATTCTGAGCAGTAACTAGAAGGCAATGCAGCAAAGGGAATTGCATTTGATTTTTGAGATTTACTGGTTACAAAAGGAGTACAAAGCAGGGGCAATGCTCTGAAGGCCAAGGGCCTTTCTAAAAGCTTAAATGACAGCATTCAAATGTCCCTGTAGATTTTGTCCACACTCTTGCTGGAAATTTTAATGGCAAATGTGCAGAAAGCAAAAATGGGCCTAGGCAGAAAAGAAATTACAAACAATTCCATAGTGTTCTTTGTGTTTGAAAGGTCTCTCTGTAGTTCTAGCTAGCTAAAAATAAATATGCAATTACAAAATATCTGTGTATGCATGTAGGCCTTGAGCCCTCAGTGAGGTTGGTGTGTCCCTGTGGAGTCCATCTGGGGACAGGGACCATACGACCAGGCCTGTCAATAACTCCGTTGTTATCAGAGATTGAAGGGACACTGCGAAGCCCAGGGGCTCTTCTCCCCTTCTGCAAGCCACTGCTTGAATTATATAATGCAACATAGATGGTCTTGGAAGGCATATAGCAGTGGAACAGCATATGGAGCTTGTTCCAGAGCTGATGTCCCCCACTGGAAATGCCTCACCTTCCAAAGGAAAGGGGAAAACAGGTCTCTACATTTCTTCTGCTCATTGCCACCACAGTAACACAGCTTATAGAAAGACTCTCAAGTAACCAGACCCCAAAAGTTAGAACAGGACCTTCAATCTACTCCTGGCTTTTGGAGGAAAGCATGCTGAGGAAAACGAGCTGGTTCTGAGATGGAGCCTCTGAGATTGCTCCGAAATAGGCAGCGTCCGAGTCACGGCAGGCCTGGCCTTGCAGGACAGAATTGCTCATAGCAGCTGGCCGCCTGCCCGCTCGGGAACTGGAGCATGAGACAGTTTATGAACTTAAAACACATTTTCCAACCTTATGGGATTTTCCTTATGGCCTGTTCTCAGCAAAGCAGCATTATTATTGTAAATAGATGCTCTTTTTGTCCCACCTCCCAAGGGACAGAAATTAATGTTATGCTTGAAAATGTATGTTTTCCCACTCATTGCCGGAGCTGTGCTTTTCCATAAGGTCTGCGGAAAGCAGTGCATTAGCAGACACTGTTAATATCATTACTTCAAAGTTATAGACGAATGTCTTTGCCAGAGACTCTTTCATAAAAGACGTTGCCTTCATCCCCTCAGAACTGCGAGGGTTGGAAAGGAGCTTTATGAGTCATCTCGGGCGTCCTTCTGCCTTGTGGCAGGACCTTTCTGTCCAGCCCCTCTTTAACCCTCTTGCTCCACATGCCTGAGCACTGGCTCTTTGGCTCATCACTTGAACTGTTTTCTGGACACACTGATGTCCTGTTTGGGACCAGGGTAGAGGAACGAACCTGCTGGTACAATGCTGGGGTGCTCTTCACCCTTCTGCTCCCAAGCCATCCTCCTCCTCCCTGTGCCTTCTGTGCCACTACGCTCTGGAATATTTTTGCAGCTGCCCCTCTCCCTCCTTTGGGAGGATATTTTTTCCCAGTGTTTCTGCTGCTGGTGGATGGCTTTTCCAGCCTCCTGTCTCCCAGCGGCTGGTCTGCACGTTACGTATTTATGGAATTACTGCCCCTAAGGCAGAAAGGCAATGCTGGGGCAAGCACCCAGCTGGGTTTGCTGGTATCCGAGGCCAATGCTAAGCCTGGGGAACTGGTTTTCTGCCAGGAGAAACCCTGGGCCCTCACAGTCTCTCACGCCTTCCCCTTCCCTCTGATCCCATATGTCCTGATGGAGCTGTGGGCCTTGCTGAGCAGCGCTCCCCAGCAAAAGAGCCATGAGGTTTGGGCTGTACTGTGGCCCTGAGGCCTCGTCCGAGTCATCTTGCCTACTGCCATGTGATGACTCTCCATGGCCACAATGATGTCTGTTTAATGAGAGGATGTTACTCTTAGCCATAAATCTATGAATATTTATGCTGTAGAACAAATACTAAGGAAAAAACATCACTGAATAATGAGATATGCAGCGATTTGAGCCAATGGTGATAGCAACCACATGGTCCAACTGGGGTCCCTCATGCTTCACTCCCTTGGCTCTCTCTCCGGGACTGCTGAGGCATGATGGATGGGGCCAGGGATTACAACGAGGTGCAATGATGCTTTCTCAGCTCTGGGAGAGCTTTCCTGTCCACCTGGGTATGTGAGAAATTCACTGGCTGATTAACAACAGCACTTGAGCAATTTTGCACATGTGAAAGAAGCACATGAGGTCCAGTCCCTCCATTCAGCCAAGCCATCTGTCTGCCACTGGTAGCCTGGCTTGTCTTGGGTTCTGAGTTTGAATGGGACTAGTGCTTGGGCAATAAATTGGGTAAATTCCAGCTTTTAATTATGGGACGTTACAAATAAAAAAAATTTTCCCTGATTTTTTTTTTGTGGAAAAAGAGAGGGTGAATACCCCTTCATAAATCCAGATCTCAGGGCCTGTTGGGATAAAACTCAGGGTGACAATCCATAAAGCTTCATTTTTCACTAATTTAGTCCACTACTTATCTGGAAGTCCTGTAGCATGAGAATACAAGAACAACGTATCCGACAGGACACAGTGCGTGTTTGCTCTTAAAAGTAGGCTAGAATATAATAATGTGGATTATTTTTTATTACAAAGATAAATAGTAATTTGACAGGAGATGTCATTATTGTTTAATGACTTTGTCTTAACAGAACAATTGAAGGAAATCTGCTTGCTCTTCCTCACCCCTTGCCATTTCCATGATGTCAATGGATCTGGCCATAACAATTGGAAAGTTAGAACATAGGAAAGGCACTACCTGCTGAGCAAAATACACAAAATAATACATGGGAGCACTGACGTGTATTGCTGATACAGACATCTGTATCAAAGTTTACCAGGGGAGCAGAAAATGAGAAGGAAGTTTTGTGGGAGGCATTTTTGCTTTGTCTCGGTCAGTAATGGAGCCATCGTAACGGTGACTCAGTGAGGGAAAAGCCCTGTCATGTCCTTCAGGAATGAAGAACAACAAGGAGTTTGGGTTGTTTAGACATTTCTGCTGTGGTTTTTTTTTTCTTCTTTCCTCCATGCAGGGTTTCTGACCAAGGAATCTGCCAGGCTGGCAATGTGCACTGGGTCTGGCACCACCTGCATGAGGAGCTGCACAGACGTGAGTCAGTTATTTCTTTTAAGACAGTGGATGTGTTTTTAGTTCAAGCTGTAGACATTGTCCTCTGGGCCAGAGGCCACAGTTTCAGTTTTGTTTTCCTCTGCTGATGTCACCTCCTATAACATCATGCTGATAAGAAGAGGAAGAGGAACACTAGGGACTGAGGGTCATGGCATGGGGGAGAAGAAGAGCATATTTTCTCATTGCTGTTAACTGTTTTCATGTTCTCAGAGAAATCTCTCCTTCGTGTTCTCAGACAAATCTCTCTGTGTCTCCTTCTCAGCAGTCCCTTGCTGCAGAAGCAAAATTTGTCAATCTGTTTGCCCATGCATGTATCACAGGGTTCACTGCAGGAAATCCCTTTCTACAGCATTATTAGAAACAAGAGGACTGGCTGGTACCAGACTCACAGCCTACGTAGTCACATCTCCATCTCTAAAATAGCAGTGGACAGATTTGAGATAACCTGCCTCTCATCACACCTCATTCAGGCTGTTTCTCTAATAGGCCTCTAACAGAAGATGGTGTCAACTCACATTTTAATATCTCTTACAGAAGTTTTTATTCTAGCTCATCATAAAACTTGATCTCTGATATTTGGTACTGCTCTTTTTTTTTTTTTTTTTTTTTTTTTTTATTACACCATATGAGATGTTATAGTGTCACTAGTTTTCACATGTGTTCTTTTCAGATCTTGTTAAAATTTCCTTCCTAGTAACTTCCATATAGAGTTAAGTTCCTTGTGTTAATCACACACCATGCAAAGAAACGTTTCTGTTTATCCCATTTGACTTGGTCATCATTTCAACACATTCCCTCAAGACTGTGGTAGCCCTACAAAATACCCAGCAATTCTACATCTGCATGAGAAGGACACATGGACCGACTTTCAAGTGGTCTAACTAAGCTCATGTTTAGTATTCATGTGGTTCCTGTTGACCTGCAGTGGTTCCTGTTGACCTTCAAACACTGCATAGCTAATAGGAAAGAGTAGACACAAGGGAGGTGGGATTTGGGCTGGGTATATCTTAACAAAGTAATATAGCTGCTTCATCTACTTCCCTCATTTCTGTCACTGTTTTTTCTCCTGTTCATTGTACTTTGCTTATTCCTTTTGTCTGTCTTTTTGACTTTAAATATTATTTGTTGTGTTGCGTTGCCACATTGCCACAGCACTCAGAGCACTTCAACATTTTAAGAGCTATCTCTGGTTTATCCCGGGTGATATCAGAAGATTGCAAGAGAAGTCCCTTTAGGTCCCGAGGGACAAAATCAACATTGGCCTAATGTGGCCGGACTTTAAAAGAGCCAGTGCCTTCCTGTCTTGAGGATAAAGCTCAGATCTGGATGATCAAAATCAGGCGAACATTAAAAGGAAAAACAAAACACTGCAAAGATCCATTCAAATAAACATCACAGCTCTCTCTCCCTGCTATTTATAGCTCTTTCAGTTTAATAACCCTGAATGTGTCACATGAAGGATTTCCGTAATATGCTAGCAAGACTCCTCATAGGAGACAACTGTCTCAAGAGCATGGCTGTGTGGAGGCTTCTACTGAAATTCTCATGCAGAAATTGCTAATTTCCTTGGGCAGCCCCTTCGTGGCTACGCAAGTTTCAACAGGGATGGGGGGAAAGGGGTGGCATGTGGTTTAGGTCATTGCTCACACACCATGGCGAATAGAGACGGGTTGAAACCAGTGTGCCTGTGTGAAGCATTAACAATCAATTTAACGTAACCAGCACATCAGAAGTGTGGACAGATGTGCTCTGGTGCCTGTAACCGGAGAAGTTTGGGAAGTTACGGCTCCCATCTGGCTTCTGCTGTGTCTCGGCTGGAGGTTGCCCCTCCACAGTGAGAGATGCAAGGGAAGGCTGCTCAATCCGTGGCTGCTGGTGGTGCCTGTCCTGTCCCCACTGTCCCAGCCTTTCTCCTCATCCAAGAAAGGCCAGCAGCACCCGCTTCCAACCTCCTCTTCCTCAGGAGCACCCCAGAGATGTGGAATTGTATCAGTGCTCTGTCCTGTGGGTGGCATAAAATGGATTTATGGATTTGTTTGGGCACAAGCCAACCAGCCAGGGCAGGAGCAGCCATTCTCCTCCAGATGAAGGACCTGTGTAAAGAAGCTGTGGGACCTGCCTGGCCAGCAAGGAAGGCTGTTCCGTGAGCACTAAGCCCTGCAGCCCACGTCAGTGCAGAGCCAGGCAGATTATCATCGCAAATCATCACCGGAGAGCAAAGAGCCTGTCTGCGAGCAGAAATTAATGGCTGTGGTCTTCCATATTGCTTTTAATTTACAGAGCTTTGGTCATGGCTGAACTATTCTGTATGCTATTCATTAGCCGATCACATGCCACTGCTAATTTTTTTCAAATGGATTCACTATTTATAAATGTTCACCCGCTTGCGCTGACATACGAAGAGAGGGAGGGACGTATTCATGCCATCTACGTCAAGCCTTTAATGCAGATGCTTTGCACTTCTCCTTTGGAAGTGGCCACGTCCCTCTCATTTCCCACAGATGCAACTTGAGCTCCTGGAGCTGTTGGTGTGATATTCACCTTTGTGCAGGGCCTAAACCAGACAGCTGGAGACTCATAAACACCTTCTTGTTGGGCTTCAGTAGACCTGACTGAAGAGTTCAGTCCCTTTCAGTGCAGGGAGCTAAATGCCCTGGTTCTGCTGCTCATCACATTGAGATTTTTAAAGACAAAAACAATGGCACTTTTGAGTGTGAATGTTGGGATGAGTAAATTGAATGCAAATAATTGCTTTTTTTTTGGGAGAAGGAGATGAACGGGCAGAACATGAATATCAAAAGAGATGCTTAGTGTCTAAATCACAAGCAACACATGTGTTCCTTCTGTCTTCCACAGAGCAACCTGTATTATTTTGGTACTATTCCACCAACTTTGTTAGTGTTTGAATTGAAATTTTTGTTGGTACAACCTCAGCCCTAATTTAACAGTTATAACCTCACATAGTCGGACACAATATAAGTCACTCTGACTGAGAGACCTTTGCTCGTGGAAAAAAACCAGGGCATTTGATGTTCAAAAGATGGAAAGGCATGTGCAAACAGCTACCCACTATCCAAACAGTCCCTATTGTCACAGTTATTGCCAGTGATATCCTGTTTGTCAGTAGGAGAGCATTTTGGTTTGCCTGCACCAGAAATAGTCCTGTACTCAGTGCCTGGAACCTTTTGGGATGGGACTTGGAGTTTCACCAAAGTGAGGAAACCTATCCGGGTCTTTGGCATCCAACAAGACTTCTTCAAAACGCCTTGAGAAATAAACAGACTCATGAACCCTCCTGTGTCCTGCAGAAGAGCCCAGCTCAATATCCAAATAACAAATTCACCTTCTCTGGCTACCTGGCTTTGCCACTGGTCCTGCTCTCTGTCCATCCCTATGGCCCATCCATGGTCTGTAGCCCAACCTTGGCAACAAGCCTTGAACAAACCCATTTTGGTGGGCTCTGGGTGAGCTCTGTGGCAAAGTATCATCAGTGTGGAACTGGTCAGTGGTTTGAGCTTTTGTGTGGGTTTCACACAGTTGAAAATACGGCTGCCTTTTTCTTTCAGACATTGCTGTAGCTAGAGGAGATAAGAAAAAAATCTTTCCTTGCTTAAAAGCTGTATATTGCTATTGGTTTTCCTAGAGGCAGAATGGCCCCCATTTTTTGAAGTGCTTTGAGGCCCTTTCATGTGAAAGGGAGTGGGTAAAAATGGCACAAATATAACGCTTGTTGTTGCTCAGCCCCCTAACATGCCCCCCGGTTACCTCCACTGGATTGCCCGTGTCTGTGTGTGCCTCTGCTCCAGCCAGGCTGTGAAAACCCATCCCTGGTGGGTGCCTGAGGAGCATCAGTTCAGCAAGGGCAAGTGGACGTGGTTGGCGATGCGGGGCCTTGAGCACTTGGCCCGGGGGCCGTGCCGTTGGAGCGTGTCCCGATCCCGCGCTGGAGAGCGTCGCTGCCTCCAGCAAGCCAGCGGTGCAAAATGCTGGTGAGATCACAGTTGGGATCGCTGCTCTTCAATGCTTTCCTCCCACCTCCTCTTTTATTATTATTATTTTTCCGTTAGAAAGAAGGAAATTGCTAAATGCCCTGGGACTCGCAACTGGGTTGCAACCCTGGGAGGCAGGAGGAAGCCTCCAGCTAACACATCGTTGAGAGAGCCCAGCTGAGAAGCCTCCAATGGCAAGTGCCGCGCTGTTAACATCTGCAATAAACCACTCTGGAGCATTTCGAGCACTGGTCGGGGAAAGCTGATGGGGTTGGCTTTGGTAGGGGCAGACGCCCCACTCTGGCAGGGTGGATTTGAGGGTGACTCTGCAGATGCCCAGCTTCTCTGCAGGAGCTGCCCATGTGCCAGGCCTTGCTCCGTGCACAGCGGCCCCATCGCGCTGCCCCTATAGCCAAGGGCTGCTGCGTACTAGAAGTGGAAGGGACCATTGCCCCAGTGTAACCTGAGGGCCATGAAGGTAAGGTAAGCACACCCTCGAGGGAATTCTTCCCCTTCTCGACATCCACACCACATTTAAGTATTTTAATAGGCTATGTTCTTTCCTATGCCCTATAATATTTTGTTATTACCTAAGCTGTTTCTTCTGGCGCGCTGCACTAGAAGGTGTTTCCACACCTCAATTCTGGGCGCTGCTTTGTAGTGAGACTGATTTAGAAAAGTTAGGGTTGCCCAGAGAATGGAAATTGCATTTCTGAACTGTGTTAGGTTTAACCACTGGAGCTGGATAGGATTTGTCGCAGAATAGCAATTAAATACTATTTTTCCGCCTTAACTTTCTGAATTTATGTTTCTATCAGTGGGCTTTCACAGGTCAAGAACCAAATAATAGCTGGAGATATTTGAGAGGTCAAAATGTTCCCATCATGAAAAAGTAGCTTGGTTTAACAGTGAGCACAGGCTGTTTTTCCTGCAGAGAGGAGGAGGGTGCGGTGATCCTCTCCATCTGCCTGCCCTCCTCCCAGCCCCTCTCTCCCCCCGTGACCATTGAATCCTCTGGCAGTTCCACCACCTTGTGCAGGGAGGAGAAGGAAGCCAAGCCAGCCCCTATAAGCCACATGTGGCCGCACAGAGGCACTCAATGCAACGCGATGCCCTCTCCTAGTGCTGCACCAGGCTGTGCATGGGAATCCTTCCCCCATGCATGCACCCAGCCCGCCCGGCCAATGTATATATGGCCTGGGATCGGCCACCCTATGGGTGTCTGTGTATGTGGTGATATTTGTGGGGCAGAGGAGAGTTGGAGGATGCAGGACTTGGCCATGAGCATGCCAGGAGCAAGGAGAACTCAGGTTATCCCAGCAAAACTGATGGCATGCAACCATGCATCCCCCGAGCCAGCGTTCCTTAGTGGGTTTTGTTGATGTTTCTTTCTTTTATTTTTGTTTTTGGCTAGAGCATGTGCTTATTTGCATCATCTCCCTTTTTTTAAAAAACTTCTTATCTGAGCAAAGACTTTTTCTAAAGCCGCTGTTTAATCTGCCTGGTGGGAAGGGCAGAGGCGCTGCTCGCATCTATCAGTGACGCTGCCCACACTTGCAGAGCAAAAGGTCATCCCATTTCCATGGGTCAGATGCTGCAATTACACAGCTTTTTTGTTTGGCCAGTTCATCTGCTAAATCTGACACGCAGCCAGAGTGCAAACGGAGATTTTTTCCCATTACAGAATACCAAATCTATGATAAGCCACGCCATGAAAATCCAGTTTTTAAGGAGGTGGGGAGAAAACGAGGGAAACTCCAACTGCTGCTGCGAGATAAGCAGGGAGTTTTGCAGGGCTTCGAAAATCTACTTTCTGGGGCTCTTGTAAACAACAACAACTGTAAGCCTAAGGGACAGTGAGATAAGAAAAACATGCAGAATCTGGCATAAAAAAATGAAGCGGCAGTTTGAGCAACAGCTTTAGCATATCCCACCATCCACATGATAACTTTATGCACAGCTGGGTAAAGTAATTGCTCCAGAATGAGGCCTGTGAATAATGTACTTAATATGTGCCTCTAGTTTGAACAGTGATGCCATGAACATCATTTACGTTCTCGGTAATGTTCATAGCTTTTTTTTTTTTTTTTGTTCTACGTCAAATTCCCTCACTCTGAAGTACTCAAATCAATCACCAGTTCTGCTGTTCTCGCAGTCAAGCTGTAATATTAAATTCTATTTATAAATGTAGCAGCAAACATCTCTGAAAGGAGGGAGTTATTATTCTGACAGCACTGAAAGACGCTCTCGGAGGGTTTTCTCAAAGATTATTCCTTAAGTAGGATATAAGCATGTAAGTCATTTGCCATGAGGCAGAAGATGACCACAAATGTAAGTTTTCATGTATGTCTATCATCTTTATAATAGCAACAGTTCAAGTAACAAAGTTCAAAGCTTCGTAATTCAAGAAACAAACTGGGTGGCTGAGCTTAACCCAGCAAAGGCTGAGGGCAGCCCTCGTCTCTGAAATCCAGTGCATTTAACTGCATCTCTAACGCCGCTTATTCGCCACAAACAACACCAAAAATTGCATGCAAACGAATAAGTTCCCCGAATAAATAAATAAATCTTGTATTGCCCCAATTGCAGGAGCTGCCATCTAAGCCGCCTGGCCCCGCTCCAGGCCTGCATCACATTGCCACGCGAGGAGCAACCCGGGTGTCCCCTTTGCACTGTCCTCTTCTGCCCTTTGTCTTCCCTTCGCGCCCACCTGGCCCGTGTGCCCTCAAAGCCCTTCCTTTACCTGCGTAGTGGTCGAACACAGTGGGCACGTACTCCTCGGGGAAGGCATCGTTGGCGTAGCTCATGAGCAAACAAGTCTTGCCGACCGCGCCGTCCCCGACCACCACGCACTTCAACATCTTCTTGGGGCCGCCGCCGCCGCCGCCGCCGTCAGCGCAGTTGTCATCTTCTTCCTTGCAGTTCATTCTTGCTGCTGCTGCTGCTGCTGCTGCTCCCGGGGCTTCCAAGTGCACATGAAGGAAAAATGAAGTGCGATTGTATTGACTTTTCCTGAGTTTGGAGGTGGGGTGGGGGGGGAAATCTCGAACTCAGGAAATCATACTAATGTTTCCAGGCTGTCACAGCCGCTTCGAACAATTACCAGAGCAGTCGAGAGAAGCATCGAGGTGAATAAATTAAATATATATATATACAGAGAGAGAGGAGTAGCGTTTAAAAAAAAAAAAAGAAAAAGAGGTTTGTCCGTTCTTGGGAGTCCGAGTCAGGAAATCCTCATCCTGCCCCAGAGTTCTCCGTCTTTATTGCAACTTAAAAAACATCAGCAGCCTCCAGCCTTGATTCGCCTCTCCCTGCCTCCAGCTTGGCCGTGGGACTCAGCGGTTCCTGCTAAATCCACTCCATTTTCCATTGCCTTTCTAACATGGAGGAGAGCCGGGAGCTTTTTAATGGAGTTTTTCCTCTCTTTCTCCAGCGTGCTGTGTGTCAGGAAATCATGGGTTTCCTGCCGAATTCCATATTAGGATCAGTGGGCTCGCGAAGGGCTGCGAACAATGGGAGCTCTGTGTGTGTTTGCACTGGGGGGAACTCTGCCAGGACGCCGGGAAAGGAAAACACTAGAGGTCCCTCTGCAGACCGGAGTTTTAGGCTTCCTGCTCCGTCCCGTGCGGAGCCGCTTGCCGGCGGGGAGGATTTGGCGGGGCGAGCGCTGCCTGAACCGTGGGCTTTGGACCCGGCCGGCCCAGCGCGGAGTCAAGGCTGAGAGCGGCGCTGTCTCCTCGTCCTGCCCTGGGTTACCCGATTCCCTGCGGCTGGGAAGGGACTAGGGGAGGCTGGAGGCGTAAAGGGGAGGTGTCGTTTCAGGCAACATTTTCTACGGGTAGAGCGCTTTAATACTGAAAGTGGTTCAAAGCACTAAATCATTGATTCCTCGAGTCACACGTGCTGAAAGTGTCGCTTACGCTTTCATCCATCCTCCCCGCAAAATATAGAAATTTCCCCCTCCCCGCTCAGTTTAAGTGTGTAAACATGGATGGGGCTAGAGAGGGAAAATATATATGTGTGTATATATATAATTTGAATATATATAAAAACAAGAGTGCTATGGCAGCATGTGCTGGGGCACGGCATCGCTGGGAGGTTTCCCCAGTTAGGAGTTCAAGTGACGTCCTCTCAGCTTCTAAACTTCAGCCCAGTGTTGAGGTCTGCTTGACAAAACCTGTGAGCTCTGAGCACCCCAAACCTGGTTCTCCAGGCGCTTTTCTGATTACCTCCACCATGAGCAGTATGATTGGATCATCCATAGGGCAACAAGACTTACAAGGTTTTGTTCTTTTAACTTCTTTCTCACTGTTGTTGAGACAGATCAAAAGATCCAATCCTTTTTTTAGCTATTACAGGGCTGGGTGTTGATACCTTTCCATGCTTTTGCTTACCATCTTGTTGGGTAAGTTTCCACTATATATGATGATTATCACAATATATTAACTGCAAAGCCCAGGGAGGCAAACATCCCAGTAACTCATGGTTCAGGTCTCCTTCCCCTCTCTCCGACAAAAGCAATAACTATCTCAATTCAATTTTGTTTTGGCCTAATGTGAAAACTGGCAGCAACAAAAGCTTATAGGACACTCCTGAGCAAACTCCCTATAGCTCCATTCTCTGTGCTCAGCCCTGCTGTGTTGCTTTGAGCATGGCTGAAGGTCGTTGTAGACCCTTCCAGTTGTATATGGGAAGCTCCATGAGTGATTTTAGTTAAGATGTGTCAGTGAAAGAATTTTCATCCTGGCCTCTCTTAGCAGGTGGGACAGAAAGGCAGCCACGTGCTTCCTATAATAGGCCAATGTAAAGGGTTTAGCTTTAAGGTGACTGATAACTTTCCTACAACACCCTCAAATTCAGTGCGATAATTTTCTTCACCTATATTAGGGACATGGGCAGCCCATAGAGGAGGTATGACAAAGATACAAGAAAAGTGCTGGTCTGGAGAGTGTATGTTTTCTTCAACCTGATTCCCTTAATGTGCTTTGGCACCCTTCAGATCAGTCAGACTAGGATATGGTTTGAGCTGGGTTAGCTACAGTAAAGCTTAATCACACTGCTTTACGCATTTCTCTAATCAGGCTTGACATGGTCATATTTTCTCATAAGATCTCAGTGTTCCCCCTATCACGAGCACAGGAAGAGCAGCCGGGTTCCAACCAAGAACTATGGAAAGGTTTGACCAAAGGAAGAAAGTGGAAAAAAGGAAGGTAGTTGCCTCGTATGGTTTTTACAAGCTTCTAGCCATGGTAAGAACAGAGGCTAAAGAGATCATAGGTGATGCAGGCAGATGCTACTAGCAGTCTCCAGAGGCCACTTCCCAGCAAATCTTCTCAGGTGCAAGAGCTCTGCTGGAGGTAAGTGCCTCTGATATGTTGCTAATTAGCAGAATTAACAGGCATCAGTGCTGTTCCTGCAGCTGCAGAGTATATCTAATCCCCATGAGCTTCTTTAAAAGGGTTAGCTTTATCAGCACCATATTGAAGGAGATCTTTGGAGCTGCTTCTTTATGAACTAGCAGGTTTGAGGCTAGTGTGAAAGATTCTGGTGAGAGGCTCTGTATGAGGCTATGGATTTGTAAATGTTGGTGTTTTCTAATTTGTTAATTAGCTCTGCAATGAGCAATATGTTAGTCAATTAAATCTGTATTTCTCCTGCCTACTAAGTGGATCAAGATGAAAAGATGATATGATGCTGTACCACATTCCCCCTGCTCCCTTCCTCTGGACATCCAGCTCCCAGCCTGGGTTTCTTTTCTCCATAACTACTTTGAATCTCATCAAATTGGATTGCTTGGGTCTGATAGGGTCCTTGCTGTTCCTATTTTTTGTCCTCCTAAGTCCTTCTCTTCTTTGCCTAAGCCAAGCAGTTTAGTCTTTACTTTCTTCTTTGTAAAAAGAATGGGAGAAATTGTAAGTGACAGTATTACTGTGAAGCTTCTCTCCCCATTCCCTCTTTGCTCTTGGACATGACTCCTTGTCCACCTTCTCCTTCCTATTGCCAGCACTGGCTTGGGAAGTAGGTTTCTGGGACTGCTGAAGAGCTGGGTCCCATCTTCATCCTGGAGCACAGCTGGCTTTGGGGGCTGCTGGTCTGGCCCTCGAGGCTGCTCTCCCTCACACACTCTTCAGTTCTCTCCCTTTTTGTCCTTCCTCCCTAGGACCACAACCCAGCCTCTTTCCATCAGGCAGAGGATCCCTGTTGTGCAGTTCCTTGTGCTCCAAAGCCTCTCAGGATGGTTGTTAAAGTCTTGTCTCCTGCACCACAGCTAAAATTAGGTTTGGTTACATGAATTGATGTTGTGACTTAATATCTATAGCTGAGTGTATTGGATTCTTGGAGTCACTCTTTCTAGATGTTCTTTGGGAATGATGGTGGGAAGAGATCTACAGGAGGTGGAAAATGCTACCTCATAGGCGACCGCAGCAGGTTCTGCGGTCTGGAGGAAGGCATTGCAGGCTGGAATGTGGCGCGCAGAGGTGGGAGTTACTTTTCTGGCACTGTTAATGAACTGCAAATTGGTGTTGGGCAAGTGGTCTCAGACTTTTTTCTACCCTTAGTCTGATCTATTTAGACTGTCAGCTTTTTTGGACAGAGGCTATGTCGGCACTAGAGTGCTCTTTACAGATCCTCATTTTCTGAATCATCTGAAGACCGTATTAGACAAAGGAACCACAACTTTAGGATAGTGGTTATGAAGATCTTAAAACGGTTTATTTGCAAAACATTTCTGCTGTGGAAGTCGGCTGTTTTTGTGTAGTGTGACTCAAGTCTCATATACACAGCATATTTGTAGGGGGCTACCACAGACTGTGTTAGAGTAAGTGGATTTGTTTCCATAGCAATTTGTCAGGCATGGAATCACAACTACGTTAATTTATCAAACTTCCGTGCAGACTGAACTTTGAGGCAAATCTTACATTGTGTCTTCATTTATTACTTCCTCCCTCTTTGAGCAAAGAAGGAAAATGGCTGAGAGCATTCATCATAAACAATGGGCCTTAGCTCTCCAGACCCTCCATGTCATCAGAAATGGGATACGTTCACATTGATCCCTTGGCTAATTGTGATTTGAAGAAAATTTTCCATGCATTCAGATTTATATCCTGCCTCAGAAGCTCTTTTTCCATCTCAGCCAGAGTCTGTGAGAGGGAGATAAACAAAGTGGGAATGCAAGGCTTGATTAGCACGTGAGGTTCAAAACCAAGCTTCCCTGGCTGTTGGGCTGAGGACCTCTCCTGAGCTATGAAATGGTAGATGCTGAGCAGTCAGATTCTCGACCTGCACACTTAGCATCTCCTAACACCTGCTGGTTGGTGGTTCCATGCAAGAACTGAGAGGGAGAGACAAATCTATAGGCCATCCCCATATTGACCATATTCTCAGGGTGACCTCCTGGACCCCTAGGGTGGAGTAGCTTTGGATTGGCTCCTCTTCATGCCCAAGTTGCCTTTATGTCCCTGCACAGTGTGCTAAGGATAAACAAAGTTCTGGTTCCTATTCCCTCCTCCTTTCCTTGATGGCAACTCCATCTGTCAACCACCCACCCAAGTGAAGTGACCACTGAGACCTCAAGTGAATTTGGTGTGTTGAAAAGCAGAAGCAGTAAATGGAAGGTGGAAAAAATAATAGTTAACATTGACCACAGGGGAGATGGAAGTGCTCTGTGTGAAGCACTTTCAGAGGCGGTTTGCTGAAGGGCAAGTGCCGAGGGTTGGCGTTGAGCCTTGCTGAGTGAGAGCCATTGCATGTCATCAGTCATGCTGCCACCACCATCACCAGGGTGGTCCATGCGAGCAACAGGGGGTTTCCTGTTTCATGCTGCTGCCATGGCCATAATTAGTGTCACTGGATTTCCCTTCTGAAGTAAGAGTTTGTAAAGCAAATGACTCCTGGGTGATGAGGTCAAGCAAAGAGTGATTCATGTCCTGCCCATCAGAGGACCATCATCTCTGAAGCTGCTTCCAAAACCAGTTACTATATAATGGGAATTGCTGTGTAATGAGAATTGTGTGTGTGTGCACTCGAGTGCAGGAAGATTGATTTCTAGTAGGGAAGGGTGGTCTTCAGCTTGTTAGTTTAGAGTTTGTGCTGCATTGCAGTGACTGTAGATAGCATGGTGTTACTTGCTCATCAGTGCAGCTGGTGGTGCTTGTTCCATGTTGGTAGTTCCAGCACTTTTGCTTATAGCTGCTTGTGTTTGCACCTGGGGCATGAGCTCTCCTTGGAGGTGTGTAAGGATGGTGGTGTATGTGTGCCCAAGGGTCTGATGTGCACCCCTTGAAGCAGGACACTCTGAAAGTGCTGGCTGTCACCTGTGCTTTCTTTTCTGATCTCCCTCATGCATGGTTATCTTGGCTACCTTATCCTACTCCATACAGTGGATATATGGCAAAAGCTCTTTAACTCTTCCCATATGCTGCAAGGCTGATTTGCTAAGTAGACCAGGCAGCATATGTTCAGTTTGGGATTCGCAGAGCAGGAAAAACACAATTTTGGCAATTTTTTCTTCCCTACCTGTTTTGCATGTAGATTTCTGTCTTCTAAGTAATATTTATTTTAGTTTGAGCAATACAGCAGGAGGTTAAATAATGGGGGGCCTTGTCTGAGCCTCTTCTGCATCATGGTATTGGTGGACTGCTGGGAATGTGAAAGGGCTGCAATCAGGAAATCAGACTAACGACAAATTAGTGGAGTTCAATGAAGTCATTAAAAGGCAAATCTGTTTTTTCACCTCTAAGTAATGCTCAGGTTGTAGTTTGAAACTTCTTTAAAGGCAGAGAAATTTCTGAGAGTTAGATGTGACTGAAAGCAAGGTCCCCAAAGTAGAGGGAGAACAAGTTCATGTCTAAATTTGTCAGTTGGGCTCTCTGAGTTTTCAGCTTCCCAATTTTCAGGCCAAACTGCCAAGCTGACTTGATCACTGAAACAAACACACAGCTGATTCATAAAACATTTGTGCAGAGATTTTATCCTCTTGGAAAGAGGCGAGCAGGCTGCTTCCAGAGAGAGAATGTGCTTTTGTGCTTCGTGCAATCCTTCTGCCACTCCATAAAAATAAGCAGAAGGCTGGGACTGTCTCCACATTCCCAGAACAGGCAAATGAACAAGGACTGAGGTGGAAAGCATAGGGATGTCAAAAATGCAATGAGTGGCTTCTGCTGCGTCTCCTTTCAAGAGCTTATTCTGGTAGGGGTTGGTGGTACAGACTCTGGAATGAGACCTGGGAGAAACCTGTTTCCAAACCTTACACTGCAGCTTGCACAAGTGCAATAGATGGCTTGAAGCTGTGCCCTTATCTTGTTTCTAAACCAGGAATGTCTATTTATACTGCTGACCCTTCAGTGCAGAGCAGGGGTCCTGCAGTGTGTGATGGATCTATGACAAAGCCAAGGCAACCTGTTGTTATCTCTCACCAAGGAAATCCACAGCCTGACCTCAGTGAGCTTGGTCAAGGGACTTGTAGAAAACTGCCCTGAATTTGGGCTTCTGGGGCCTGTGCTGACTGAACTTGCCAATCTCACTAACTACAGAGATGGTTCAGCTTTCCAGCTGAACATGGAAGGAGTTCTGGCAAGAACACATTATGTTGTTCCTTTTGGTTGTAGATAGAGAGTCTTTTGGCAGTGCTAAATCACCTTTTTGCTCTAGAAAAATCAGAGGTTGGTCAAAAATCATGTAAGGAATATGTACACTCTACCTAGGCTGCTGAAACTTCTGACCCCCAAATTGCCTGAGACCTAATGCTAAAGCATGAAATCAATGTCTTGAGATCTGTAAGTACCTGAGCATGTAACAGGAGGGAGAAGTAGAAAACCAAGTTGAAGTCTAAATTTAGTGTCTGCTGGCTATTCGGGGAGAGTTTTTTT
Organism: Eudromia elegans; assembly: GCA_003342815.1. Taxonomy (NCBI): domain Eukaryota; kingdom Metazoa; phylum Chordata; class Aves; order Tinamiformes; family Tinamidae; genus Eudromia; species Eudromia elegans. The sequence goes on along the minus strand of PTEX01000023.1, from coordinate 5,747,651 downwards.
GCAACAGTAAATGCAAGGGACTTTCTGACTGCTCAGTGTGAGAGGGAAGAAGGGTAAGAGTGTGTGTGTGTGTGTGGGGTGATACTTCACCTCTGAGCCTGGTGATCTTTCTGCCGTGATGAACCGCATACCAAGATCTTCCTAGGGCCAAAGGCCACAAGGAACGTATCTGGAGTGTTGAAGTGCTGGGGAAGTGTTGATGAGAGCTCCTGGGAGAGCACAGTGACTTCCCCACAGCTCCCTGCAACACAGGTACCCAGGCACCGTCATCTTCTGGGGTGCAGGTCCTGCAGGCTCAAAATATTTGGTCTGTGTGTCACACACTGTAGACATAGCTTGGGGTTGTGGCGTAGACCTGCTGTCATGGCAAGTCCTGACTTGTGCTGGTTTAAAAACCCACCTGTGCCTTGTCTTCCCCTTGTGTCTGGCTCATTCCTCCTCCAAGAGGACATAAGAGACCTCTGGGGTAGCACAGTAGCACTGCAGTGTTGTCTTAATTAACGGTGGCCCCTCATGAAATTTAGGTCTAGTGTATCTTTGTGGAATTGTGACAAGTGCTACACCATGGCCCTGTGCTCTGCACTGTACAGCAGGCCACATGAAGCTAATGGATCGGGTCTTCCTTTTCCTGCTCCCTTTCTGCCATGGTGATGCATCTGTGTGAGAGAATCTTGGCGGCACACTTGCTACCCTCTCAGAGCTGCCTTGAATTGCATCTGGTGCCTGCCATTAAAGGTCAGGTAGAGCTGGATAGATTTCCTCTTTGGAAGCACATGAGATCATGTTGTCTTTATGAAAATGCATTTTTGCAGTGGTGATAGGTCAAGAGCTTCAGTGGGCAAGGACAACCCGTGAGAACTTCCAAGTTAGTTCATCTTTACTGGAGTCAAAGGTCCTATAATATATCAGATACACCACGCAGCTTGACCTCTTCCTCTTTCCCAACAACCAGTGAGGCACTATCTGGATGTATTCTGTATGCTCTTCCCACAGGCATCTCTGAGGACTAGGGCTGCGGTGCCTTTCAAGAATTTGTACTGAATCATCCAGTCACAAGATAAATCACTGCTTTTCTATCATTAGGATCCCACGTAAACTGATTTTTTCAAAATGCTGTAAACTACAACTGAGGTATTCTGCACAGCGGATGTTTCCAACTATTATTCATTGAGCTTGGCTCCAAAGTAATTTCTTAGCTGTCTTTGTGATGTATTCAGTAATCATGAAATACAGGTCAAGGTTACAGTGTGTGACTGGTGAATAACGTGTAGGAGGTGGCTAGGGGCATCATTCTTCCTTGTCTCTTAAATTTGTACCCTGCAGATATTGGGCCTGTTTGTTTTGTGTGTGTTGAGATGAACTCTAAACTTGCCACATTTAGAGAAGCACCTACATTCTCCCCCTTGCTGGTGGCAAAGCCTCTTTGGTACCGGCTCCTGGGTCCTCTCTGCAGAGATGTGTGATCAGCACTGTACAGCAACCAACAGACTTCTTAAAACAGTGGGTTTATTTGACATATGAAGCAAATGCCAGAGGGGCTGACTGAAAATAGAAAGTGACTGATAAGCATCTCTAATTTAAACTTCAGATTTCTTAATGGACTTCCTCCTTCTTTTTAATGCCTTGGCTACAGTGCTTGTGATGACTGCAAAGCGGAGCCACGCGCCCCTGTCCCTTGTCACAGCACTTGGCTGCAATGAGAGCCCCATAGGGCAAGGTGCTACTTAATCTTGCACACACACGATAGTCAAGAGAATCATCAGGAGCTGATGTTTCAGCATTCCCACTTACAGAGGTGGATGGACAATAAGGAGAAGGAAGTATCCCTGCAATCACGTACTGTGTCAGCAGCAGGATTGTTGGCAGGATGAGGGATGCTCCAGTGTTGGCGAGGGTCTCATCTATTACTCGGACATCTTTTACCCATATAGATAGACTAAGAGGGGAGGATTTGATCTTTGAGAGAAGAGAGAAGCACCTGCCCTGTGATAGCATGTGGCTGTTGGAAAATAAGCCACGAAAAGGGGTGACCACCAGCATCATGGGAGAAATGGGATGCTTTCCAGGTCAGATGCTTTCCAGAGCCATTTCAGTTCCTTTCCATCCTCTCTGCCACATATCCATATCTGAACAGAGAAAGCACTAGAGTTCAGGGAAATTTCCAGTCTTTCCTTCTGTCCCAGGTAAGAGTCCTGTCCTTAGACAGCACGTGAACATCAAGAATAAGGTCCATCATTTCAGCCAGTTACCAGGATTTCACTTGAAATCCTCCAGCAACTTTTAATCCTGCCTATAGATCCCCTGCAGAGCTTGCTCCACTTTCAAAGTGGTCATTAGGAATGCTTCAGTGTATTACTTGCTGAATAAGAATAATCAGCAGTTAATCATTCACTAAATATGTGAATAATGGCAGGGCACTTACTAATTTCCTCTCATTCAGAGGGGTTGAGCACTGTTATATCTTCTTTTCATAGCTCCTATCCTATCGAGTGCTGTCTAGCATTTTACAAACATTTCTTGATGTGAAGCCAGGGGAAATCTCCTGCTGCACTCTAGAAATAATCTAAATTTTAATAAATTCTATCTAATTGTTGGTTTAGGGACTATCTAACGATGCACATGCAATAAACAGCATTGCTGTAAAAAGGTAGACTGATTGCAAGCACAAGTGAGATCGAGAGGTATTGAGATGTCTGGTGGCAATTTCTTATAGACAAACTTGAGCCGTATTTGGTCCAAAGAGTAAAAAAAAAAAAGAGGAAACCTGGTCTATAGATTTTCTCAGAAAATCTGTCCCCATGAGATTTCCCAAATTTTCTGACCACATCCAGCTCTCAGTTCTCCCCTGTTACCTCAGTGCAAATCTGAGGTTTAGGAACAGTCCATTGGGAAACCCTTTGAGAGTGGGTTCATGTGACAGATCTTTCTGCAACTTGTCGTACCATGAATAGCAGAGCAACAGCCTTTCAGCACTCAACCACGGCACTGCCTGTGATGCTTTGGTGGAATCGGGCTGAGCATGTGCTTGTGGAAATAAGGAATGAAGTTAACTAGTGCTTTATCTTGTGGAAAGGTTTGTGTTGCTGTTTGGAGTTTGCATACTATCTTCATCTAACTGACCTCCAGTTATTGTGGCTGCTGCTCTGTGCTGATGCTTTCAGTTTGCTTTCACTGGCGCTTAGAAAAGGCCCCTGGCAACGTGCTCCACTTAGACTTGATGTTGTGAAAAGGTGCTGGGAGGTTCAGCAGCCTTAACCTCATGGCATGTACGGACTAAAGATACAAGTGCCAGGAGGGGAAGCAGAAGCGAAGCAGTCCTGTTCACGTGTTATGGGGTGGTATTGCTAGAAATAGCACCGTGTGCCCTTCCCTCTCTTTAATCAGTGGTTATCTTCTAGGTTAAATGCTTGGCAGTCATGTGCTGTGCCTATGGTATGTTTCAATGGTGACCTCGGGGCCAGACTAGCTGCTTGTTTTCATGATTTTCCTGCTGTCATTGAGTGGCCTCCAGCAAGGACTGTTATGTGATGTGCTGAAATTCTCCCTTGGGTGCTGCTGAGCTGCAGCATAGGCAAGCTAGGCTCAGGCTGAGCCTCTCCTGAGTTTCCTCTTACTAGATGTTTGCTAGGCAATGTCACTGTCAAGCATACCTTCTCTGCCCAACTGTAAGAAAGACTGTATGAGTGTCAGCAGTGCAGATATGATGAGAGATGCCTTTTCTCAGCCGGCTGCCTCCTCCTCCTGCTGTTGCCCATCTGAGTTTTGACTGTCCTTGCTAGCTGGGATGTGAATATAGAGATAACCACGAGCCCTTCTCAGGTGAACAACTAAATTCAGCCTCTTCTCTCCGCCTTCCAGTTCATGGAGAGCGTGTTATCTCTGAGCAAGAGGGAGCTGATCAGGGGCAGCAGCTTCACAGAACCGTGTGGTTGCCTCTTGCAACACCCAGCTGCTCACAGCTGTTGTTTCCCACTGTGGATACAGAGCTCCATTTTTATGGAGTAGGGAAAAATGTGGCCTTTCAAATCCGAAGACTCTGCTTGCTTTGTTTTCTCCCTCTCCTCATGCAGCTGATCTCCACATTCAACGGGGAGGCCTTTGGTTTTTGAGCACTATTGAACAAAGCACCAGCAGATGACATTGCTACCTCTTGTGATGCTCTGTAATTAACAGCCCCAAACATGGAGCACTGTCTGACCCTTTGACTTTTTTTTTGCTAGAGCTTTTATTAATTTGATGCCATATTTCTTAGCTCATTACAGAGCTGTAATGCTCAGCTGTACCTGATAGCAAATGGTAGCTTTATGTGCTCAAAAGCCTGTGCTGAGGCTCAGATGCCAACTGGAGTTTGAATTCTGGAGAACACTCTAGCTGTTGATGAAAAGTCCATGGAGAACTCAAGGGAGCCTTGCAGTTTAAAAGCAGGAGTTCTGTCATTGGAGCTACTGAGCTCTGCTATGGTGGGCTCTCAAAACTCCCATCCTCTGGGGAGAAGGTGCCAAGAGATCTCCAACACCCTGTACTCACCAACACTATCACACTGCCCTGGAATCTGGAAACCAACTTAAAAAAAAAAAGGCATAATTTGATACCTGATGGAGAATTTCTTCTGGAGTGAGGTTTTCTATGAGGAACTCTGTGCTGTTGGGATTGTCTCCTGCTGTGCCTATTTTTCACACAAGCAGACTCAGTCACGTTTAACATCTAATTTTGAGTTGGACAATGTCATGACGACCACAGCATACACAAATTTAAGTATTTTTTGGATTATGGACTTTTGGATTCAGGTAGACTTTTGCCTCAAGATCTTTTTCTGTGATAGAATTTGAAGGCAGAGTTCATCTGACATAAGGCTTGTCTTGGCTGGGTGACTTCCTTTCCTTGAGAAACTTGAATTATCTGTCAAAAAAATTTTTTTGAATGCATGTCTTTATTCCACAGCCCAGCCATGATCTGCTAGCTACAGCCAAGCAGCCAGGACCCTCCTCTTTGCCCATCCAAGTGCCAAACTGACTCTTCTGTCTAGTGAATTTACATCTTCTGCCTTTTCCTCTTTATCTTTTTATTGCACTGCTTACAAATGCTGCACTCATCTGTTTCCCCTCCCATGGAGCTGTAGTGCTCCTCAAAGGCCTGTCTATTGTTTTATTGTTAAACACCTTGGTCTGACGTAAGTGGAAAATATAACGTGACATTCGTTATATTTTCCTTCTTTTCCTGCCAGAATAAGGCTAACCCTTACCTGCCTTGCTTTTGGATGGTCAACCTTGCTTGCAGATGTCAAAAGAAATGCTCTTTAAATCTTGCCAGCTATCAGCTCAGATCGGTCTTCTAGTTACTCTGATGGTTCCCTCCAAGTGGTTTTTCATATATCTTCTGAGCTAGCTGCTACCACATGTTGTTCTGCAGTTACTAAATGGTGCTTTGACTTTATGTATTGCATTATTACTTGGTGCTGTATAGCATGAGCCTCTGTCCAACTATTGTGTATCATCATCCAGTTTGTTTCAAGCAGCCCTTGCAAGCCTGGCTTTTCACACCCACCAGCTGAAGTACTCGGGCTTTGAGGTACTTGGGTATTCTTTCTCATACAACCCACACTTTCACCTGATCTCAGATAACACCTTGGTTCTTCCACCTAAGAGTTTCTCCTGAAGTAATTCTCCTGTGTTAATTCCCTGTCTTTTTAAGAAGCAGTTTAGTTCTTAATACTTCAGTATCTTTGCATGGGATTAACAGCAGTGCCTCAGTTTGATTCCAAAGCAGTGCATTAAAACTTCCAGAGTGTGCTTGCGGAAGCTGCAACTAGAAGTCACTGGCTCAGTGACACTGTGTCCCATGTTTGAGATGGAAGCTCTTTTCTCCTTCACGTCCCCTTCCCTTGGGGACAGTGTGTATGGTTACGTGTGGCTGTTTGCTGACGGATGCTGTGGTCTTACAGTGGGCATTAGCTCATGTGCTAGTGCTGCCAAGTCTGCTGAGCTGATAAATAGGATCACGCTGTTGTTTTTCCCCTGGTTGCTTCCATTTGCAGTGAGGTGTGATTTGAAGGCCTTGCCTCCTCTTGAAGAATTAGAAAGCCTTTTGTTGCAAAGAGTGGGCAAATCTGGGATGAAGGAAGGGACTAACATCCGGACCCACATGAAGCCTGCGTTGAAATCGCTCACTGATGCAGCTTCACTGCTGCCGGCAGAGAGGGATATTTGGCCATGTAGACAACAGCTGCATTGTAAGGAGCAAAGTTATAGAGCCAGATGTTCCTCTTGCAAGTACATAACACTGAACTTGGTGGAGGAGTGAGGTGGCTGCCAAAAGCGCCTCTTATTTGGTCATAGGTAACTATCCCTCTGTCAGGGAATGCAAGGGAAAAAGAAAAAGACCACATAGAAAATCTTCCTCAAAATATTGCAGTTCAAGCATTACCTTTTCCTCAGTCAGAGAGATTCTGGAGCTCCATGGCAACCTCCATATCTCCCTTGAAGGATGACGTTGTTTACTACAGGGCATGAAGTGAGAATCCTGCAGTAACTGCAGCCAAGTGCTTTCAAGGTATTTGTTACTGAAAGGTGACTAAGCGGCTCGTATTTTTTATAGCAACCACAGTTGTTTGTGGGCGCTATTGTGATTCTCACTAAGGCTGCAAGCGAGAAGGAGAACTCCTGCTCCTGCCTCTAAATCAAACACTGTGGGCTGGGGCTTCCAAGGACATGTTTGTGCTGCTGCCAGTTCTGTGCCTGCAGGGTGGTGGAGACAGCCCCAATCTAGCTCAAAAGGTACCTGGGCTGTGGGTAGAGATTACCCACCATGGTCCAGAGCACTGTGCTGAGCTAACTGCTCCTGTGTGTATCTGCACAGGGAAGCCTGAAACTGCCTGTGTTTGTTGTCTAGAGCTGGTGGGGTCTACTGCATTCTGCATGGCCCAGGTTCAAGTCCTCAGACTCCCTCAAGTTTCCTCAGACACTCCTGGAGGTACTTGCCTAGTATGTGTTTAGATGTCCAAATCTTTGGAAATGGATAATGTCATCATCTTGGAGATAGCATGAGAAGTGATTTGTGTTTTACGTCTCTTCAGTCATCTTTCCTAAGATCCTTCTCTCCTGGGACTCTTAAATTTCAAACCCATACCTGGTATTTAATAACCAAAGAAACTGACAAACATAAAACCCTTTACCAAATAAATCTCTCAGTAGGGAACATCCCCCTGAAAATTACTTTGCCCCAGCCTTTCCCATGTGTAATATTAAGTTCATTCCTGCACCGTCAACAAGTTCAAGATCTGATAGTTTAGGGATGGCAGTGGAGCTTGGAAAATCCACAGATCTAGAATATGATCTGCAAGTTTCATTCAAGGATTTCTTTCTCTCTGGTCATATGGTGTTTATGGCCTCCACTGCTCATTTGCAGCTTAGTGAGGGAAATGGTCACTTCGGAAAAGGCTGCTTTGGAGTGAGAACGCGCTGTGCTGCCTTCACATCTGCTGTGGATTTAAGGACAGTAAGTTTCTCTCCCCACCTAGTGGTCAGTGAGGGACTTTTAAGAGAGCAGGAGCTGAAACTGGAGACTTTTCACAATGACCCTCTGAGATGTTTGTTGCTCTTTTCCCATGCTAGCGTTGGGAGGAGACAGTTCTGTTCCTATCTAGAAAACAGCAGAGATGAGGGTGGAGATGAGGATTTCTGGAGGATTCCAGCAGTCCAAATATGATGAGGGTAGGAAGCTGAGCGGATGGTGGGTGATGTTTGTAACTGTTGGTTGGGCAATGGCCATTCATGATTTCTGTCTTCGTGGTTCATGCGCTGGGGGTTTTGCAGTGAGGTACAGAGGGTTTTGGATGTGATGGGCAACAGGAATATCTTCATCACTTGACAGGTTATTTGGTCTGGCTATTGATAATTCTTTCTCCAAACAACATGACACTGGCCTGAGGGAGGAGAAATTTTAAATGAGTTAAAATGGCTCCTAAGCAAAGCTGATACTGACCTGTCTAAATATGAAGGGAGTGGAGAGGTTAAGTAGTGAAAGGAAATGGAGCTGCCTGAGTTTTTCCCATTCCGGTGACCCAAGGTGTTATCAGTAACAGGGGGAAAAATAGATGTATATAAGGCAAAAATGTGGTTGCGATATTAGCACAAGGCATTCCTTTACCTTAGACTAGTCATATAAACAGAGCACGTGAGGCTGCTAGATGGACAGCAGTGTTTTTGGCAAAGCAAGGCTTTCTTTCTGCTACTTCTCTTATAGAGTGGTCTGAAGTGAGGTGAATAGCAGGGCCCAGGACTACCTTGGTGAGACTTTGGGTTGGTCACCTAAAGCTCCCTGGCTCAGTTTCTCCTCCAACATCTGTGTTGGTGTATGCAGTGCTAGGCGATCTTTTAAGGTCTTTTTCAGCATTCACTGAAATTCTACTATTCTAACTAAAAAATGAGGATTATGAAATTTCTGTTGTGAGGAGAAAGGGTTGGAAAATGAAAGATAAAAATGTTTCTAGGAGGGTTCTGTGCTGTAGGACTTGGGTGCATCCTGCATACCCCTGGATATACCAGCCCCATCTCTGGGGACCATGCTCCACCACCCAAATACCTGGCTGTGGGGAAAGGACATACATAGTCCATGTGTTTCCTACCACAAGCAGAGATCAGATGCAGGGAGAGGGTTTGGATTTGGGGTGATTCTGGCTTTATTAATGAATGTGGCTTGGCCTATAAACACTTCATGATCTTGTGTGATGCAAGGATGTTTTCATGTGGGAAGAAAAATATCCTACTTTTCCTAATTTTGACAGAGGTATTGCATGGCAGGTCTTCAGTGCAATGTCTTCCGTTGCCTTCCCTCACTCCTAATTAGTGTTTTCTCCAATTGACTTTACAGAGATCCTTCACGCTCTGTCATATTGTCTTTCAGTGGTGTAATAAAGCAGATGGAGAGAAATGTGTCTTTTCCCTCTAGCTCTCTTATCATACCTTTATACAAGATGAGTAACTAAAACAAGAGTTTACTTGTCAATGTTATAAGCTGATACTGCTTTCTTTAAACATATAGCCATATGTATTTCAATCATTATTGCTGACTTTGCTGATATAAATAACAGCATAAGAGAGGACTCTGGGCATATTGTCTTAAATAAAATCTTAGAGTCAAATGTCAAGTGTCCTCTTATGTATTTTCAGTAGTTATTTTCTTTTCAGAGTGTGCAGTAGAAACTAAAGGGAAACTAGGTAACTGATAGCTGGTGACGATTATACTTTGATACATAGGAGGTGTCTATCTGGGGGTAAGTAGCTGTTAATATGTCAGTAGGTGGGAGTAGCTTGATAGGAGTGTCCCTTTCCCTACTAGCATCCTACCCTGTGTCCTTGGTGCCACCAACATCACAGCTGGGTCTGGCCATCTCTGTGGCCTCTGGTTAGATGGACACCATGGTCCTGTCTTGCCCTCTCTGATACGTGATGCTTTCTTGGTTGATGCCGTCTGCATGTTCCTGAAGTTCTGCTTTCCAACCTACTTGTGATGAACACAAATAGAGTGCACCTGGGCGCAGGACAGCCCGAGTGCAATGTGTGCTCTCGCTTGGAGAACAACTTGTTTAGACAGGCGCTTGCAGGCAGGTGCCCATGGAAACCATGTTTTCCTTGTTTGTCATGACTGAAGTCAAGATATCTGACATCTACCACCTCCCCCTTTCCTAGTTATCCTGTTGAAGAGGGAAATGAGCTTGGAGTTAGTACAGTGTGTTCTTAATGCATCCACTCAGGAATTTCTAAATCACTTTACGGTCCTTTTGGTGTTTATAAACAGATTGTTTAATAATTTGCTCTCATCTATTTCTGCACTGACAGGTTTACGATTCCCTAGATTCTCATTTTCCACCTTTAGAAGGGGGAGGTGCTCTATTTACCCTCCTTTTACATGGTGTAAATGACTTCACGAGAAGAAAGAAAATGATATTGCACTATGGCAACTTTTCTGAGTCAATGCACAGATTAATCGGCAACCACAGCAGCAAGTTCCTGATGCTCCGAGCAACAGGAAAGCAGTAGGGAAACAGCTCCGGGACTGGAGGGCAGGTTTCTGCAGAGTTCCCTCTGTACCCACCAGCACTGGGCCTGGTCTCACCACAACCATCTCCTCTGTGCTCCCCACCCTGTGTTAGCTTACTGCTCTCTATCTCCCAGGGCAGAAAAGGTGAACTCTCCATTTTCAGCAAATGCTGGTGGCCTAAATAGACTGGAGGGCTAATATGACTTGTAGCTTCTGTCCTCTCCTCATTCATCCTTGGCTTTCCAAAAAGGGAAAGAATCCTGTAATAAAAATAAACTTTTCTAAGAGTTTAGTTTAGAAAAACCTTTCTTTTTTATCTGGAATTGCTATATTGACCTGTTTTGGGGGATTAGGTACTGGGACATTATACTTCTGTAAGCTTTCTTGATAAGCTACATTAGGCACAAATCCCCGAAGGATGCTATTTTCTATTTGCTGCTCATAACTATATCCATTTTTATTATTCGGAACACAACGGTACAAAGCAAAAGAACAGAAAAGAGAAGACAGACAGCTTTATTGTTAATAACCTGAGAATCTTCTCATTCTCAGTCTTTTTATTTGAGAGAGGAAAAAGTTTTAATCTAAGTGTACTGGTGCTTATAGAGGCTCTCACAGCTTGGGAAATTCTGGCATTCAGCTGATATTGAATTTCAGGTTCTAACATCCCTGATGTGTGATATTGCTTAATATTAAGTGAGCAAGTAGTGCAGATTGCGAGGATATTTCAATTATTAAGTACAGGGAGAAGCACTGTGGCTCCACCTTAGCCTCTGGTTATGGAATTTGTCTTGTACATTAACAGATAAATTGGTACTGAAAGAGTCAGAAATGACTGAATGCCCAAAGACAAGAGGATGTTCAAAGGTTTGTAGGATGAACTCCTTGACATTATCCTTTTGCATGGAAAAATAACATGCTAGTGTCATTGGCTACATTGCACACATTGCAGTGTGTTGGGTTACTGCCTGCACAGTGAAGGAGGAAGACAATACAATTTCTGATTATCAGTTTTATGTAAATAGTGACCGTGGCCATAGGAGAAATCTTACACTTCAAAGTTGAACCTGGATTCCCTTTGTTTACCTATTATAGTAAACAGGAAAGAGCTTTTACCTGCTATCATGCCAATTCTTTTAAAAATATAACCTTATTCTTTGCTGTTCCATATCTGCTTATGCCACGCTTCTGTGTGATGGGAAGATCATTCCCCTTCTGGCACTGACAAGGGGACTCTGGAGAGGTGCCTCAGAGATTGTTCTGTTCTTGTTGGCACACGGAAATTTGCCATCTTGTCCAGATCTTTCTGAATCTGATGTGGTGACTTGAGGCTGTGCTGAAGTCCATGAACCTGGGCTGGTTCACACAAACTGAGGACCTCTCTCCCTCCTCCCTGGAGACAGCTGGAGCCTGTCTCCTTCTCCCCAGTTGTCCCTTATTGGTAGCTGGCTGGCTGGGTCCCCCCATCACGAGCATGTCACTGGCCAAATTTGCCCTACAGCTGCTCTGCTTATAAAGCTCCTCTCCTCTGGAGAGCTTCCTGGTAGGAGCGTTTTGGAGACTGTTGGATCAGAGTCCCTCTGGATTTCATCTGAGGTGATGAACCGAGCACCGAATGAACTGAAGTGGATAAACCGATGTTGGGAGCTAACTGAGACTACCTAATCAAAGCCTTCATTTAATTTCTCATCACTTTCTTTCCTTTACATCATAAGTCTTTAGTAATCTGTGCCAACCTTGTCTGTCTCATTTTTCCCCACTGTATTTCTGTGTTGCTTTTCTGCACTGCAGACGAAAGCATTTAACAATTGTTATGCTTTCTCACTATTAAAGCAACTGCATCACATTCTCAAGTCAAATATTGCTATTATTTAAAACAGATATCTTGATTCTTTTGGTATTTTGTCAGAAGAAATTAAGTCATCAGAAAAATGTGATGGTAAAAAAGCTTGATTTCCCTTTTTAATACAAATTAAGATGTTATAAATATTGCCATTACCGAGAGCTCTGTTGATCTGCATTTGTAATGAACAGTAACTGTAGCCAGAACTCAACAGATTTGTTGAGTATGAGTCTTACAGGAGAGGCTGCAGCTTGGTTACTTTTCATCTCTTTTAGAGTACTTAAAAACTGGAGATCTGGCTGCTGGGTCACCAGAAGTTCTGGGAATGGAAAGTTTTTCAGGAAAAAAAAAAAATCTTTGAGTTGGGTGTGCAATATGTGAATAGTTGACAGCCAAGCTGCAAAATACGCACACCTTTGGGCATGGGGGAGTGACCTAAAGGTAAGTCCAGCAAAATGAATTCACTTAACCTATGTTTAGCTGTTTATTGATAATAGAGGAGGAGTGAACGTCCTCATGGCTAGAAAGGGCTGTGACCATAGGAAGATTGAACTCAGCCTTTAACAACACATAGTTATTAAGACATTAAGGCAAAACCTGCCGTCACTGATAAAATAGCCCTGAGTGAGGAAATAAATCCTCGCTCCCTAAGCATTTATCTAGACAAAAGTGAGGTTGTACGGCCATTCCCAGGCTTGTCTGGGCAATAGCAGTGATGTTGCTATGGTGGTATAAGCAGGGAAGGGATTTTTGGAATATCCTGGAGGTGCTGAACAGCCCATCGTGTGTTTTGATACCTACGCTCGCCTCTCGCTGCCTTACAAAAGACAACATCCATAAAGCTGAGCTTTACATAATCTTTCTTACGTGGCAGAAATTCCCTGCTCAGAGTCTAAGTCAATGATAGGGATCAGAGGAGGAGTTATCATTTTTTTCCCTGCTGTTAAATCATCTGGTTTGCCCTGACCCTTAGAATTAATCTTTGAAATAAAGCCTGGTTAAGGCATGTGGGATGTTGAGCGGACAGGGGACCAATAAGCTGGAGTGTCACAATCTCCTGGAACTGTACAGGATTACAGCCCTACCAAAGCAAAGGAGGACAGAGAAAGCGCAGGCTTTTCCTTTCCCTTTCCAGGAAGATGGCAATCCCTTTCCAAGGGGATGGCCATCCATTGCATACCTCTCAGAGGGAAGCAACCCACTGTCTGCTGGAGCGTGGCTTCACTTTTGTCCCCTTTGAAAGAGCTGATATCATTGGGAAGACTAACAGAGCCCAATTTAAAATGAAATTTTGAGATACCTTGCAATGCTATGGAGATGGTGTGCGAGGCAGAAATCTGTTTAAAAAGGGAAAATGGGAAATGCATCTAGGAAAACAAATGGATATTGATTGAAGACTCTGGGAGAGAGGACTAACCTAATCCAGGCTGTCATTTCATTGGCTGCTGTTGTGTTGCTCCTCAGATGAATTTGGCTCAAGCTCTGCAAATGACAAAACCGAATCAAAAGACATTTACTTATTTTATTTGTACATAGCCTTGCTCACTGTGGTTACCACTCATGGCTAAGATTCCTGAATGGTTTAGTAACATAACAGATAAAGCCTAATATTGCAGGTAAATTTTTACACATACAATGAGGAGAACTATTTTTAAAACTATAATGATGTAACTGGAAAATCTGGGCACATTTTAAACTTCCAGATGTTTTCATAGTTGGGTCTGAAAAAATACTTCCTATGCAGCATCTTCAGAACATCTGTATTTGAATTGTGCTGCCTTGTTACTTATCATGACCAAGACATGTAGCTTCATGTCACATTCCAGGAGATGAGGTCTGCAGTTGTATATTGAGCACTGGGAACACCCAGGGAGATATGGACTCAATTTAGGAAGAGGCAGCTGTGGGTGCTCTGTGTGGACAGGGTCCAGATTTGGGTAATTGCTTCCCACTGAAGGAAACCATCATTTTAGCAGTGCAATCACTCTCTTCCATGTTTTTGGCCTGTTTCCCAATGGTTCACACAAATGACCTGAGCTCTCAACACAGCCTGCCCACTGATGACTCTACAGTGGGATTTTTCCTTCTTGTCTTTCTGTTTTCTGCATGCACAACGTGTTCTTGGCTGGTGCTGGGGCTCTTGGTAATATTCAGGCTGAACTTCCTCTCTGCTAACTGAGCTTGAATATATAGTACCCCTGGGATGGGGGGCCCAGCCAGAAGATGAGCCTGTAGCAGTAACACACCCTCATCTTCCTTCCTTCAGCCTCTTCCAGGGCTCTAGTGCTGGGGAAGGGATGGGAGTGTTCCCATGTTGCCCTGCAAGGGTGGAGTTTTTCCAGTATTCTTCATAGGCAGACGTTTGGGATTTTTTTTTATTTTTTTCTCTTTCCATGAGTTGAATTTAAAATTACTCATGATAACCTTGTTGTCGTCTTTACCTTTTTTTTTTTTTTTTTTGCCTTGGTTAAAATAAGACAATATGAAGTCCATGGGTAGCGTTGCTCTTGCAAGGTTGGTACATCTGTCCTCTCATCCCATAGCCCTTCTTGCAGCGCTGGAATGTATCACAACACGTGGGGTTTGCTCTCAGTCTCTTCTCAGGCAGCAAACCTGCGTGGGCAGAGCAGTGTTTAGGTTAGGTGGGGTTTTGTGTGTGCCTGTGTGGTCTATATGGAAAGCTCTTCCACAGCACCTGCAAGGCTCTGTGCACCTATATGGGCATGCACATGTGTGTTGAATGCCTCCAGGAAGGACAGGAATTACAATGCAAAGGAAAGGGACTTTCAGCACAATTTCCTGATGTTTTTGCTCGTGCATCCCAAACACTCTTCCCACACAAAGAAGGGATCAGTGGAAACTCAGCTTTGCAAAATTCCTGGATGCCTCTTTTGCCCTCCTGATGCTAGCTTATGGGAAAGTTCAGCATGGCCCTTTGTAATTTTAGGAAGTTGTGTTGATTAGTGTGAGTTACCTGTGTGTGACCCTTAGTTTAATTTCTCTTCTCAACTGAAACCTGGAACAAATCACTGCAAGTGGGGTAGAAACCCACCCCTATAACATAGCAGCGCTGTAACCAGTGGGCCATAAGGCTCTTAAAGGCAAAATGGGTATGATCAGAAAATAAAACCTTGGGTGGAATAATAAGAAAAGCTTCCCAACTGTGTGTTGTACTAGGCCCTTGAACAGTGTGTGTAGCAAATGGTGAAAGCCATAAATAAGATTATTTGGAAGTAGGTGAGAGTGGCCTTGGAAATCAGGCACTGTGAACCAGCCCAGTGCAGGGGCAGGTGATGTGGCTTGTGCCTGGTTTTATTCTTGCGCAATGATTCCTGAACATCTTAATCTTTGTTTAGTTCTGGTTATTGCTAAATGATTTCTTCTCTGTCATTTCTCTAGGGAAATGTTAAATTATTCTTTTTTTTTTCCCCCCATCTGTCTACCGGTGTTTATCTTTTCCTGGAAGAGATCCAAGTTTTGTAATTAAGGCACTGGGAACAGTAAGAGGTTTGATCAGTAGATAAAACACAATTATAGCAGATCTGTGAGTCTCTTTGCAGTAAATATTTTAACACCTTGGGCCAAATCCTCCATTTGCATAAATACAGTTATTGGAGATCACACAGATCCTCAGCTGGCATAAGACACTGTAAAAATGCACAGACAGTTCCAGTGTGGTTGTAGGGAAAAACCTAAAAGAAAAGTACCTTGGCAAGATGAGGTGCAATATTCTATGCACAAGAAGCAATTTGGGTGATGTTTCACATCCTTTAACACGCGCTTTTTTATCTTTTTCCCATGGCTGTTTTTGAATGTCCTGAAATAGAATTGTGTCTGTATGAGCAAAATTTTCAAAATTAATCTTTTCAGTTACTGTGCTGAGTTTGCTTTGTCTCGTAGTCAAATTGCATGCGTAAATTAAGCAAGCAATGTAACTTAGATCCCAGTTGATATGATACGTAGGTGAGGGATGTGGTAGATACATTCATGAAAGAAAAATTGTTGCAGCACAGCATGAGGCTGACTGAAATTCCTGCCATTTCTTCTTTATCTATTTACCTTCTTACCTGTCACCCTAACAAGAGAGAATTTCTTCCTCACATGGGTGTGGAACTGCCTGTGCTTCAACTTGTACCCATTACCCTTTGTCCTGTCACTAGCTACTGTCCCATCCTCCCTACTTTCACCCCTCAGGTATTTATACATATTGATCAGATTTCCTCTCGTTCTCCAGGCTAAACAGTCCCTGCTCACTTAGTCTTTCTTTATAGGGTAGATGCTCCAGTCCCTTGATCATCTTTGTTGCTCTGTGCTGGACCCTCTCTAGAAGCTCCAAGTCCCTCTTGTACTGAGGAGCCCAGAACTGCCCTAATACTCCAGGCGCAGCCGTTCCAGAGCTGAGTAGAGGGGCAGGATCCCCTCCCTCATCCTTCTGGCAACGCTGATGTGAAGAAAAATAGTCTTATTAAAACTGTATGTCCTGGCCTGATCTTTTCAGAGTCAAACAGAGGTTCCAGGGAGATGAGAGTAAAAGCTGAGTCTATAATTCACCATATATTAAGATCTGATATGATGCCATACAATGAAACATGATATAATATAACATAAAAGGCCTTTCTTTCGCCCTCCAAAACTGGGGCTCAAGGCTCATCTTGCCCATAGTGCTCCCTTTCCTTACGCAGCTGATACGGGAACTCTTACCTCATGTTTATGTCTGCACTTTGTGTGATCAAAGAATGAACTGTGAGGATCTTGAAAGTCATCAGAAAGCCCCATGTCTGTGATAGAAGCCCTATTGTGACTCAGAGATGCTGAAAGCAGAGTTTCCCTTCAAGGTTTGCCAGCTCATTTGAAACAAGATGTAAAGGATGCATCTGTGCAAAGGCTCAGCGCTATGCAGATGTGAGGGGGGAGAACAGTTGTTTATCCCTTCCGAAGTTTTACGTTTGCAAGAGTAAACAATGCACAGATTGGAACGGATGTATCCCATACCACATCCCATCGTGTGAGCTGTCTATGTCTCATGAGGAATAATCATACACAAAAAGCTGCAGCTGGGTCTGGCCGTAAGCTTTAGGAAGAGCTTGTGGGAGCACCAGCATGCCGATGTTCATGGAGAAGTGTACTTCTGTGGTTAGATGTAGGCTGAAGGGGGAATACACCTCACGCAGGTTTCTTGAGCAGATTTTTGCTGATGGGATAACAATCAGGAGGAGGTATTTTCTGGTATAAGTTGACTTTCTTTGGGCTCCGTGGCCTCTGTGACAAGAAAGGGAAACACCAACTATGTTGATATTCAGCTCTTTGTGGATGTTTAGCCTGGGTAAGAGAAGGAGATATGAGAGGGGATCTGACCAAGATGTGTAAGTACTTGAGGGGAGAATGTAGGGAGGAGGGGGCCAAACTCTTCTCCATGGTGGCCAGTGACAGGAGAAAGGTAATGGGCATAAATTGAAGCCCAGACAGCTCCATCTCCATGTGAGGAAGAACAACTTTGCTGTGAGAGTGACAGAGCCCTGGCACAGGCTGCCCAGAGAGGCTGTGGATGCTCCTGCTCTGGAGACCTTCCAGACCTGCCTGACTGCCACCCTGTGCTCTGGATGTCCCTGCTGGAGCAGGGGGCTGGACGTGGACGATCTCTAGAGGTCCCTTCCAGCCTCAGCCATTTTATGACAATGTGCTTTCGTTGCAGCTGGGTGGATACTTGGGGTTTACTTGTGTGTTGGGTGCCATGAACACTGAGACAATTAGTTCATTTTGAGAACATGAGTTCACAAATCATCCTGAAGGATCCAGAAATATAAAATTGTTATCTTTCTTGCAGTCTTATTTCTATGGGATGTTTTTGTCACCTGAGGAGCTGGGTGGTGTGAATAAAAAGGGAAGCTTATTTTGTTGAAGCTTAAAAAAAAGGTATATACTGCTTGCAATTCGAATTGTCAATGTTTAGTTTTTCCCAAATTAAGTTTGATGGCTGCTATTGGATATTGCTGCTAGGACCTATTGTAAAGCACCTTGTTATTTCCACCTTGCTAGTTAAATGTATAAAGGTTAGCTCTCAAAGAAATGTTTATTGTTTGATGGGTTGTTTTTTGCTTTGTTTTCCTGGAAGATGAGTCTATCAATAACACGATTTATTATGTTTTAGTTTTTCCTAGAATCAGGCTGGATTGCAGCTGCTCCTTTCAGATGAGCTATTGCAAACAAGCAGAGCTTTCCTTTAGGCTCTTTGGCTTTAGAACCCAAAGCAGCTAGGCAGCCTTATAGAAGAGCCTGCCATGGTTATTAAGCACAAAAATAAAGGCTCAGGAAGCTCCCGAACCTCAGTCTATCACAGGCTTGCAGAGTATCCTGAGACACTGTCTTCCTATACCTGCCCTGTTCATATATCCTTCCTATCTGTCCTTTGTCAGCACTGGAAGCAGGACACTGGGCCTTTCATCTGAGGAGGTATCCCAGATTTTTGTCCTTATAGTCTTGTTCCAGGTCTCAAAAACACAATTTCACTGCTTCTAAAACCTTTCTTGCTAGTAACACATCTGATTTTTGGAGGTGCAAAAGCTACCCATCAAAACAGAAAATAAACTGCCTGCCTAACTTGTTGATATGGAAGTCTGCGCACTCCAAGTTGTATGTGAACAATTAAGAAGGTGTATTGAAATGGAAAGAAATACAATGCAGTTAGGGAGACAGCATTATTTACACACTTCGAAATCAGCCATTAAAAATATGCCACAAAGCCTCAGGAAAACCCCTTAAAAGCCTAATACCAGTTCCCATAATTCTTAAATAACAACCAGATCAGTAAGGCACTTGTGGTTGGTTCTGGTCATGTGAGTTCATTTGTGGCTTGACTTTCTTTTGATGGAATTCTTTGCAAGAATTAATCTCAAAGAGAGAGGAAATGGTAGCTTAGCTTTGTGTATCTGATTTTTAACTGCTTGCCCAGGTTACCATTCTTCATGCTTCCAGATAATTATAAACATCCCTACACCTTCTTCTCGTCCCCAGGCACCATTCTGGCATGCACTGAATTTAAGCATAAAGCCCATGGGTATCAGTGGTGTAGAAGATGGCTTAAGGAAAAGGCAGAGACCACCTGAGCACTTACACAGGTCACCTGACTAATAAAGTTAATCAGTCTTAGAGAACTTCATACTAGAAATGCACAGGGGATCCTTTGGGGGTGATACTCCCTTTTGTTTAAAGAAATGTCAGCTCTGCTCCAACTCTGGTGAGTGACTGGAAGTGTAAAAACGTCCTCCTCAGGTAACGTTTCAATGGGTTTCTGATTTTTGCTAAAACTATAGTCTGTCTTGATGCACAGGTCTGGACACTGTTAGGAAATGTCTGTAACTCATTTACAGCCAAAAATCTGTGAGAAGGTAAAAAAAAAAAAAATCTGTCAGACCTTATTTTAATTGTGCTGCTTACTTAAAGAAAAACCAAACACTTAATAGCAGCCAAGAGATCCTAGACACGTGTTGGTGATGAAGTTTTAGCCTTATCCCTTTCAGGCCTGAGCTGGGGAGCATAAAAGAAGCCCTGCTCTGTCCTGACCTAATGTTTCTTTGAAGGGGAGCATTTCAGGAGGCTGATCCTCACTTGTTGTGCCAGCAGAGCCCAAGAAGTTTTCCCAGAAGAAGAAAAGAAAAAAAAGGAGACAAAAGGGTAGGACAATGAAACAGGTCAATCTTTGCCTGCTATGGATGTGTGTTTGTTAGTAGCAGCAGATAAATGGAAACAGCAGGTAGCATGGACCTGATAACGTGAATCACTAGAGTGCAAAATGCTTGGAGTAGAGCTCACAGACCTTTGCTTGGCTTTTGCAGCAACAGAAATACCAGGCTGAGGAAGCAGGACGCTTCATGTGTCTGGAAAGAGCCATAATGCTGGGTTAGCCTAAGGACTCTTCTACCCTATGCCAATGGGGGGCTTTGCTGTCTGTTAGGAAAGACCACCCTGGAGATGGCCAAGTAACCCTGTTTAGCTCAACTGAGATGTTTTTATCTTTATGTGATGGAAAATGCACAGTCCTGGCAGCCTCAGTGGAACTGGAGTGCTCTACTCTTGTGCTGTCTGTTATCTGGCTGGAAAATAACCCAGATGATTAGATAAGGTCATAAGCCTTTCTTCTGCTCCCTCCCCCTTTTTTTCCCCTCTGTTAATTTTTTTTTTAGTCAAAATTTCAAGTTTGATAAGCAGAAAAACATCACATCAAATCCAAAAGAGAAACTATGATGTGGGGAAAAAAAAAAAAGTGTTGCCTTAAGACATTTGTTAAGTTAGAACTTGGCAGCTACTGGGGGAATCTCAGAAGGATGTAAAATAAGGCTACTCCTGTTTTTTTTTGGTTTTTTTTTTTTTTTTTTTTTTTCCAGCATTCTCCAAGCAATTTTACTAACTCTCCTATTATTTATTAAGGTCTTTGGGGCCCTTTTGCTGAGATCCACTCAGCAGGAAGCAATATTCAGCCTCTGTCTCCGACAGACCAGGCAGGCTTGCGTGCTGTCTTTGACACGTTGCTCCCTTGGAGCCTGGGAAAGCAGGAAGAAATATGAGATGTCCTGCAAGAAACGTGGAAGACATCATGTGTCTCGGAGCTTGGTGAGTTTCTGGCAAAATTTACCTATGGTCCAGATTCATATTAATTTCTTGAAATCTGCCATTTGAGAGGCTCTGAGCTAAGAAGACTGGAGGAAATTGAAAATCAGCATACACCAGTGTCATCCCCACACACAGGGATCGAGTTATTGGGGGCCTCCTGGTTGAAGGGAAAATCTTCAGATATCCTTGTGATCCTGGTGAAAAAGTCTCCACGATGCAAAACAACTGTCAGAAAGCCAACAGCTCAAAGTGAGTTGTGTCAACGAGGGAATAAGGAGTAACACAGAAAATCTAGGGGCTTGACAAGTTAATCAAAGCTGGGCAGCAGGCTAAGAAACCTCAGAAGGATGTAAAACAGAGATGCTCAAATGATTTCTACCCAGAACTGCTGGAAAGAGACAGTGGAAGTCGACTTTTGAGACAAAGGGGAACAAGGAGGAAGAGGCTCTGGTCCTGTATTTAAGAGAAGGAAGGGGTCTGATAATTTTGAGGGGGATTTATGGGCCTGAAATAGGGTCTGGGGGGAAGCAAAGAGATGTACAGGGATTTTCTTTTAGAGAGGAGATAAGGAAGATCAAGGGAAGTCTCTGGAGCTGTGGAGAGAAGCAAGTAGAGCTCAATATGGAGACTGGCTTTTGGAGAAAAAGGCCTAAGGTAAGACTTGGGAACGAAAGAAGCAGGGAATATGTTTTGCAGCTAGTCCACCCTTAACAGCAGGTAACACATTAGACCTTGCTCCTGTCTGGGCGTTGTGGGAGGGAGAATGAGGGAATGTCATGGTCAAAATAGCCACAAAAAGGTATTTCCAGGATTGTGAGAGAGAGAGAGAGACAGAAGGTCAGATGAAGCAACTGAAAATTGGGAGTGTGTGTGAACAACTGGAGAAGGGGATGGCAAAAAATTATATTGTGAAGTCAGTGTGTTGAAACCCTCAAGAATGGGGAACCCCCATTAAGTCTTCAGTGGAGTGTGATTATTTGCCTTGATCTGTGTGATTCTACCAGCTCCTGGATCAGACATGCACTTACAGTTGCAAATACGCTGTGCTTGGTGGAAGGTGGAGGAGTAGATGTGTGAGGTGGAGGAAGAAGGAAAAGGCTGCAAGGAGGAGAGCAAAGGTAACCACGTGCTGTGTGAGCCAGGAGAGGCCACTGGAGACTGGTCCCAGGCAGGGACAGGACCTGAAACACAAGGAAGCAGCAGAGCTCGGGACCCTTTATCCCCATGTGCATTCATCTTCTGGACTTGGACTGAAGGTGACCAAAACCACGCCATGGAAACATTTAAATATCAGGCATTGATGCAGCCAGGGCAAAAGCATGCTGGAGGTTTAAAGACAATTTGGTTTCACAGCATAGATCATCTTGATCATAATATGTTTTCTGGTTTTGCTGGTTTAAAAATCTGCCACCAGGAGTCAACAAATTGTTTTTAGCTTACAGTTGTCTGTGGACAAAGCACTATTTTTTTGAAAGAGCTCTCTATTAAATCTCCATATTCTTAGAGTCAGAAGAAAACAATTTATCTGAAATAAAAAAAAAAAAGGAGCTGAAAAGTCTCCCTGCTAAGTCCTGCAATGGTTGAATATATATTTTAATGTGAAAGAGTGATGATGGGAGGCTTTAGAGAGCATCAAAGCAAACGCATGCAGCCAGTCCCTCCTGCAGGACTTCAAAACGCTGCTTTGAGACAAAGCCATTTGTACGTCAGACCTTGAAATTCAAATCGAGGGAGCCAATTCATCTCAGCAAGGAAGGCAAAGCAAGCGGCTTGGAGCAGCCTGCGTCTCACTCGGTGCCCTCGCGCAAAGGCTGCTTTATCTCTTGCTTGCATCACACGCCACTCGCACTGCCGCTCCTGTGCCCGTCCGCTTTCATTCCAGCGAGCAGATACGTAGATTTGTGGCATATCACATGTGTTGGTGGTTTGTTTTTTTTTTTTTTTTTAAGCTTTCCTTCAATTGGATTCTCGCTCCCTCACCCCAATCTGAAAGGCAGATTTGCAGGAATTCTCTAAAGACACGACATTGCATTATTTTAAAAGCTTTGCTCTTCTTATCTTCACGGTCACAGGGGTCACTAGGGATGGCATATGAGGATTAGCAGCAGGTTCCCCAGCGCAGAATAAAGTCAGCCTGGATTGCACAAAATGCTTTAACAAATAAATCCAGAGACTCCTCCCAGTGTCTTTCCTGTCTTTTATCAATACTGACACTTCTTGAATGTATTTCAAAATATCAGAAAGGAGAATGCAAGAAAGAGCAAAAATATCTCCTCACTTCTATAAAAAAAAATAATTGAAATGACCTTTTAATTTTATCCAAATACTGCTGGTTCCTGAATGGCTCAGGAGAACCATATTTTTATATCTACAGACAGCAAAGGATTATCTTTGCCTAATTAATGGCAGTTTACATTTTACTAATGAATGCCCAAGGAATCATCTAATGGATGATGCTTTCAACTAACGGGCTGAGCGGAAACTACATTCTGGTTTGGTGAAGGAAAGGCTGGATATTGTATAATTGTTTCAGTGATAACTTTTGTTATGTAATAGGCAGATTTGACTAAAAGAAGTGCATAAAGCGCTCATTATTATTAGAATTAATGATAATAATTATAGTTTACAAGGGCCAAGTTGCAATTCCCCTGCTAGGAGCAGCCCTGAGAGCAGCTGTGGAGAGTTAAGGAAATGAGTTGTATAGAATAACTTTGCTGTTCTTAAACAGCATGAGGCAAAAGGGGTGGTTTAGGCTGTGCATGGTGTGATGGTTTTGGGTGTGTATTTCATATGACTCCTTTCTTTATTTAGAAAGGTGAAAGGAGAAGCTGGGTGCAGCTGTGTTTCTGAGCTAATCAGTGTTAACTTGGCTACCAGCAGTCACTAAACGCCTCCTGGTGTCCCCCCCCTGCATGTCCATCCTCTGTCATCTTCTATATGCAGTTTATTTTGTCCCTCTGAGAGCCCCCAAAGCCCAACGAGTCTCTGTGGCTCTGCTACCAGCCCAGTGGGGATGACACAGGGCTTGGGATGCTGGTACCCGGCTCTGCGCTGCCCTCCTGTGAGCCCAGAGCATCCCATGCCACAGCAGAGGAGCAGGTACCGCCTGCCTTGAAAACCTGACTATGTCCACAGAGGTATCAGTGTATCTCATGGTGGTAAGGAGGAAAAAATGCTTCATTTCATCTGAACTTTTGTGTTTTGCTCTTTCTTGAGTTTTTTTTTTAATGGAGCTATTCTGAATTTAGGACAGAACCACAAAGGAAAACAGAGCTGTCTGAAAACACTGTTATTTTCAAGTCTGGTTATCTCCTGAGAGACTACTGAATTGCATCATAAAAAAACTAAAAAAATCCCTTGTTTTTTTATATTAACTCTTTGACCCCCAAATTTGTTTGTTTTTTCTTTTTTCTTGTGTTGTTTTTATTTGGCCTGCTTTAACAAGAAACTAGGAGGCTCCACCCTTTGTGACTTCTGTTTGGCATGTGTGGACAGGCTGCAGGACAGGCTGTTCGAAAGCCCTCCTGAGATTAGGGCCACTTTTGTAGGCACAAAAGCTTCTCACGAAGCGAGGTGCAGAACGGTGAATCTGAAATATACTCGCTGTGCCTGAGTGAAAGCTCAGGATGTTCTGGTAGCGCCTTGGGCAGCGTTAGGATTTTCTTTAGCTATATGTAACCAATAGGGGGCATTCTATTTATACTTATTAAATGCAGATTTCTGCTCCCAGCAGAAAAAAATCTTTAAGTACTTTCTTTAGATGTAGCCTTTGGCTATTTTAAGGTGAAGATATGTGAGGCTGATAGATCCACATGGTGACCTTCAACTTGCAAAACTATAAGTATTTCTCATGCAAATTGGTTGATCTTCATGATTTCCATGTTTCTAACACAAAATTAAAGTCCCTCTGCAATTATTTCTGGTCAAAATTAACTTCAGGAACAGTCGACTGCTGCTCTTCATTGTGGAAGAAACCTTGCCCCGGGGTGGGTCCTGAATACAAAGGACCTCAGTGAAGAGCCACAGCACAAACCTGGTGCAGTCTCTGCATGTGAAAGAAATATTTGTTACAGTGATAACTATTGTGGCTATAACTTCTCACTTGCACTCCCGTATGTGGGACTATTCATCCACACATCCAGAGTGAGATACTGGTTTTGATATTTATAGCACTGATTATAGAGGAAGGAACTCTTTTATTTCATGCTTAAATTTGGAAAACAGTAGCTTGATCTTTGCTCCTGTCACATTCAAGTGGTTGGATAGATGCTTTGGGTGAATTGTTTCCTACAGTCTGTGGCTAACTTGAGCTGTATTTGAGAATACATAATACTAAGTTTAGGGAGCGGATGTTAAAGCACAGTTAGGTGATACAGCTGAGAACTGCTTAC
Source organism: Eudromia elegans (assembly GCA_003342815.1). Taxonomy (NCBI): domain Eukaryota; kingdom Metazoa; phylum Chordata; class Aves; order Tinamiformes; family Tinamidae; genus Eudromia; species Eudromia elegans. The sequence goes on along the minus strand of PTEX01000023.1, from coordinate 5,722,772 downwards.
ATAAAACAATGTCAAAACACATTATTAGCTGAAAATGCACAGATGCTCTAAGTTTGGTAAAGTTGACTTAATTATCTACCTTATGTTTAAACGCGTTTTAAATAACCTAATAACTTTAGTTTCTTTCAAGGTGAATTAACACTTATTTTTTTCTTCATCTGTGGTCAGGTAAGAGAAATTTTGGAATATTGGCAAGCAGAATTTCCATTCTGGAATATGGGAATATTGGCATGTAGTATTTTCATTCCCTGTGAATATCCTTACCATTGAAAAGAGAAAGAAAAAAGCAGGAGAGTCTGGTTGGTTTCGTATAGTGAGAATGAAGGTGGAGGAGATACAGGTGTGTGGTGCCAGCCCTGCAGCAGCGCTTGCTGCAGAGGTAAGAGAGTTTTTAAAGTAAAGCACGTGATGGCCGAAGAAAAATGGGTGTAACTTTGCAAACCTGAAAGTAATAGGGGAAGGGAGAGTTTCTGGGAGTGCTCTTTGGATGAGAGATTTGCCCTCGTAAGTAAATGAAATGTTTAGAGCTGGCAGAGGCTGAATTTCTAGAGGGCGATTACTCCACAGCTTTCCCCTTGAAATCTGTTCCTACCTCTGGGTCTATCTGCCAATCTGCTCAATATCTCCAGTGACTGACAGGTCGCTTCCAGCACAGGAGCTACTTCAACACAGGAGCACCTTGTCATTTAGTCTGCAAAGAGAGGAGATAGCGAGGGGTGAGGCGAGGGTCCTCATCTCTTCCTCTCCCTCACCTACAATTTCATGTGCTGGTCATGGAGTAAGTTTTGTCTCTGCTCTGCCAGGATTTCTATGGTTTGCATGATCTTTTGCTTATCTCTTGCTGTGTGGTACTTACACCAGCGAGCTGATGTTGCTGGAATGTGACTTTTCTGTAAGATTTCAAAACCTGAATGTTTGCTTGTGCGTTTGGAAAGTCTTGATCTGGTTTTCCAAAGCATCCTTATGGAGAGCCACTAAATGGGCTACAAAGGCTCTGTGAGCAGTAGGAGATCTGCAGGCTCCAGTCTGTCCACCCACTACAAAAACCAAGTGTGTTTTATCCTGCACTGCTTACCTGGCCTATCTGTAGTCCTAAGGGAGGCAACCAGATCACCTGGAAAGATTTTCAAAACTTGTTAGGTCGATGCCCTGGCGCATCCCTCCATCCTGCAAAGCAGAGCTGAGTTCAATACTTAACCTCAGCCTGAACTGTGTTTTAAACAGGATTGCATCTGTTGGACCTGCTTGTGTTAGTGAAGAGTTACGTTATCCTGTGTATCCAACAGAAGAGCAAATTTGGGACACCCTTTCCATGCTAATCAATTAGTCATGTAAGATGCTACTGCTTTCTGAAGAAGTGCTGGACTAGCAGCCGTGTTGCTGGTTGTGGAAGGTTTGTGTGTCAGCAGCTTCTGTGTCTGTGCTGTGTTTTCTGCAGAGGCAGCAGCAAATCCTAATAAAACTTAATGCAGAAAACATTGCCAGGGAGTTGATGGGTTGAGATTAACTGCATCAAGGAAAGGCAATTCCACGCTAAGTTTCTGAACTTCTCTGAAGAGTCAATATTATAAATACCAATTTAAGGACTTCTTTCTACTTCAGTGAAAATCAATGGAAAAGCTTGCACTGAATTAATCTAAAGACAAAAAGGAGGACAAGCATCAGACACCCACTCCAGGTCCTTTGAGCTGAATTCTGCATGGGCCACATCAGCACTGGGCTGAGTGGAAAACTTTACTAGTGCCAAAATATTATGCTGAATGAGATGCCTATAGGTGAATCTATATAGTTATCATAGTTATCCTGCAGATCTTTGGCTTAGGGTTAGGAAAGGGGAGTCTGTTATCTATTTTTGTAACTGTATTTTTGTAGCTGTAACTTGAAGAGTATGCTTGGTATATCTGGGGTAGACAGCCTGCTGCCTTCCAGAGTGATGTGGCTTTATCTGCTCCTTTTTTTTGTGCGATGCTGCCATGGGAGGCTGATTTTTGCTTGCCCACGCACTGGAAATCAAGGTTTCCATGTCGGACTTTCCTCTGTGAAGAGAAAGAGCCTGCAGGCTGCTGCTCCCTTGTATCCGGTGCCGTCTTTGCCTTTATATAAAAAGGAGTTTGGGTGGGAGTAGGAAGCACCAGGCTGGCATGAAGAGGATCCAGAGCCAGATCGTGGATTCATTCCCACATATTTTCTAGCCTAACTGCTGTGTCTATTTGCTGACTGTAGAAATGCATTTCCCCCTGTCTTTTGTCTTGCTCTGCAAGTCCAAGGTTCTTCACATGTGTAGGTGCAGTACTGTCACTGCGGAGACTCTCTGCCTTTCAATAATACAAATTTCAATAACAAGTATGTTTAAATTCAAAAATTAGCGCCCCGCTGAGCCTTAATGAAAACTTCTACCAAAAGAAAAATCACTGCTGAGCTAAGCTCTACTGTAAGTAATTTCCTTCCCAAAGGCAATTTTCTTAAACAAGTGTGTATAAATGGGTTTAAAATGGAAAAAAAATCCGTATTCTCAACTGCATCACTGCTATTATCTCCTTTTACCTACAACAGATAAAAAGCTCAACTTAACCTGTCTGCCTTAGAAGTAAACAGTGTGTTTAAAGCATTTCTTGTTTTTTTTTAAAGTGTATAATTTTCAGGACAATTTCATGTCATCCATTTATGTCGATGCCTCAGCTGCCAAGAAATGTTGAGATTTCTCTCTAGTGCACTTGATGCACAATCCTCAAGCTCTTGGGGGCTTTTCTATAGTGTTTGTGTGATGAAACTAGTGGACTTCCAGCTCTGGGGAAGGTTTTGCTGTAGCTCCTGCCTGGTTCGGAGGGGACTCCAGAACCTCCACTTGTGGTTCGTGCACAGAGAAGGAGCTAGAAGCGCTGCCGAAAGTACTTTGGACCCAGTGTCTTTTCTAAAGTAGCAATGAGGATTGTTGCTGGTTCTGATTTGTTTTTCTGTGCTAATTCAGTTATTGGCAGAAATAATCCAAACCCTATTTTTTTCTAAAGGATGGGAATTCATTGTGAGAGCCCACCTTCAGTTGTTATTTCAGGCACTACCTGTTTGAGAATATTTCCCTTAAAAAAAAAAAGTGGACATGGAGAAGGACACCAGGCTGTTTTTCTTGGCTTTCTGTAATTAATACAGTGATTTATCTATGTAAAAGCCTGACAAGAAATTAGTGGTTCTGATCACCTTATTTCTCATGGAATGGGAAACGGCCACAAGCCCATCAGATCTCTCGGTGATTAACTGTGTGGCTGACACTTGATCTCCATATCCAAGAATCATTTTTCCTTCATTATTCCAAGTATCCTTTTGACTTGCTGACCACCAGCCTCTCACAGCACTGGCTCCTGTGACTGACTCCAATCTGCCCTGGTCCCCTTGGGCTGCCACTCCATGACACTGGTATATTGGGTCAGTAGGTCAACCCTCAGAGGACTTTCCTCCTCCTACCTCCTTTCTTGAGCCTCAAGATGTGGAAGATGTTCACTGGTATCACAGTATTTGTTTCTCTGCCCATAAATAAGCTGCAGTATGTGCAGTGTTAGGAATAGGAACTGTGTTCCACTGGAAATAAGGACATTCCCTGCTTTTTGGTGAGATGTAGCCAGACCCCACAGGAGTCTTGGTTTGGGCCTTGCAGCGCCTGGCTGGTGCTGTGATAAGGGAACTGGAAAGCTGCAGCATGGTTACATTGTAGATCTCATTTTAGGTCATTTTGGAAGGTTTTATGGCCCTCTGTGTTGTCTGCACTGCTGGACTGATGATAATTGAAACATACCCTTTGCAGGTAAGGGAATATGAAAAGCAACATTAACAAGACGGCAGCATTTTGAAGACCTTTTTTTCCAAGCATCAGGATCTGGCTTAAGAACCTGTGAAAAAAAGGACAGTCAGGGTTACAAAATCAAGTACTCCAAAGCAAGGCAATGCTGAAATGACAATTGCTTCTCTCCTTTGTATATATCAGTTGAGACACTTTTCAGTTACATTCCCCATAATTTTATATATGTATAACATTGTGTATGTGAGGGGATGTGTATATATATATATTTCCCCTACTGGTTTGCAGCTTCTGCAGAACCTCAGTAGCACAGAAGGCCACAGCCTGTAGAGCTTTTGGGGTACTTGCTAGAGGAAATGAAAGGTATGAAGCACTAAAACCAGGTCTATGGGAAGAGGGTCATATTCAAAGCAAAATACACTTGTCATATACAAGTCTCTTGTATAGAGCTATGCAAGTCACTCACACCTAATGCCTCTCCAGCAACCCCATCTTTCTACTAGATTTTTTTGTTTGTTTGTTTTGGGTTTTTTTCTCTTCCATAAGCTTGTGGGTAGTGCATAGGAAAGCGCTGGGCTCTCACTCCTGTAGTTGAAGTTAGTGGATGCTAAACACTTAATCGGCCACTAATGGGGGACTTCTTTCCTCCTGGATCCCACACATCCCAGGTTGGGCACTCTGAATTACCAAGTGATTTTGACCTTAATCACATTGTGCCCCAGTTTCTTGTCTGATCCCTGGATGACAGGCTAAAATGTAGAAGTTCATTGATGCATATGAAACACCGGGAGATTAGGGATGAGCCCCATGAAGAAACTAATCGTTCCATGCTTGGAGTAGAGTTTGGCTGGTGTCCCGGGAATATGGCACAGGGCCACGAGATGAATGAAAAGTGTAAGGGGAAAATGCTAAGCAGTTACCCATCCCCTGAGCACTGTTCTGAGTGCATCTGAGATGCACAGCGCATGGGAAGCCCTCTTTCTCCCTACTTCTAGGGTGTGTGAATACCCAGCCTTTTCCAGATGTTGCCTCTTCATGCATGTGCTTCATGCTTTGGACTGCCTAAGGGACAGGAGAGGTATAACCTCTGGGTCCAGCTGTCCAGACTTACTTGCATTCATGACAGTATGGGAGAAGTAGCCCCAAGCTCTCATTGGTACCCATTCATATACCTACCATGAAGTATTTAAAGTTACATATATATTATAACTATATTAGTCATATTTAGGGTTATAAGTTATAATAACCTTATTAGTTAGGGTTGTGATCAGTGGTGCACAGTCCAGGTGGAGGCCTGTAGTTAGCAGTCTCCCTCAGAAGTCAGTCCTTAGCCCAGTCCTGTTAAATTGATTCATCAATGATCCAGATGAAGGGATGGAGTGCTCCCTCAGCAAGTTTGCTGATGACACCAAACTGGAGGAGCAGCTGACAGCCCTGAGGGCTGCCCTGCCATCCAGAGTGACCTGGACAGGCTGGACAACTGGGCAATGAGAAACCTCATGAAGTTCAACAAGGGCAAGTGGATGGTCTCAAACCACCTCAGCATTGCCCTTCTGGGCAGGAAAGACTCTTCATGGTTTCCTTCCATTCATTTCAATTTCTTTGCCAGAAACTGCTACAATATTCTTAGTTACTATCTAACTGACAATGAAAAAAAGGCACTGTTCTTTCTCCTACCTCTTTTCAGGAGGACCCATATTTCTTTATCACTCACAGTCCAGGACATGTTTCTCTGTGGATCACCTGTGAAAGCAGCTATAGGAAAAATCACTAGGTAAACGTGTGGCAAGTCCAAGTACCAGCTGAAACCAATGAAGCCAACGCTAACTTCCACCAGCTGGATGTCTGGTTTCATGGGTGCTCTGGATGAGGACTGCACAACACAGCCCTATATTTTGTACCTCGTAGGATTGCCTCAACCATGGGGAAAGGTTGATTAAGAAGTCAGTTCATGTCCTATTAGATACTAGAAAACTCTTTTGTCATAGTTCTCTGTAGATTCTCTTGACCCGAGGGAGGGAACTACCTGTGTTTCTTGCATTTAGGTTGTTAGGACATCTTCCATTTGAGCCTTTGTTTCAACAGTAGATAAAATCCATAAGTCAGGAGACACAAATCCATTGGAAATCAAGCTAGTTTTGGTGCCTATGGAGTGGCTTGTACTAACAGTGTTTTTTGTGACAATAACTTGTAGTCACCTTGTGAGTTATTTTTGGACTGGGGAGCTGTCTGTGAGCTGATGTGCAGCTGGGTTACAAAACAGCTCTGAGCACTGCCAAGTGCATCCCGTCGTTCGGTCCTGCTCACAAAAGAGTATTTATAAAGCCTATGTGGGTGGTTCCTGCCCGATGCCCATACTGCTCCCGCAGAACCTGACTCACCTTATTACATACAAACATTGAAAGCAAATGCAATGTTGTGAACGGGTTCAGCAGCCTGCATGCTTTAATGATTCAGGCCATTGATGTGGATCATCAAAACCCAGTGTATGACCTGTTTATATGATTTTATACAGCTCTCTCCTCTTCTGGGAGCCTCTTGAGTCCAAGGTGATGTTTCATTAATTCATAAAATTCATGGAAGATACACTTAAAGGTTTGTGCTGGGCATAAGAACCAGTTCAAAAATGTTTACTGCTCCCTGAAGTAAAATAACACAGTCCTCTAGGTTTAGATTTAAAGGGTCAGCTCTTCATGCGGGGTAGTTAAACTTTACAGCACACTCTGCCTCCACTTGCTGTGGAAGTTCATGTTTGCCCATAGCCCAGCAGCTGTGGGGAACTGTGCCTGTGCTAGAAAGGCTATTAAAGAGGTGAGGAATCCAGCAGGTGTGTTAAATTTCAGAGGAAAAGAAGGGGTGAATTAAAAGAGGATGGAGTGGTGCCTTCTCTTTTAGCTTCTCAATGTGCCTGTTCTCTTTTAGCACCATCTGGGAAACCTCGTTTCTTTGCTCAGAGAAATCAAATCTGGGGACTGTGTTTGAGGAGAAATAAGGAATCGAGATCTGCTGATTTTTCATCAGGAATGCTGCTGGTTTGAAGTTGAATCCTTTTTTAATTTTTAGCAATTAATTCCCTAAAACACCGTGTTTTCTTGCCTATTCTAGGTGAAACAGTGTATTAGGAGCCAGAGTGGATTTTCTGTCACTTTTTAAGTGAGCTTTGGAGAGGGGGACATGAAGCATGGAGTGACTCTTGGATGTGTCTGCTGCTCTAAGATGGAGAGGCTACGTGGAAAGGGTTAACGAGAAGGGTTTTTGTTGCAGGACTCAGAACATGTGTGTTTGTAGCATTCTATGGAGGCAATTCCAGAGCGCAAAACAAGGATGGGAAACGAGTGAAAGGATTCAAAGGGGGTTGAACTGGGCTAGGAAGGGAGGAGCAGGCGATGCTGCCCTGCACAATACCCTGTGCATCTGCCCGTGCACAGCGGCTCTTACGTGGCCACTGCTCGCTGCAGAGAAGTGAAGGTGCTGCACAGCATGTGGCAATTCGGAGCAGGCAGGTTTGCCTGTATCTGGGGCAGGGCTCAGCAGGAGCATCTTCGAAAGTGTGCTGCCCTTCTGCACATTGCCGAGCTGCTGGGGAAACAACAAGTGTTTGACAAATAGGGGCTGGTTGGACTCCCATCAGCTGGTTTTCCATCAGCATTTCCGAGCGGACTGTCATGGAATTGCTCCTGATTTGTGTTTGTTTAAATGAAAACAGACCAGACCCCTTAGCTCAGCTGCCGTCTGTTGGGTTGCTCCTCTTGCAGAGCTTTTCAGTGCTCGCTCATCTCTAAGCAAGGGGCTCAGGTGACCTCGGTGACTTGTTGGACTAAGCACAGCAAGGAGGGGGTGCTGAAACTGTGACAGGATGGAAGAAAAATCGGATTTTTTCACAGCATGTGGAATTATGTCCTCCAGGAGAAGCACTCTTGCTTGAGCCCAGGCGGAGGGGACAGGCAGCATCCTGGGACATGTTCCTTGGGGCACAGGACAGACAGCTTTATCCTGGGGCTCCGAATAAAGCGAAGCAAAGAGGGCCCTGCCCATGCAGCCTCCCTCTTTGGCATCTGCCCCTCGCCTGCTGCACCTGGGATACTTGTGTCACACTAGCAGCGTGGTTAGCTGCTAGTGGGCAAACACTCACCAGAGCAGCCCGGCCAGCCTCTCTGAGAGCGGCGGGCATCTTCCGAGCCTTCCCCACCTTCCTCCCCATAAAAAATAAAAGAAACAAGCAAACAAACCCATGATAACCGTTATTTAAAGCCTATTAGGGAAAGGTTGCGCTTTAGCTTTCTTTCTTTCCTCCCCAAGGTGGGCAATACAAAACTTCGCAAGGACTTAATGAAAAGAAAGAAAAACCCAAACGTGGAGAGTTTGAGGG